>MU376982.1:0-69631 GCA_022495195.1 Xylaria digitata | reverse complement strand
CCCGCTGGTCCTGGGCCCCGATTGGTTAGGTTTTTTGGGCAATAATTATTGTGGGGGGTGCGGCCTTCTTGTTTTGGGACCCCAAATATCCTCATTTTGGTGCCCCCCCCCCCCCCCCCCCCCCACTTTTTTTTTTTCCTCTCCTTTCTGCATTCTTGCTCACTACTTGCCGTTGGTGTATGATGAGAGAGGTCTTGCGCGGCAGCGACCGACCATTTGACTGACATCGGGGGGCAAAATTGAAAGGTTCGACCCTAGCGGGTTCATCTTTGAACATTATGTCGACGGAGATTTGTTGACCGCCGACGAGCCGACACATCGCTCACAAGCCGGACCCGGAAGCTTGCATGTTTGGGGTGAGTGAGATCGATGGACTCTGTGTGTAGATTTGAATGTGAAGAGAACTGAAGTGGCTGACAGGATGATAGGTCCCGAGGTCCCGAGCTCGTTCTTGGAGTAGATGTCGCGTTAGATCCAATCAACCGATTGGGTAGCTCGACTATCCAAGGGATTAATAGCTAAACCAGTCCAAGAACTATGTATAATTTTTACCGTCAGTTTTGGTACTACTTGTTGCTCTAGGCCATGGAATCTTTTACCGCATAAACATGTGTGTTGGTGATTTGTCGGACATCATCCTTCATTCAGACATTAGTAGAGGCGCCGTTTCCTTGGGACTAAGCGAAAGGGTATCTATTTGGTTAAACATGAAAAGACTAGATCGGTCCGAACGTTGGTTGTAGGCCCAGTTTTTGGGTGTCGACTGGTATTAAGACCTACTATATACACTTATTTGCGTCCTTTTTAACAGTGAGGAATCCCAATGTTCCTTTTAGGTACATGGAAGGCGAAGATGACAGAGTTGAACAATGCCTTGTGCGTAACACTACGTTCCTGGTAGTACACTTGCAGGCGCTCACTTCCTCTGTACAATCCTTCGGTAATATCTGCCAAGCGGGTTCAAAGCGACCCTATCCCGAATGTCCTGCATACGCGTCCTTATATTTGGATCTAGTCAAACGGTTCCCACAGAAATATCGCCCGCACGAGAAGCGATGGAAGAGCACGGGTTTAAGATAACTGCTAGAGCCGCAATCATCGGAAGCGGGCTGAATATAGCTAGTCATATGCGCAAGAACCAGAGCATAGTCTCTAGTTATCCACTGAAATCGAAGTTCTCCCGTCATGAGGATCTTGGTTCGACGTAAGCTAGTGTTCAGAGTTAGCCGCTTGGATTACGGGATTGTGGAACCGAGAAATACCCTTGTTAAGCCATTATTGACTCTTCTTGTGAGTAAGGGAGCTGAGTGATGACGGTAGGGTTAGATGTGTAGCTTTCAATTTCTACTGCGGTCGTTTTTCAAGGCGGGTCAGTGCACTTTGTATTCATCACACGAATCGGCCTCTCATAACTAAACGGCGCCAGATCGCTTCTTCGTCCTCGTCTTGATCGGCCGTGTAATTCGTAGGTGTCGAGTCAATTGGATCCGGATTAGCGCAAAGCTCGAAAAAGTCTTCTTCCATGCCTTCGCCGGGAGCGAATCCGAGATTAAGTAAGGTATCCCTCGGGACTGAATCGAGCCTAATCAGGGGTAAGCGCCAATGCCTCGTATTACCGACATAGTGAATATACTTGCCATCGGGAATGATAAGCCGTCTCAAGATCGGCAAACTCTTGTTTCGTATCATTTCCATCATCACTTCGATATGAGGTCTGTGGCATGCTTGGTAGGGAGCTGAAGTCGTTTAGGTTTGAGGGTGTTACCACATCGGGTGCGTGAGCTCTATACTCATGGTACTCGTTCATTGAGCCGTTTGATCTGAAGCCGGTGCTCTGAAGGGCCGGCGATCCTTGGTAGCTCGAGCCGCCGTATGAGCGTCGCTGATCTTGTGACATGTCAAATGCACGTCTCCGGATATCCTCGCTCTGGAGATATATGTCACTAGGGTTTTGGGGGGCGCCATGGGGATTGACTGTGGCGGAATTCGTCCCACCAGAACTAGAAGACATCCTCCGGTCGTGCTGATTGGGTGGGTTAGGCATGACCCCCGGCTGTCTCGCAGCGCCATTGTTTTGCCTGGTGACCGCCTCGGTGCGCGGATGCTCGAAGTGCGATGCAAGGGGTATTTCCGTGTCTAATGGCGGAAGATTTAAGTCAGCCGACTCGCCGTTTTGTAAGAAGCGCGCAATTCGGCTCTCGTTAAACTTGTTCACTAGTTCTGTCTGATTATAGTTGTTGCGGTAATATTCTAAATTAGAAATGCCTGTGTCGCCGTAGGTACCACGGCGAAGTGCCTGCAACACGATGTCCTCGATGTCGGGCCGGGCCTGAATCACGATTGCCCACAACCGCTCGCCATTCTGGCCGGTATAGCCACTGCGCGGCCCTCTCTTACGGACAGGCCTGTTATAAGTGCAGTCGGTGCCGGCGCGGACGCAGACGCTACACTTGGGGACGGCGTTGTCGCATGGCTGGTGCTGAGAATTGCAACGATCACAGGCACGGCTCGCCTTGCGCTTCTTACCCGCCCGCCTACCATCATCACTCTCACCATCACTCATAGCCCTCGCGGCAGGGTGAGGTACCAGTGACCCACGCTGCCGCCGCCAAGTTACGCGTACCGCTAGTCAGAGAAGATGGGCGGCGAGCTTCTTAGCTTGTGGGGGAGTGAAAGGATAAGATGGGTGTGCTATTATCCGCCGAACGTCTTAAATGTTTGATGAGTGGATAAGGGTTATGAAAGGGTTCATCAATAAGAAGCAGCGGTTAGATGCAGGACATGGACAGACGGCTTAGGAATAGTAGATACTTGGCAAAGCTAATCTATCTAGTAGATGACAACAGACGGGTCGAAAACGGCTCAAAGAGATAAAGAGGTCGCATGGATTATCAAGATGGTTACCACCCGAGGCAGTCCGCCTGGTCTACCTAGGCGTAGGTAGGTATAGGCAGTACGGGTCTGTACTGGGCAAGCTAAGCTTCGAATCGGCGTGACAGGATCTCTATAGTAGGCATTTTTTAAAAATAAAAAAACCCATCATCGGAGCGCGCAACTGCTGATGATTCGATCATGTGGCTTAAAAGCCGTTTCTAATCCGACCGGGTTGTCCAGGTGGCTGTGCAAACACGCCAGTTATACTACCTTAGGTACGTACCTGGTACTTAGGGAATTACCTTAAGTAGTCTACCGGAGGGTGTACTATATAGTAGAAGAGAGTTGTGGCTGAGCAGTGCCAGCTGTGCCTAAGCTAAGCAGTGCCAGCATACACTGTACTAGGTAGTACGGAGGTTGGGGCCAAAAGTCTCCATGCTCTTTGACAATAGGCCATAGTGCAAATAAATTTAACTATATACGGTTTAACGGCTCGACATGCAGTATTTCAGGCTGCCTACAGCTGGTAAAATAATACCTGGGTACTGCTTAGGCATAACAAGCTGCTAATTGCGCTGTACGTTTGAACTAGGTAGGATATAGCTACCACTAGCGACAGCGTAGTAAGGGGCCCTGGCCTAGTAGATGCTTTGCCGGGCTTGAGTCGGGCTGTTGACGGTCTTGCCGAGCCGTTAGACCGTATATGGTTTAATTTATTTGCACTATGGACTATTGTTAAAAAGCATGGAGACTTTTGGCCCCAACCTCCGTAGATACTCCATTTATTCTTATTTCCAGGCGAAGGGGGGAGAATGTCATCTATACTACTGGCTAGCCCAACCTAGCCAAGGGCTGCGACGGGCGAATCTTTCTACCCGGCCTGCCGATGACCTTGCCGTGTCACTCGATCCACCGTATGGGGTCGCAGATTCATAGACTACTCCCGCCTACAGAGACGCTATCCTGCTAGTCGAATATTGATGTACCCAGTTTATAGGGATTCACTGATCTCATGTTATGAGGTACCTATCACCCTATTGTCACCCTATTGTTACCTCGACTGGTCAAGATCATGACAAACTCACCAAAGCTATTTCAAAGTGAGGGCGTAGCTAGGAAGTGACCGAAGTGACCAAAGTGGCCTTGTAGGTACACTACCAATCTTCATCGGTCACACTATAACAACCGAAGCCCACGGTCTCATGCGGGCGAGAGGTGAGAGGATATAAGTTCTTCCCAATCGTAGACAAGCTAATCCTACCTCCAATACTCGGTGCATCGTCTTCACCATCTATTCCTTAACTTGGGTAGGCTTGCTTCGGTTAGGATTGATACTATCGCACACCTCAAGGCACTTCGCGTTGAGACGAGAGCAATCCAGGGCAATCTAGAGCAATCTAGAGATTCCTAGATCAACCATAGACCGCTGTTTGAATATCATCTGAACAAGCTACACGAGTCGCCATGAGAGGCGTCCAGTATGGTATAGCCGAAACCGAGACCTTGACCACGTCGGCCAAGGCAAACCTCAGGCTTTTCCCCTCAGACGCCTCCATTGTCCTTGTTGGATGCCGCGGTGCTGGAAAGAGGACGCTGGGCTTCATTGCGGCCAAGTATCTAGGTCGCAGACTACTTACTGAGGACTACTACTTTGAAAGCTCTACCGGCTGCAACAGAGCAACCTTCCTTCAGAAATATGGGCGTGATACATTCAATAGCCAGACGGCTGTTGTAATAGCACAGACCCTAGATGCAAATCGCCTCAGTTGCGTTATTGAATGCAGTACTGCAGTCCTAACTCAAGAGACGCAAGCAGTACTCTCAGCCTTTGCCGAGACGAACCCAGTGATATACATTCATCGGGACAAGGAGGACTTGTACAAGCTTCTCAAACTTCCCGCATCTGACGCCGAGCGTTTATTGGTGACGGATCAAGAACATCGAGAGTTCTGCAACCTGGAATATTTCAATCTTCTAGATACTAGCCCAAATGCTCAAGGCGACGGAGAATCACAACTACGTTCTGCTTCCGCCCATTCTGCGAGATTGATCCATGCCAAGCAAGAATTTATCGACTTTCTCGATCATATCTCTGGCCAGGCTCTCACACGGTCTTGGGTGCAGAATCCTTTCTCCGTCAGAGCGATTCCTCCGGAGCATCGATTGTACACATTCGTGCTCAATCTTCGCCTCTCGACCCTAATCAACTCGGATGTTGACCTAGCACAAATGGAGGCTTCCGCTGAGGTGGTAGAGCTCATCATTGACACGTGGCCGGATAACGTGTTCGATCTGATAGCCACCCAGATTGCTGTCATAAGACGCAGGCTTCACATTCCGATAATATACTATGTCGAGGAAAATCCACGAGAGGAGCGCCGAAGGCCCTTAGAAGAGAGGGATGCTTCGGATTTCGCGCTCATGATGCATGGGCTTCGCCTCGGCGCCGATTATCTGAGTCTTGATCTGGAGAGAAGCGAGGAGCTTATTCACAAGGTTCTCTCTATGCGTGGTCGGACTAAAATGATTGGAAACTACGTGATAAGAGGCTTTGGCGCTCCGCAGTGGGATGATGACATATATGTTCAGCGCTATCTACGTGCCCAAAACCTGGGTTGCCATATTGTTCGGATCGCAAGATTCTGCGCAGGAAACAGAGATGATGAACAGCGACAGAAATTCCTAAACAAAATTGCCGCCTTACCAGAACCCAAACCCCATATTGTCGCTTATGACTACTCCGTCTTTGGCATAGTAAGTCCGTTCCAAGGCCTAAGCTTAAACCCGACTGGCCATGAGCTGTTAGAAAAGTCAAGTCGAGAACAGATGGTTGGTGTCACCACAGCTCGTGGGTCTATTCGGGTTTTCTTCCAGAGAGGATGGCTTCAACCGCTCAACTTCTACGTTGTGGGCGCTAATGTTTACTACTCTGCTTCCCCTTCTATGCATAGAGCGGCCTTCGAACAATACATGATGCCGCACACCTTTGAGGCGAAACGGTGTACAACGATAGATGAGTTAGATCGGATCCGACGGGATCCGAACTTCGGGGGTGCATCACTTACCGCGCCCTTCAAGGTAGCCATCATGGATCATATTGACTATGTCAGTTTCCACGCCACGGCTATCGGCGCAGTAAATACTTTGTTACCTCTCCGTGGCGAGACTTCTTCGATCCTCGATCACGCAAACGCACGAAATCACGCCGGCATAACGGACAAGTTTTATGGCGATAACACCGACTGGAACTCTATAACAACCTGTCTACGGCGGGCCATTAGCCCTCGAAACTCGGTTCAACCGTCACGGACTACCGGACTGATCATCGGCGCTGGTGGCATGGCCCGTGCCGCCATCTACGCATTAATCAAGCTCGGTTGCCGAAAAATATTCATTTTCAATCGCACCGTAGCTAAGGCAGAAGGGGTGGCGGCACACTTCAACACGTACGCGAAGGAGCACAAGCTTGTCGGGCGGCGAGAGGAAGAGGGACGAATCTGTCACGTCATCAAGTCCGCGAACGATCCTTGGCCCGAAGAATATCAACATCCCACAATCATCCTATCCTGTATCCCTTCTTTTGGTATCGATGACAAACCTTCTGTGGAGTTCACACTGCCACTCCAGTGGCTGCAAAGTCCCACCGGTGGTGTGGTTATAGAGGTAATTGTTCACCCGATCCCAATTTCGAGGCTGTCGCGCTAATCAGGATAGCTGGCCTACGAGCCTCTCATCACGCCTCTGATTGTCCAAATGCGAAAGATTCGCGAGGACGGGAACACCTCATGGGTGCTTATCGACGGCTTGGAGGTCGTGGGCGAGATGGCTATGGAGGCCTTTGAGCTCTACACGGGCCGGAACGCACCGCGAAGGCTAATGAGGAGGGTTTGTGATGAGACGTGGACTAGGCAATGCGCTCCTTTCCAACCACAGAGGTTATCACGGTGACCGTCGCTAGTCAAGCACGATGGCCGCGTTACAAAGACAACGATCCATCAACCACGATTTTTTTTCTACCTCCCCGGCGAAGTGAAGAGGATTGATGAGCTGAGTACGAATAGAGGATATCCTGCCTAACGGCCAGAAAGGAGAGCTATGTCATACAACTATAGCAAGAAAGGAGAGCAATACGTTTAAAGGAGGCGTTGACGGAGGAACTGAGTATGAAAAATGGCAGGTTTGGTCTGGCCCCCTGACGCTGAAAGGATATCGCGACTGGGACAAAAGATGGAAATGAGGGATGCCATTAAGTAGCATGATCCGAGATATGGGCATCATGAGGTAGTCATGTCACCAGTCTCGTGCGGAACACAAGCATTGGAACAGCATTACACGGAGCGGTCTTTCAGACGCCAATCTTTCTCTCCTTGAGGGAGAAAAGGCGAGCTCCCTAGGGTAGGTTTTGGAATGACCCGGCCCCAGGAATTTGCCTAGTGGGATTCCCCCGAAGAGACGAATAGAGCCCGTTGCGTTATTACTCAAGTCATCGACGGGAGTCATAGTATTAGGTATACACGAGTGCCGAGAAGAAAGCAGATTGTAGAGCTCTTGGGGTATACACAATCCGACACTACCCCGAGAACAGTCATGATTAATCACAATCCTACTGTCTCTTTCTCTCGTGGGGCTTTATGGTCCCTACGTTGAGGAGTGGACACGGAACATATGGCACGGGATCTTGAATTCAATCATTTCTGAAGAGTTATTTGACGTTAGGAATCCGTAGCGTGGCGGAAAGTTGGCGGAACGGATGCTTCTTTGTCGTTGAATTTACCTCACCTCGGGTCGCCTTATCCTACCTTGGCAACCAACTTCCGGGTATACGATAGTGCTAGAATAGAAGAAGAACGAGTTGGACTAAAAACCACTGATGACCACTGGTGAACCAGGCTGCGCCAGTTGTGAGTTATCGAGAGATCTACCGTGCTTGATCCAGTGGTTTACTAGTTCTTACAGATGCCGTAAGATGCTGTAGGATGGCGGTATTGCGGGACCCAGGTTAGAAAGGTGTGTAGATTGAATGGTGGCGCACAGACCAAGGGCTGATCCCACAGGCCATGATTTACTAGGTTTATGAAATAATCACCGCTATTTCTCCTCTCGTATCCCCATGGTTTTCCCTCCCCTTCCATCATCCGGTTGTTGAAACAGCACGCCAAATTACCGACAAATGCTCAGAAGGTGTAAACGTTCGTATTAAGGCAACTCGGTAAACCGAGAACCGCTCCTGAAAGTACACACTTATTGAGGATCATAATTGTCCAATACGCCCAGTGAACCCGCTAGGATATTGCGAAATCCTTAACCATACCTCCCTCTATGCTTCGCTTATGCGAAGCCATAGCCCAGAACCTCCAATGCGCCGAGCCGTCCTCCTCCGACCATTCTGCCCTTCCGGACGGAGTTAGGCTGAACACCACATACCAAAGCTCCTTCGCTCCAGATATGATGCAAGAACAAGAAAAAAAATTAAGACGTGTCTACTTCAGCACATGGTCGTGGAAACCTATGATGCGGTGATAGTCTACAGCGATGCGGTGAGAATCTAGAATCAGACGTCTTTCGGTCTTTATGACAAAACATCAGATCGTGCAGTCGTAACAGGACACAATTAAGCGGCCCCACGTTCGACTGCGAGCAAAACAAAGCGCCCCGCTAATAGTAACAAAAAGCCAGCCTGATCAGGATCGTTGACGACGTGAGTATACACTTAAAGCTGTGAGAAGATGAGATGTAGCGAAATGAACGAGAGCGAACCGTGTTGTACGAATCGAGAAACCGAATCGACCGTCTACACGAGTTCAAAACCCTCATCCTCAACGAGCTCGGCCTCTTCTGCGGGAGGGGCCGTCTTTCCACGATGCAGGTCTTTTAGGGCCCTCCGACCCTTCACAGCGTCTCCATTGTAGTCGAGGATCTCGTACTCCTTCTCAACAAACTTCTCCGTCGCCCTCGTGTTTGTCTTGACGAAGACGTCGAGTGACAGTGGCTTTCCCGGGCTCTCTACTCTATCGAAGCTGTACAAAAAGTCGTCGGAGACGCTCTCTCGTCGCTGGTTAGGAGGAGACGGGAGGAGATCGTGCAGAGATCGAGACATGTTGGAGGGGTCCTGTAACTCGGCACGGGCGTGGGCCTTGGCGTGCCAGAACCGCTGCGGGAGTGGATATGCCCAGCTGCCTACGCTAGCTTTGTTGACATTCGGCGAGGGCATGTGCTTGCCGCTATCTTTCCGTTAGTGCGCCATCTAGAGAGGCGTCCAACATGCAAAATAATCACTACTCACGATCGCAGTCGCTCGGGTCTGATCTTCTCTTGCTGACTCTCACTGCCGGTCAAAAACTCGCCATTCAACATGTGGGTCATTACGCCGGGAGAAGGGCGGTTTCCCCGCTCCCATTTATGGTTGTGGTCCTTGACTCGCTTCATGTCGTGGGCGATGCTTCGCAGATCTCGGGTCTGTTCAAAAGCCATGGTGGAACTGAGGCACAGAAACAGAAATAGTCCGGTAGTGGTTACGACCTGGGAAAGGTAGGACTGTAGTCTAGGGTGGACTAACTGTTCCTTAGAGTCGAGTTTTGTAGACGATGATACCGATACTGATATTCCGGACGAGGCTAGGGGCTAGAGAGATATGCTGTGGGACGAGGGAATGATGCTCTTGGTAAACGAGATGAATAACGCACGAGTCGAGGGACAGTTGGCGGGGTTCGGTGATGAAGATACCGAGAGATGGTGGGTTGTAGGTTACGAGAGAAGAAGCGGAAATATATGATCCAAGTAGGGTGGGAGAGCGGACTTTCCTGGCCGGGGGCAGGGTGAGAAGGCGATGGAGGCAACAGAATAGGATTCGGAAGAGGATTGAGTCACGCGGCAGGTAAGATGAAGATTAGGTAATGAACGACAAGGCAGGTCTTGTGCTTGTTAATTTGTTGCTGTTTGCGAAGCCGGGGGGGAAGGCTTTGTCCCTTTGTAGTTGGACGGTGGGATAACGGGAAGGATGAAAGAGGAGAATTCTATCGAGACTGGGCACAATGGAAAAGAGGGAAAGACAAGCTATCATGAGGCACAAGCACCCTACAATGTCAAGTGACGCAAGTGCCCGAGATGTAGAGTATAGCGCTTACAGAGAAGGAGAAGACAGTGGCTGTGTTGGAATGATGCGATGATATGGTGTAGGCGTTGAGTCTTAAGTATGGGATGGGGGACCGCGTCGGGTTGATAAGAAGGGGGAGTTTAGTCAGTTGGCTAGTCAGTTGAAAAGAGATGGAAGGATAGACGAGTATGCTACGATATTTATCAAGTATTTACGGAGACAAACAAACAACAGTAAGGCGAGGTAGAGTAAGGGTCAGGGAAAAGGCGAGGGAACAGTCAGAGGGAGACAAAAGAGGTCTGTTGTATCGTGCAATGGATCGGTTGTTCAGGCCGTGTGACTCAGATAAGATCTTGACGCAAGAGAAGAGCCGATGAGCACGAAGCCTGGGAGAGACAGTTAGGTAGATGAAATGACGACGGATTAGGAAATCCAGCTGCAACGATAGCGATGGGGGATTGATTGGTTGGTTGATTACCATGTACATGTACCTACCTGGGTACATGTATATTATTAGTATGCACGCAAGTATGTACAGTACCTACATGGCAGCGACTAATACACTAGCCTTATCATCGATGCCAAGCATAGAGCAGCCTCCCCGTGTATTGTACAGTATATGCGATCCAGACGCAACAGTCGAGGACCGGAACAGATGCAACACAAATATTCCCAGTAGGGGAATAGATGGAATAGGATTTCGGCAAAGACAAGAAGAAGAAGAAGAAGACGAAGACGAAGACGAAAAAAAAAAGTTCAATTTCAACCCTTTTGTAAAGCAGGTCGGCGTTGTTAATACAAGTAAGAGGATATAAGATCATGTAGGTATCTCATGTAGGTACCTCATTTACCTATACTGTACCTAGAACAAACAGCTGCCAGCTAGAATGACAAACCTTTTCACGGCCTGTTACCATGATATGGTGATGATACTATTATTAATAAGATAACTGATGATGATGATGATAATGGTGGTGGTGGTGGTAGCGATGGTAATGGTACGATGGCCTGGCTAATATGTTCGCCATGTGACTACGCTACAGCCGACGATTAGTACGGCCATTTAACACCACCGGAGGCCACGAGCCAATGAGCAGCCTTGGGTTGGATGGATATACACTTTATGTATGTGAGTGGGCTCGTTGATTGGGAGAGCTGGTGACCATTATCGATCATTCTTGATCATTCTTGATCGCCAACTAGCTAAGATACTATGCTAACCAAGTCTAGTGAACCCACCCTGTTGCATGAACCTCGATTACATGAAGTGGCCATCTACTTAACCAGGCTATGCCCAGGTTATGCCCAGGTTACACGTGCGTTTACAAGTAGGTAGTGGTCGCCAAGACAAACCGTCACCACTTCAACATCCCGCATATCCGAATTCGCGAATCAAAGTCCCATACAGCCAGGTAATCTTGTGAAAGTGCTTCTTCTACCCGGTCAATGGCTTGTTTCGAATCATTCATGCTGCATGCAGGTCCTGAAACTGCCTCCTCCCTCCGATACCGTCTACACAATGTCCGGAGACCGACACCGACGTGAATCATCCGGAATGTGACGAGAGCGAATCAGGATATCCCCATATCCAATCGCGGTAGGCGACGATTTGAATGCTCTAGGACACACCTCTCACCCTATACATATGAACCCTCTCATCAAATGATGTGTGCGACTCTACCCATCATACATTGGTGGCCCGTGCCTTTCTGCAGCGCCTCAAGCTATGCATCATCACGTCATGTCACACTCATTCATTCATTCCGAGAGTGGCGAGACAGGGCTGAGATGTCTGCATACACTATCTTACTCGGTTGTACTAGTAATCTATGATCACCGTCCGGGATTCCAGGCTCACGTGTCGATCATGTCAGCCTCTAGTCTCTGCTAGGTAGTCTCCAAGTAGTATCTACTACTATGTAGCCAACTATAAAGTTATGGAACCGCTTCTTACTTCACTCGCAATGTGCAATGTACGGCAGCTCTCGCGGGACCGGGGATAAGGAGGTAGGTCCCTACGCAAAGTCGACGTGAAACACCTAGGTACAATCTAAAGGCGGAGCCGGAGAGAAAACTAGGTGTATGGTTACGCCCCCGCGTCATTCCATTACGTATGTTTTTTATGCCGTGAGCCATTCCTCCCCTCCCCAAGTTCTATGCCTAGGTATTCTTTCAGCTACAGATTCATCACCTTATATAGAAGACAAACATCTGCTATAAACTAACAGTAGGAGGCTGCTACGCATCTCGGTAATAGAATCACGGAGTGCATTCCATTCTCAAGCTCCTACGGTTTACTGTAAAATCACGAAAAGTAATCTGCTGTTCTGCTGACCCTCAGTCCTCTGGCGTATTTAACGATGGCCGGACTTATTGTGGAGGACTTGGCTGGCAATGAAGGTTACGAGGCCGACGATATATCCGTATGGTCACATATAGATACATGCATGGGTAGAAATCATGTTATAAAATACAATAACCCAGTGGTGAGATGAGTTCTATTCACAACTCTTATGGAAGCTATTGCGGAGTCTATGTGATCGACTGAAATTACGTAGTGTGAACCGCAAAACTACAATAGGTCCATCCATTCAGCATCAAATCTAGACGCCTAGTGCTCGCGGTGCTTTCCCCGGCGTCGTGATCTAGTGTATTTATAAAGATTAATATATTAATTACAGGTCAAGCTGGCATCTATGGACAAGTCTAACCAAAGTCATCTTTCGCGTCGCTTGGATTTTGTCCTCGTCTTCGTTCCTGACCTCGTTCTAGGGTGCCCTCTTCCTCTGACTCCTCCGACTCCTCTGACTCTTCATCGCTCTCTTCTTCATCTTCTTCTACCTCACCATCGCTTATTTGTGACCGTAAAGGCGCACTCTCGAGATTTGCCGTACCCGCACCGGCAGGAAACCCAAGGGAACTAGCTCTTCGGCGCCTACCACCTAACGCCTCGCTCTCCTCGTCTATCATCTCACTTTCTTCGCCGGACGTCTCATCCTCCCCTTTGTCGGCATTTTCCATGTTCTCGTTTAGCTCCTGGCCTATATTCAGCATGAACGCGCTCGCATGACGGAACTTATCAATGCCGTGACCTGTCGGCAAGTCCGAATACATCTTCCGCGCCTCGTTGAGACATCGCTGCGATTGTATGAATTTCGACTGGGCTAGCCAAGTATCGGCCCCGAGAGCATTCCATAAGGCCGACTTGCGCCGCCTGCTCCCCCACCCTTGCGTACCGATACCGTCTTTGGATGCGTAACATACCGCTAGGCGCTCCTTGATCAAGGCGTCGCCGACCGGGCCCAGCATTTTGCTCTCGAGAAGACGTGTGCCCCATCGGGCAGCGTCGTCAATGCTCGAGCCTCCTCGTAACCTCAGGAGTTCCAACCCGAGAACAAGACATCGCAATGCCCCGTATGGGATGTTACACCGCGTGAGATAGGAATAGTAGGCCGCCTCAAACATGGTATCAATGGTTTCTGCTCGCATCTTAGACGAGAGATTCTGTGGCATAATGAGAAGGCTCAGGGCAGCCATCTCATTCGTGGCAGCGTGATAGCGCCACGCTTTATCGTTATTGAAGTCGCCCCGCAGAATATCATATGTTGAGTACGCCAACTTCCAGTCGCGGAGCATGAACGCGTAATCCGCTAATTTTCGCATGATGGCCTCGGGGGTGTCCGATCGGTAGAAGCCGAGAGAGTCATAGTTACTCCCGGAACTTGAACCGGACCCTGAGGACCGCGAATTGTTACCGAACCCCCAGCGACGGGTCAGGCCTACAAACCGCCCAGCTAACCCTCTTCGTCTCGAAGCGACTTGATCATTCCATACTGAAACATGGCGCTCCATCGTAGGTATGATGGATTGCATCACCATCTCACGAATGAAGGTGCGTATCGCCGTTGCGTCAGATTCGAATATGTATTTCGTGGGATCCTCAAAGCCCTCATGGTCTTCGGTCTTCCTGAGATCGGCTAACTCTTCTGCGGCCGACATCCACTCGCATCTAGGAAGCGGTATGCTGTCGTCATCAGTGGCTAGGCTCCGGGTGCCTCGTATACGAAGTAGATGACAATGAAGACCAAGGTTGCGCTTCATCTGATCAAACAGTGACATGGATCTCGTTATGTCATCCCTTTCCTCGTCATGGACAAGGACGTAGTATCTTAAAAATTCGCCATCGACCCAGTTCGGTAGTCGATTGTCCCCTATGCTCGACTCCGTATATAGCCGCCTCAATGTCTCGATTGGTGTCTGGTTTCGCGAACTTATCGCCATCACACAGGCAACGGGGTGAGCGAAGGTCTCGTGGGGTGTCAATGGTAGGGTGGAAAGGAGTCTACGAAGATACAAGGCATAGTACGGAGAGGGTGCATCTATGCCAAATCCATGGCTCGTAG
Source organism: Xylaria digitata (assembly GCA_022495195.1). Lineage (NCBI taxonomy): Eukaryota > Fungi > Ascomycota > Sordariomycetes > Xylariales > Xylariaceae > Xylaria > Xylaria digitata. The sequence goes on along the minus strand of MU376982.1, from coordinate 55,261 downwards.
GACTATGCGGCGCACCAAAGAACGACTCTTCTGCGTAGCTGAGGTGCTTATTTACCACGGCCTCGACCTCCGCGATAGTGTTTCCAGTCCTTGGGGGCCTCGCTGGGTCGTTCGGCTTCTCAGATATCCCATTGGCTCTTGACACCTGAGAGTTCTTGAAGCCCGCCGTAGGTGGTTCGGGATGGACTATCCCCTCACCAAAACGGGTGAAATGTAATGAATAGTCCTCGTAGGTCCGACTAGAACCGTTGCTGTCGCGTATGATAACTTTGCCCTGAATGCGCTCGCCAAAGGGCCGCAGTAACTCCCACAGTCCACGATCAAACCCCTTTTCCTTCAGTAGAAGATCGGTATCTTCGGAGCAGTAGGTGGCAACGTGTGGTACAAAGGCCCGGAGAATGAGGTTCAAGGGATCGCCGGGGCTATCACCAGCGCCTGCAGCCAAGGCAAGGCCGTTGTTGGGGCTCACGCCGAATACAGAGCTACTTGTGGTCCGCGTTGATAGCGGTCTACCGCTGGGTGATTGTGAGCGAGAACCCGGAGGCGAGAAGGTGGAGGCATAGAGCGAGGCGGCGGAAGGGTGCGATCGTCGGTAAGGCAGGGTCATTTCAGGTTGGGAAAGCGGTAATGAATCGCCCAAGGATTGCCGGGCCTTGTTCTTGGGGTTCCTCAAGGCGGAGGTCGCCATTGGAGGGGGCGTTGAGACGCGTTCGGTCGGCGCATCCTGGTCGAAGGACTGCATGAGTTAGACAGACGGGGTTGCCGAAGACGGCGTTGTATCTGTTGCTGTTGTCACCGTCGTCGTCTTCGTCTTCTGCTTCGCCTTCTGCCTCAGCAAGGTAGTATTAACTTTGCGCATGGGCGATTAACAATGCTACTGTGTACCACGGAACAGCCAGTGGTGGGATGTGGGTGCGCAGTGATTCGCTATTCGTCACCATGTAGAAGAAAGGGCGTTGTCTGTTAGCGCAGCCTATAATCTAGCATCCAATGTGTGTGGCTTATTGTAGAATGCGAATAACGACTTCAAGTCTGCCTCTACATACCTTGGGTAGGGAATTGTTGGTTAGGTAGGTAATTGACGAGATTGAGCAGTTGAGTAGGTACCTCCTTGGGTTGGGCAGTCCGGTATCGATAACCGACTCTTCCTTACAGTAGGTAGGTACTTGAGCTAGGTACTTGAGCTAGGTACCTAGTATAGGTTGTTCGCCAGGTACATGTGAGCTACGTTCCATATCTTGTGGTATGCATAAATTATATTCAATTAAGCAGTTACCTCTGGTCAATCAACATTTAAATGACGTAAATTACCTAACCGTTGCTACGCAAGCTACCTTCTCATCCATAAATATCGTATGCACCTTGGCTTTCAATACCCACAATCTAACATGTACATAAATATATATATATATATATCTACGCATTAATCATTACTATCGAATGGAAAACCCTTGTTACGTTGGAGGTGAATCAAAATACACACCTTGTTTAGTGATATGTAGCATCGCATTGAAGTCGAAGAGAAACCAAGAGGGCAATAGCATTCATCGTCTCGAGAGGGCATCCCATTACGTATCGAGTTAGTCTCTGATCACTTATTGCTTATTTGCTACATCCATCTACCGGACAGAAGCACAAGGAGAACGTCATCAGCCATGAGAATCGTTGTCTAGAGGTAGTCAATAATCTACCCATCTGCTCCAACTTAGCCGATATTGAATTCGCTGGCCACATTCATCACTTCCTTCATCTTCATGCGCATCCGAATCGCTGCAGCATCGTCAACAGCCGGTATATCGTCATCATGAGCCCCCCTCTTACCGGCCGCCTTGTCACCTTCATCTTGACCCACATCCCTCTGCTTCTCCCCCTTGCCTTGTCCCGCCTTGAACATCCTTCTTGATGGCCCGCCCCCGACACTTCCGGGCGCCTCCCTCAGACCGAAACTCTTGGCTGTGTGGCCTAGATGAAGCTGAGTAATATCAAAGTATTTACGCTCATCACGCACGTGGGTAGCATAAGCACGGATATGTGAGCGGAATGCTTGACGAGCCGAGTCTAACAATTTGCTATGGCTGCCTTCTTTCTCTGTGGCGAGGAGGCGCTGTTCGATATGAAGCTGTAGCGCTTCAGCGCGCGAGTTTGGTGTTTGTTTCTCCGAAACTAGCGTGATAGGATCGGTCTCTTTATTTGAATTCGGTAAGCTAATAGGTGTGAAGAACCCTTTTTGAAGGGTTGATTCGTACGACTGTGGTGCAACTGGGGATGCTGCCGAGTTCAGGAGATCAATATATCCCTCCTCACAGCCGGGTTGAACGAAGAGCACTGCTTTTCCGGGCCGGCCTGCGCGAGCTGTTCGTCCGATGCGGTGCGTGTGGTCATCAACGCTAAAGGCTGCGTCGTATTCAATAACGACATCGACGGCGGGGACATCAAGACCACGCGACGCAATGTCAGTAGTAATAAGAACACAAGGTTCATTCGATGTACGGAACGAGTTGAGCGTTGCCGTACGGACGGGTTGTGGTAGAGATCCGTGTAGCTTAAGTAATGTAATAGTCGGGTTTGCCGGGGACGTTATATAAGCGGCCTCGGCGACGGTATTATCCGTCAACGATGCTTCCGACGCGGGCCGCGTGCTCGCATTTCGGAAGAGTTCAAAATAGAAATCAACCGAATCAGCGCAGGATATAAAAATGATGGCTTTCATGACAGACCCCCTACGAGCAAAAGATGACTTCAAGAGCGCGATCAGCGAGACCAGCCGCAATTTCGCGGGAACGATGAGGTAAGTTTGCTTGAGCTGTGAAGGCGCCGCAAATACGGCCTCGTCGATCTCGGCCGTAATTTCACCATCGTTTTCGGACGTGGTGTCAGTAATGTGAACAGCATCTTGCAGACTGATTTCCCCTAATCTCTGCACATTCCTTTTCATAGTGGCGGAGCAAAGAATGGTCACCCGTCGCTGTGGTAGCTTATCGAAATTGGCGCCATCCTTGCTGGAGCCTTTCAACTCTTCCATACGTATCTTGCTAACGATGCTCTTCAGCTCATCCTCGAAACCCATCTCCATCAGCCTGTCACCTTCGTCTAGCACAAGCCATCGAACCGTACCAACGTCGAGTACCTTTGTGTTATCTAAGTGATCAGCGAGCCGGCCAGGAGTCGCAACCAATATATTGACACCTTTCCGGAGCCGGGCTTTCTCCGATTTCTTGCTTTCACCTCCTATTACCGTGGTACTGACGATCCATGGCGCACAGCGGAGTACCTTTTCAAGCACAGTCGCAATCTGTTTACATAGTTCTCGTGTGGGAGCTAGGATAATAGCGAAGAGACCGGAATCGCGGTGAATCTGAACTCCAGCGTTCGACCCGTCCTCATGCTGGCTCATGGCTATGATTCGTTGAACGATGGGTAAGAGGTAGGCTAGGGTTTTACCAGAGCCGGTCTGAGCTTGAAGGAAAGCGTCGCTATCCTCCTTGACGAGTAATGGTATAGTATTATTTTGTATGGACGTAGGTGCCTTCATCTCGAGCTTCGTGGAGAGGTGCTGAGCAATGCGCCGTGACAGTCCCAGAGCATGGAAGTTCCCCGCCTCGTCGGATAGAGGAGCATTAGAGGGTTTCGCAGGCTCAACATCCTCGACAGGATCTTCGAATATAGTTTTTGGGGTCGGATTTGAGGTGAACAACCTCGAAGTTATGCCACCGGGTTTGTTGTCGTTGCCCTGGTTGGGATTCTTCGGACCAGCATTAATGCTTCCCGGTGGCAGTTTGCCAGTCATATAAGAAAGAGACCTCAAGGAGGAGTTGGGTCGCTCATGGTGGGAGCCGCCCTGTATCCTTTGTCTCTTGAATGGCCTATTATTTCCGATGTCTTCGGGGAGTGAGGGATTACCATCTCGTCGGTTCGTGGACAGCGGGGCGGTGTCGGTACCTGTGGACTGGCTGTCCCCATTTCTCTTCGCGCTTCGTTGAGCGCTGACTCGGTCCCTCCAGCGACCACCGGTAAATTTGACCTGGCGTTTCAGCGGTTGATCAGTAAGATCGAAATTCAAAAGTAGGCCGGTGTCAGACATTGTCGTGAATTTCTGGGGTTGAGGGCTTGTCGGAAGGGAAGTTTTGTATTGGGCGGCAGAATTCCTGATGCTACCAGTAAACTTTTTGGCGGTCAGCAGCGGGTATGCCCGACAAGGACAATCGGATCGGATAAATGCATATTTCAATCAAGCCGTTCCCGCCTGTCTCAAGTACATTCAGGTGGTGACGCTCATCCTTCAGAATCGAGAAATTCTCACCTACAGCATAGCCCGAAACAATTTGCTCGCAAAATGTAAACATGGAAATAAGTTTCCTTCTTTTCTTGCCATTAACGGTATAATGCATATGAAGAGGGCAAAATAATATGACACAAGGTGTGTCGATTACACACAAATCGCTTGCAGTATATATTGTAAGGATTATATCTAGACTATTCTACAGGTCAACAAGACCACCAATGTTGGTAGATGCAGGCAAATGATTTGTTTGTTTTTTTAGTTGAGGTAGAGAAACCTGTCCATCCTTTCAACCATTGGCAACAACCGAACCACCCTTTTTGTCTCGTTTCCAACACCTCATATTCCCGGCCCGCTCGTCCCGAACATGCAATGAGTGTCCTTCTTTTTTATATATGCAAAGTGGAGATGTGTCTATGAACCAGCACGCCGGCCGATGCTCTTCCCTTGCTGATACCCAGGTCCGAACCCACCCCAGGTCTTTTCAGATCCGCTGACCCCCGTAACGCCGGCCTTGCTTCTAAGGGACAACACCGTCCGGAGCCAAGGCATAAAATAGACCAGAATATCTGACGAGCGGCCTTCCGCTTCCATCGATCCCCAAGCACCCATCCCAAGATAATTATTCTCAACGCACGGGGTATCGCATTTGAAGCAAGGACAAAGGAAATAGACTGAAGACAAAGAAATATGGTAACAGATAGCCGACAGCTCATGAATTACCTCCCCCGAGAAGTTCCAGAATTTTGTTGACAACTGCACTAGGGTATCCCCTAGACAGCATTTCAGCTACAATAGATTGCGCTTGGTCACGCTCTTCCACCGCAAGGTAGGCGCGCGTCATAGCTTCGTATGTGCTAGGTTCGCGCTTGTCGAAGCTAACGCTGTTGTAAATTGTCGCCGCCTTGCCAATGTTCTTTTCGCTAGCCCAGCCGTGGATCAGAGTGTTGGCGATGTAGGGTGTAAGCTCAACGCGACGTTGCTTCATTTGGGCAAGTACTGGCTCGGTATCAGCAACGCAGTGGTTAGCAACCATAGCCTCAAACAAAGCCTGGAAAAGACAAGCATTGACCGGTATGCTAGAGTCGCTCATCACCGAATTAAAAACTTTTCGTGCACCCTCCATATCATGAAGCACGCAACCCCTAGCATGGATAAGGGAGGCGTAGTGCACGGGCTCCGGGCACTGGCCGGATGATCGGATCATGTCGAGCACAGCTTCGGCGGCTGTCATGTTGACGGGCTCTAGAGTGGCATGGGTATCTACGAGGAGTTTAAAAGTATGGGCTGTCGGGGCGATGCCCTTCGATTTCATACGCTCGTAGTAAGAGAGAACCTTGGATTTATCACGCTTCGTAGTGAGGAAGAACTGCATCATGCTATTGTACGGAGCAGGTCGGGCCTTGTAGTTGGGCATGGCCTCCATTTCGTCAAATAGCTCTTCAGCAAATTTTTCGTCGCTAACCCGACATAGCGCGTTCACAATGGTTCCGTATGTAACGCTAGTAGGCTTAATACCCAGAGCGCGCATCTCAGCAAAGTAGAACAGGCAGTCATCAATACGGCGAGCCTTGCCTAGTTTACCGATGAGAGCGTTGTACAGGAAGGAGGACGGCTCGACGCCCTCTGCCTTGGCTCGAAGAAAGATCTTGATGGCTTCAGAGGCTTCATCGAAAGTCTTCGTTGCCTCTTTCAGGGTGGTGATGTAGAGGCCGAAAGTGTTAGCTGACGGTGCAGCACCCATGTTTAAAAGTTCCATATGGTACTGCTCAGCCAACGCGCGATCGCCGAGAGTGAGACAAGCACCTACCATAGCATCGAGGATTGATGACCAACCGTATTGAACAACGGGGTATTGGGGCAGAAGAGGTACGTCAGATCGTGCCATGGATAGAATGTCATGGCAAAGAATCATCTTTCCCTCACGTGCAGCCGCGGATATTAACTTGGAATAAGTTATATATCTGGGATGACGACCAGCCCGCCGCATATTGCGAAAGCGGCCTAGAGCCTCTTGCAGTCGAGGGCCCTTGCGCCCATGCGCGCCCTCCAACTCATCGGAGATGATCGATGATCCTTTAAAGTCGGTGGTGTGAGCATAGGGATCAAAATTGTCTTCGAAGCTCGGGGAGATGCTAGTTGAAGGGTGTGGCGATGCAGCAAAGCGAGGCTGAGAAACGAAATCAGCCATGGGGGATACGGCGCGAGGGTCGGCGATTCCGCGACTAGACATGTAACTTGAGATAAAATCAACGGCTTCTTCAACTTCCTCGGCAAGCTGGGCCATCCGGCTGCTGTCTCCGCTTGCGTTCCGAATTCGGTGGAACATGAGCTCCGACTCTGTCAACCCTTCCGCCACTTGACCTGAGCCAACCATGGCGACTGCATACATGGCTGCTGGCTCGATAAAAGCGGAAGTCACTTCAAGATTTGGGTTGCTAAGAATTTGCCAGTATGTTGATGCTCCCAAAATATCCCCTTCACGAACGCACAGAGCCAATAGAGCCATCGCCGGAGTAGCAATCTGTTGGTATGTTATGGGAATTTTGGCGAAGGCTGCGACAGCGGTCGATCGATCGCCGGCATCAGCCGCGGAAGCAACAATATCGGACATGGCTTCGAAACGGCTCTCGTCCTTGATACTTTTAGCCCATCGCAAAGCCTCTTCGTAAATACCCCTCGATATCAAACCCTTAACAAATCCTCCACTAACAGCACCGTCGTAAATCTCGTTGAGACGAACACCGTAGCAGACAACCAGTTTCTCATAAAATTTCATCGCCCCTTCAACTCTATCGTTGATCACATAGGCATTAATAACAGAAGCATAAACCTGAGCGTCAAGCCGATCATTAAGAGTGTACTTGCCACTGTCGTGAGCCACAGCAAGCTCCTTGTACTCGTTGTAGCACTCGACTGCGCTTGCCAAGTCCCCGGTGTTAGCAAATGCTGTGATCATGGACGGGAATGTGGCGGCGAATGGCACAGTGCCAGTCATCTCCATGTGTTCAAACAACTGTAGCATCTCTCCCACGCGGCCAGCCTGCGCGCATGCCGAGATAAGCTGATGATAGGTCTCCGATGAATAGTTAGCTCTATGAGTCGTCACCGACGCATCGAATAGTTTCAAGGCCAAGTCAAGTCGGTCATCTTCAGATAGAATGGCGTGTTCCAGCTCATTCGAGGCGAACATGAATTTGCCAGGCTCATCCATGCCACCAAATCGCACTCGCTTCTTATCCAGAGACTTCTTCAGGCCGTTCACCTCAAGACACCGAGCAGCCAACAATCCGACCAAGATGTTGTAGGTGTCAGCATCAGGGACGACGTTGCGTCGCAACATGTCAGCATAGACATCCAGCACCTTGGAGATAACCTCATTCTTCTCAGTAGGAATCTGGATCGCGGCCACCAACAAAGCATTGTAGGCGGTCGCAATAGGCTTGATGTCAGCAACGAGCATGGCCTCGAAGACGGCAGGGATCTCGGTATATCGGCCATCTTCACTGAGTTTAGCGAGATGGTCTGCATAGCTCTGCGACTGGGAGCCGACGGGTGGGGTGGCACTACGAGCGACACTCGCCGGTGTCGAGCTTCTCTCGATAGAAGGCGTCAAGGCCCGCGACTGAACCAGGCTCGCAACAGAGGGCGACGGGGCTTGTAAAGAATTGGCACTACTTTCTTCGAGGGCGTCGCGCAGCTCGCGAACTTCTATCTCCTTCTCAATAGCGGCATCTATGTGAGCCAAAGCCTCTTCCACGTCCACAGGCACGGGGGCATCCTGGGCACCTTGCCCTAAATAAGCGCTATCGGGGGCACCGGTACCGGGGGTCTGCAAGCCAGGCTCAGGACCCTCAAGTATAGACTCGGCGTCTGGCTTCCACTCGATAGGCTTCGGGAATTGGAACTGAATCCATTCTCGTTCCACTTCGCCGGCATCCTCCTTCTTCTTCAAGGCCTCGAAATAGGCGTCTAGGTTCCCATGGCTGCCACGTCGCTCCAGGCGATGGTCATTATGAACATTCGGATTGGCTGTGTGGAAAGCGTTCTGGAGCTGGAGGGTAGTAGAGAGGCGCCCAACCCGCTGACTAGCACGTCGAGCAAAGGAAGGACGGTTCTGAGTGTTTAGAACATGCGGGTGGGTAGCAGCTACGACGGATTGTGCGTAGCCGTGGGTGAAAGATTTCGCAAATCCTTGGCGGATAAAGTTCGTGTAGAGGGAGGAGTAGATGGTGGGCATTTAGAGGACACCAGGAGGGGAGGGGGACTAGATGAGGAGAGAGGCAATCCAGGTTTAGCATCCATGTCCAATATTTTTGCACAACGACAAGAACCAACAATGGAAGTACTTACATGGAGGAAGGGTAACGGAGGTCGTTGCAGGTTCATTTGACAGCAGAATAGCCGTCAAACAAACGCGCGTTAGGAATGTGAGTGAATGCCTCGAAAGGATAGACTAGATGAGATGGGATGAAAGACACAGAAGAGAGGAAATAGTATGGTTGGATGTGAGGGAATCGTCGAGGGTATAATAATGAGGTGAGTGGGCTCTTGGTGTTTGGTCATCCAGCTCGAATCAATCATAGGTCGCCCGTTAGGTGGTAGAGTTTTTTTTATTTCTGGGGGCCCATTCCCGAAGGGGACTAGCGTAGGTACCGTCGTGTACATTACTACACTACTATAGTGGAGGTAAGCAAGGTGCTCTAAGGTGCTTGATCTCAGTGGACCGCTTCCACGTACTTCTAGAGCTGAGCCAGCCCCGGGCTGCCCCGGGCTCATCCGGTACCTATCTATGCTTAGTATACTTACTGTAGTATAGCATACCATAGACCCCTGCCGACCTAGGTAGATAGAAGAGAGAAGAGGTACAGTACCTACAGCGCTACACACAACACAAGCACGCGCACCATCAATATACTAATAGTATATTACACCGCCCGAACGTTGCCCGCCTACCGCCATTGTAACACCAAGTGTGACTCAGGCAACAGCAAAGACATCATCACCATTGTCCATCATGCTCTATCATGCTCTACAGGTACCTACAGCCGATTTAATTGGAGTAAAGGGGGATATCTGACTTGCATATTTGAGCGACGACAAGAAACAAGTTTCCATAGTATCTAGTGCTTATTCATGCCATTCACAATGGTCATGGGAATAGAGATATGTGGCATCAGTACTAACCATACCAGAGAACTATACAAAACACCCTCGCTGCTTCTCAAGGCTGCGGCGTTCAGTATGAATCGCAGTGCACTCCCGAGCCTGGCGGCAGACAGCTGATTGCAGAACTCGCGTCATCGTCCAAAGGCGCCTCCATCTCAGATTTTCTAGCATACTACGGTATGTAGACCGCATAGTACATACCTACATGCTAACGAAGTAGTGTAGTAGATCTCATCTTCACGCTAGGTACATAGTAGAAACCTACTGTAATAGTAACGAAGTCGTTCATCAGCTCCGTCGTAATCCCGTCGGTAACAGGTCCGAATGACTGTGACTGGTCGGCCAAGTCTCCAAGACCTCCAACACTCAAGACCCAAGACGGACCCGTCAAGAGCCCGCCCGCCCGGCAGCTTCGGATTCATAATCCCTCCACCATGTACAGTGCCATGTACGAGTCCATGTACGAAGAGGTTGTGTAGTAGCGAAGCGAGCCAAGAAAAGCGAATACAAATATCGATAGATAAGCTACCTATGGTACACTGGGTACACTAGACTACCTACTACTGAGGGCATTCATTATTCAGGTTAGGTTCTATACCACCGCCGTCCCTCCTGGTCGTAGTGTACCCCGTAGATGTTATGTTGTCCATTACACAACCTAACCAATTCGAGGTTAGTTGGTGAGATGCTTGGTGAGATGCTCGAGAACAAACCGGAAGGCAACCACAGCATGCGCCCGGAAGAGATGAAAAATATTATGGAGGCGAATGCTTCTCGGCCAGTCTGATTTGACCAATTCTGACCTCGTGTCAAGCCGTCCAATGGTAGCGTCCCGCGGATGGGTAAACCCGGAAGCCAAATCCCAGTCCACTCTGTCGGGTTTGGAAAACCCATGCTTTTGGAGGATGGGGATGATGGGCCATTTCGACATATACCGGCTTCACTACGAACGCCTCTTTTTTCTTTTAGGATCGACAGACGCCTACACTACTGTACACATAAAGAGGGCCAGATTCGGCGGATTGTTCACAAGCCTGCACCCATAATACCCAGTACAATGTGCTAAGAATTACGTTCTTCCATCATATCTACCGTACCGTACACTGCCTAGTGTTCTACAATCATCGTAGATTATTAATCACAAAGATACCGTCGCCGTCAAGACTACACTACCTGGTAGGTAACCCCCAAGTAGATAGTGCATACTATTTTCGTCTAACTGGCGTGCATGGTATACCATACCAAAAATACCAAAACAGTTAGCTTACTTGTTCTGGGTTTCCATGAAATTATTCCAATCTCATCCACTCACTCACTTCATGCAGCCAGTGTGTATGCCCGGTCTGGAAACACCACGCTACCACAGATGTATTACACTACATACCTGTATAGAAACGGAAAGGGGCACGTCGCCAAAAGATAGCTACACTACACTATCATAATCGCCCCTTCATAAGGACAGTAATATTCTATACTAACCCCTCCTTTCTTTTCGTCGGCCAGAGTATGAGTCAATGGTGCTGAAGGCGCACGACCGGGGCCAAGATGCCCATGAAATATCACTATATAAGCACTGTCGCAATACAAGGACGGGCTGCATCAAGCTTAGCCGATCAATGCAGATCTACGAGCTCACGCGACCACTACACGACACAACGCTTTCTCTTCGAGACGAGCCGAATGGGGGGTGGACAAATCCTACGCTACTCAGAAAATCGGGTCTACGATCGGGTGTAGCGATTATTGGCGAGACTTGCCTTTACACCGAGCCCGAAGCCTTTCCTCCGTGTGCGATCGGAGCTACGGTATTAGCTACCAGCTCCCCAAAGTCGTGCGCGTCACCACGAACCCCCGAGATCAGTTGAGAAAGACACGGATCACCGAGCAAGGCATCGAGACTTTATCATCAATTCGTCGTTTACGCCGACGTCATACAAGTACTCGAGTCAGACCCCCTTCGAACAGTACCCAAATTAATCATACCGTAAGTGTTTTGTGAATATTGCCCGTTATCCAAATTGGTTTTGTTACCCTAGAAAAATGATCGCTACCGTTTCATTCATAATCAAGTACCGAAACTACTACACTATAGAGGTGTCATTAATATGGCCCAGGAAGGACGAGAGCCTCTCTGAACTCGCATCTGGCTCATTCGGTCAAGCACACGACCTAAAAATAGTTTCTATACTTAAAACCAGCCTCTGCATTCACCAACCCTTCTAATCCCACCAATACATACAGTACACACCCATAGCAGAAGCCTGTTAGTTGTATTAAGCCTTCTACAGCCTTGGGAAGCGCGGGGGTTGTAAAATACCACTGGGCAGGATCCCACAGGCCATTTCAACAATGGACCATGACGCAACTGCGCTAGATTCGTACGTTAGGTCATTTGCTAGCTAATATCGAGCCATATTCTCAAGTCAGTCAGCCAGTAGCCGGTGCACAGGTCCTGATTTTCCAAGCAGGCGTCAGCCTCAAAGAAGCGTAATATGTGGTGACGGTCGACAAGCTTATAAAACGATCTCTGTAGCTAATACGAGCGAAATATTCAATTCGTTTTGTGGTCGGTACGCGCAACTGTCACACATACTAACTTCCAACAGACCTAGACTCCAATATAGGAAATATTTGATGTCTCGGTATATAGCATAGCCGCAAGACTGACTGCAATGGAGAAGGCAAGTCGGCATTCGAGAACTTCGATTGCTGATACTTTGGCATATATGTAGACATAGAATCACAGGGCCATTTCCGAAGGCTTCCCGGAAGACTAGCTGGAGCTTTGCCCCCCAAGAAGATTACTCTTGATTCGAAGCCATATTCCAAGCCCTTCATAGGAGCCCTTGTTGTAGCAGCCGCTAGATGATTCATTGTAGTAAAACCAAAAGCTCGAGGTTCATTAGAAGCTTGATCAGGAGCTCCTCAGTCTAGAAAATTAGGTGGCGTAGTGAAGTTGCAAGTCACGATAACCTATGCTGTGAAACCTTCCATTTTGAGCTTCGTTTGCCCCTTCATATCCACTGCCATGGTTCTAGAGAGTATGACGGGTTCTTCCCTAGGTACTTTACGGAGCACGTGTTCGCTAATCGGCATAATCAGACTTAAACTCCATAGAACGCTATCCACGTCAATACCTATATCCAACAAGAATGTAATCTACTAGGGAACTGTGCGTGTTGCGAGAATTTAATGGGGCTCCCTTCACTGCCAACTTATAATTATCTAACGAACCAGGAGTCCACGTGCTGTTGACCAAGAATGACACGTAGCCAGTATAGTTCCACAACGAAAATCGAATGGCTTCGAGCACGCCTAGCCATGGCCCTTCCTCATAGTTCTTCCACCAAGCCAACTCGCTCAACCTCAATCAGAGTACCCCAGACCGGCCCATAGATCCTCACAATGCCCTCGGATCGTCACGACTCGAGCACACGGCCCAGGAGCCACCGCCGACAGCGTCCTTCTACTCAGTAATAATACTATCAGTGTATTATACCCTTAACTCTACGTACATTAGTGTCTAAGCTCTCCTTCAATGCAAAGGGCAGGAGGAGCACCCAGCTTACACCCCTCGAAACATCGAGCGGATCAGAGCAATGCATTGCTCATCATCTAAGGCGCCGCCTGGCCGATTTTATAGTTCCCATACCGCTTAGACATGAATTCTAATGGTCATTGGTTAGTCAAGCTCGCCGTGACCGGCTACAGCTCGTCAATAGCACACCAAGACTTACCGATGCCCATGCCTCGATACTGCTTCTGGCTTCCCAGGATATTGAGCCTCTCAATTTCCTGTGGTTCGAGCTTGAATCCCAGCGTATTGGTCATGTAACCCTGCAGACGCTCCTTACTCTTGCTCGTCGTGATTGCCACGATATCCTGGTCTAGACACCACCGCAGTGCAATATCGCCCTCCGATACGCCATACTTATTGGCGAGCTCTGCGTACGCCTCGTCCGCGGGACCCGGACGAGCTGCGGTGAGGGCCGAGAGTGGCGAATACGCATTGATGGCAATCCCTTTCTTGTGGCAGTACTCGACTACCTCGCGCTGCTGCGAGTATGGATGGAATTCAATCTGGTTGATGGCTGGTGTGACCTTGGCGGTCTTAGAGATGATCTCGAGGTCCTCTACCTCGAAGTTGGAGACGCCGATGGATCGCGTCTTACCGGCGGCTTGGACAGCCTCCACTGTGATAATCGCATGTCAATGCGTATGGTATACTGCGGAGAGACCATAAACCAGGCGTACATGAGTTGAAGTGCATAAGCGAGGCTAATGCGAGTAATCCGAAAGTACCGGCAATACAACTGAAGGAGGGGAAACTTGAAATCTGCTTACCCTGAGCCCATATCTTCTGTAGACCCTCCAGCGAGCCAGCCGAGAAAGGCACATGCACCAAGTATAGGTCAACGTAGTCGAGACCGAGCTTCAAGAGCGACGCGTCGAGTGCCGCGGCCACATCCTGGTCTATGGTTCCGACTACTTTAGTCGTGACGTAGAGCTTCGAACGCTCCACGCCCGTGGCCTTGATACCGGTACCTACGCCACTTTCATTCAGGTAACCTGGGAGAAGTGAGTCAAGACGATTCGCTCATGACGATGGCATTGAGAGTTGTGTGACGGAGCTAGTATACATTCCGCGCTGTCGAGATGGTAATAGCCGTTGTTGATGGCCAAGGTGGCCGCCTTGGCTATATCTTCATCGTTACCACCGAAGTTCGCAGTGCCAAAACCGTCTTTTAGGGCCAGGGGTTAGCAATTAATCTCTTCCTTTCTAAGCGGCATGTATGAAAGTATATATGCTCCAAAGATGCTGATCTGGCTTAATGGAAGCTTGGCAGTACTTACAAGATAGCTGTAATCGTGAACACCGTGTGTTAGCGAGTGAGGGTAATTGAGGGAGGTGATACGTACTACCGGGATCTCATTCCCATCATTTAACTTGAGCGTGGGGACGGGAGCCATCGTGAGAGGTACTTATCGAGTTCGTTGACTAACGGTTCGTATTTTCGATTTATGATTTATTCTGTCTCGGCGCTTGGTCGGAGGACGTATGGTTGAAGTGTAACTACAAGTATGATTATGAAATACAAGCGAACTAGAAGAAAAGTTGCGGGTAATGTTTTCCGTTCGTTCTCGGTTCTTCGTATTGTCTATATTACGGTGCTTAGTAAGTATGGGATCCAACGTCATATTCTCCATCGGTCGTGTCTGTTAATGCCGACCCAGTGAGCTCCTGCACCATTGGATGTTAGTGATCATTGCTATTGCCGGGGAGTTCCACCCTAGAGCGCGGGGATGGGATTAGTCTTGGACTCGAAGAGTTTGAGATTTCAAGGCCGGTGGCTGGTCTTTGCTACTGCTACTACTACTACATGTTAAGTATCTAAGGTAGGTTACTGTAGGTGATGGGTATTGTTCCGAATGCCGTACAACTAAGACTCAAAGGATTGTAGTTGGATATGCCAAGAAAACCCCTTTGTATCGATGGAAAAGCGCATTATGTCTTGTCAGTGTCAACTATCATTGTGGACAATAATATTCCCAACAGCCTGAGAGGTAATCATCCATTCAAAGATGCGTTACTAGAATCGGGTATTGGAAATGGATCTGGCCCCTACCGTAGCATCGCGTCTTCATCTGCTTCTTTGAAATATTTAATTAGTGTCTTTTGACACTGCCTGGGTAGATGTCCGGATCGATCTAGTAGTGCAATATATGGCATAATTAGGTATACGTTGACAATTAGCATTCTATATCCTGTCGGGTCTCTTTAAACACGCCTCTCTAAGTCTCGTAGCCACTTGGGAAGAGTCGCAGTGGCGGTAGCACTCACATAGCTTCTTATCGACATGATCGAGGTTACGTTGTATGCATAGTTCTACGAGGGAATGAGGATTTAGCATCAATAACCGAATGGATGATGACGACAGTTCGAAAATAGAAGCTGATCTCGAGCATTACTGATACAAGATAGCTACTGTGGCGCATAAAAGTGGCTGGAATAAGTCGGCTAGGTACTGTACATATTCTGCTAGTAGGCACAGTAGTACTCGCCCGACCCGCAAAGTCCCCCCCACTCGAGAGAATGTCTGGGTACACTAGCCTGGTGACGTCGCGCGGAGAGGACCTGATAAGACATGATAAGACCTGATAAGTGTTGTTGTCGTCTTGATAACAAACAAACCAACCACAAGCTTCGAGAAATCATTCACGTAACCATCGACATCTCTCTTCGCCGCAAAAGTCAAGGTCTCGAAGTCTCCAAGATCGTGCAGATTATGTCGTGATATATCTAGCCAGCATAGCTTAGAACGGAAGCCATCGTCCGTGTCTAGGCCCCCGAGACACGCCGTCTTATTTCAATTTACACGCGCTCGGCGTCATCTAGTCTAACTCTACACGCAAACCCTTTTCACTCCAACGAAGCACCATCAATTGAGGATAAGACCCGTATAGCCGCCATTCACTATGAGTGAGCTTCTTGAGTATCTCTTCCAGCATGACCAGAACTTTCGAAAGTGAGTGTTGTACTATCTTGCCCTTTCCTTTCCGTGTCATCGCGCATATTACCTCCAGGCCCTGATGTCTTTCATATGCTAACCCAAAACCCGCTTGGCAACAGAGCTCGTCTTCCCGCCCTCTACTCCGATTTCCGCTCGCAACGGACCCTAAACCCTGATGGCTTCGATGCAAATGTATCCGCCTGGAAGCGTGGGTTATCCAACGCCTCGTTAGCTGGCCATGCGCCCTCGAAATCACCCGCGCGGAATCACCTGACCCTAGAACTCGACGATGCTCTACTCCGTGCCCTCGAGAGCAAAGAGTTTGGCCGTCCGCTAGCCTTAGGCACGGTCCTACAGGAAGCGCTTGCGAGCGGGGAGATGATACCGCTTTCCCAGTTTCT
The DNA here is from genome assembly GCA_022495195.1 of Xylaria digitata. Classification (NCBI taxonomy): domain Eukaryota; kingdom Fungi; phylum Ascomycota; class Sordariomycetes; order Xylariales; family Xylariaceae; genus Xylaria; species Xylaria digitata. The sequence continues at coordinate 38,900 of MU376982.1, read as the reverse complement.
GAAGGCGACGCAGAGCATATATCACAAGTCATGGGGACACATACCGTGGGCTGTCGCAGGCTGGGCCTTACGGCAGGTTGGGCTAACAGGTGGACCAGGCGACGGCATGCCCAACGGCCAGGTGGTCGTCGTTCTTCAGAATCTAGAGGTGATCGCGAAGGCCTTTTCAGACGCTACGGCGGGCCGGATAGCGCCGTTCGAGCGGATATTCTCACGGATACATTTCCGGCGGACGTTCGAGGGAAACTTATTAGATGGGCGGAGGCTATCAAATAACGACTTCGACATCCTCGTCAAGTTTCTGTCAAGGGATAAAGGGGTGTTGATAACGGACGGGAGTACTATTAAGATTCGAGACCCAGCCGAGACGGCGACTATATCGGAAGAGGACTCCGCCATTGCGTCCCTTAAGGAACTCATAGAAGAATTGACGCGTCAGACCGAGGTCCTGAGCCGTCGCATCGAAGAGCTCAACTTGGCCGCACTGGACGCGGTTCGTAGGAAGAACCGTATTTCAGCGCTCGCAACGCTCAAGTCGAAGAAGCTGGCCGAGAGTAACCTTGTAACGCGGCATGCCACGCTGAATCAGCTTGAAGAAGTGGCGACGAAGATCCAGCAGGCGGCCGATAATGTCCAGCTCGTCCGCGTGATGGAGTCGAGCACGGGTGCGCTGCGTAGCCTCAACGCGCAGGTTGGCGGTGCGGATAGAGTGGATGCTGTATTGGACGAGCTGCGGGTACAGATGGGCAACGTCGACGAGGTGGGCAACGTAATCGCAGAAGTCGGAGCCGGCGCCACAGTCGTCGATGAGGGCGAGGTCGACGACGAGTTCGAGGCTATGCTCGCAGAGGAGCGGAAGAAAGAAGAGGAGGCGGAGCGCGTCGAGAAGAAGGCCCGCGAGGCGAAAGAGGTCGAAGAGACCAGGCGCAAATTAGCCGAGGCCGAGAAACTCGGTCCTATACCTACCACTCTTAAAGAAGACTTGAACGATCGACCGCTTACACCCGTCACAGCGGCGGCGAATGTGTTGGGCGGAATGCACTTGGATTCAGCAAACGATCAGCGGAAGGAGCCGGAGAAGATTCCGGCGGAGTAATCATCGGTAATATAGTATCGTACCTAATCCGAATAAAATGATAATATCCTTTGCCATGTGGGATCTATACACGGAGGGATATGCGCATACGTTGTATACGGCTGAACTTTCATCATCATGTATTAACTAGCTATTATTTCCTTTCATTGGGCAATATGAGGGCTCATATAGGCACCGATTCGCTTTCTAATTCTTCTTCTAACTGCTGTACTTTTGTTGGAGTAGGCGGATCGCTCGCAAGATCAACTACAATCCGCTCTGCATCAGGTAGTCTCGGCGGAATTGGTTCCACTATCGATTTAATTATCTCACTAGATGCGTCTGAGGTCGGCGCCCCGTTGACTGCGTTTTCCTTGCCGTCCTCTTCGGATTTAACCTGTGCTTGTGCCCGCGTTCGACGCGCGTTGGCTATTAGGTTGTGAAACGAGGTGTTATGCTTCGAGGCCCAGGCAGCGCCGTCGAAGTCCTTGTCGCGAATCTGCGCGCCTGTTGTGGCAGACCGCGATCCTGCCGGCGCCCGCGAGCCTAGCGTACGCTCCCAGACTTCTAGGTCATGCAGCAGCTCGGCGCGGCGTCGCGGGCGCTGCGAGTCGCAGTTCGCGTTCCAGATCATGACCCATTCACGATGGCGACGCTCTAGGGCGCCGCGGTTCCCGCTTGTTGAGAGGCCGAGGTCGGCGAGCTCCTTGCGCAGCTGCGTCTCTCTTAGCATAGAATAGTTGATCGCTGGTAGCCGGTCTGGAGGGGGTTGTGATTTGTCGGATAGGGTGGGTGAGAATGTGGTAGATGATGACGGCAAGAAGGCGCTTGTTATGCTTGTTGGCTTAGATGAACTACGTCGTAAGGGTTGGGCTGGCGGTGGCGGATCTGGCTGTGGCTCCCCGGGACATGAGGTGTCAATGTGTCTGTCGACTTGGAGAGGTTTCATGCGTCGCCAGCAGATGGGACAGGCGACAAGGCCGTCATCGAGTTTGACGTTCTCGGGATCGGGGATGTGGGATTCCTGGCGGGCCATCTCGGCGGTGGCTTCCATACTCCGTGTCTTGCTGAGACGTGTGGAGGAACGTAACCTCTTGCTTGAGCGTTGTTGGCTGTTCGACGATTGTTGCTCTTCTTCGTCGTCACGCATCACATCTGCCCTTCGCTTCGGCGTCTCTGCTGCTGTCGTGAATAGGGGCGGGGGTCTTCGCGCAAAGTCGAGCACGACGGAGCGGGCCTGTGTAAAGGCGGCGACAACTTCCTCCATGGACCAGTTACTTCTTAGCTTCATCTCCTGCTCGGAGGTGCGACATAGCGGGCACTTCCCATCAGTAGAGAGGGCGCGACGGATGCAAAGGGAGCAGAAGGTGTGGTTGCAAGAGGTGAGCATGGGCGTCTTGTAGAAGTCCTTGCAGATCTGGCAGCGCAGGGCGGCTTCGACGGCAGAGAGGCCCGAGAGTGGCGTCGATAGCCAGTCTGTGGAGTCGGCAACGCTGTCAAAGTCGTCGTTCATGATGTGCGATGTTTCTGCGAGGCGTGAATGGCGACGTATATGGTTCCAAAATACAATAACGAATAATCTCTCTGGACAGAGAGATGAAGGCTGATGTAATGCTATTGCCCTAGTAGCTCTGGATACCGTCTCTAGTCTCGAAAATGGGGTTATGAGGCACCCGATGTGAGTATGTGAAAGCTTCAGGCGAGATGATCGAGGGAGGTAGCGATCAATGAAAGCATTCTCAGTACCTAGCGGCCCACGATCTTGATACCTACTTACCCATGTAGGCACTGTCGATTAAGTACTTACATAGTAGTGCAGCCCATTTAAGACGCGCTTTCCCTGTAGCAGAGCCTGTGCAGTGCCTAGTTGTGTAGTAAGTACCTTAAGTATGTACCTAAGGTGTACCCTATAGCAGGACCTGTAGTGGGTAGGCTAGGTAGCGGGTACCTGTTCATGTACATATATCTACCTATTTTTTTTACACGGATGGTACTTAGAGGATGGTACGCCCCCACCACTTAACGCGTCCTCGCAACGCGTGCTCTGGACTTCATTCACCGACTTCACCAACTTACAGATTTGGTCATTGGAGTGGATTAGAGTGGTTTTTCTGCGCTGAACACTAGAATCCTCTCTCTGTTCAAATTGCTCATCTGAAATCTTTCAAGATGGAAGACTACAAACAGTATCTTGCTCAGAAGATCCTGACCGAGGACTGGGTTGTAAGTTGTAACCCCCTCTGCTCTCCCCCCAACAATAAAAAAAAATCTCCAACGTTAACTCTTTGTCGAGGTCACATATCGATTGCTTAGCAGAGCTCTAAAAGTTCATGTGAATACTGCCAAGGAGTATGCTTCTCCTATTATTGTCGTGGGGTCTTAAATAGAATCGACGCTGATGTACGGTAGAATGCTCTATGACTTCTACAAATGGCAGAACGACAAACGTCCTGACACCCTGCGTGCCACCTACATGATCTACGGAACCAAGAAAAGGCTGGTACGGCAAGATGAGGACGTTGAGATGGCCAACTCCCAGGCGTCTGAAGCCGTGGATGCTCCCTTCTCCGATCTAGTGCCCACCTACACTCTTTCTTTGGTGAGACAAGAACAGCTCCAAGGTTAACCCGAGCCTCAGCCTAATATATCCGACGGCAAAGATGATCACTAACAGCTCTTCAGAGTCACTGTCACAATACAGCAAGGTTGCTTCCATTCACATATACAGCGTGGCACCACATTCGCTCAAGGACCTTCAAATCCTCACCGATACGGCGAGACAGGCTTTCAAGCTTCCCACAACAGACAACAAAGTATATGGAACTATAGCTAACCCGAGTGCGTGGAAGAGAGAGCGCCAGGGTAGTACAATCCCTGCCGCCAGCGCTCCTGAGCCCAAGATTGAAGCAAACGCCCCTGTCAAGCAAGAAGTAAAGCCTACTGCAAAAGCCGCTGTCAAGGAAGAGCCCAAAGTAAACTTGAAACCGGCTGTTGCGTCCGCTCCTGCGAAAACGCCTACACCCACCGCATCCTTAAAGCGCCAGGGATCCTCGGGCATCAGCCAGATGTTCGCGAAAGCAGCCATGAAACCAAAGAAACCAGTGACTAAAGCTACCGATTCACCAACTACTTCAGCTACGGCTAGTGGTGCTGAGGACCCCCAAAATTCAGGGGCTATGTCGGATGACGGAGAGGACGACACGCAACCGATGGCAGAGGTTAAGCACGAGGATGTCAACGCCCGACAAGCTCGCAAAGATCGCCAGGCCGAACTGCGTCGTATGATGGAGGAAAGCGACGAGGAAGAAGGGTCAGAGAAGACGGCGGACAATCCAGAGGATGACCCGATGGACGAAGAGCCACCACCGTCTGAACCCGAACCCGAACTCGAACCAGAGCCCAAGGTCGAAGAGCCGGCTGAGGTCGTGTCAAGCACGAGTGGTGGTCGACGGAAGGGTCGGCGCCGCGTCGTGCGCAAGAAGCAGGTCATGGATGAGAATGGCTACCTTGTTACCATTCAGGAACAGGGTTGGGAGTCTTTCTCCGAAGACGACACGCTAGCCCCGCCGCCAAAGGCCAAACAGCAACAGCCGACCGTCAAATCAGAACCGACAGCTAAACCTAAGAAAGGTAGTGCTAAAGGGGCTGGTCAAGGCAATATCATGTCCTTTTTCTCAAAAAAATGAGACGGGTTGGTTTATAGGGGCTGTGTCGACGGTAATGATTGTGCCTATAAGACAACCCTTATTGAATATGGTGTAGATATGGCGGAAGTCATGAGTGAACTGTGCTAACTCTGTGCTAGTTAGCACAGTTCACTATAAGGTTACCCTCAAGCAGGGTTGGAAAAAATACTACTAGTATTTAGTATACTAATATTTACTAATTAGTAAATTAGTATTAGTAAATATTAGTAGAAAAATTAATAATAATTAGTAATTATTAGTAAATATTAAAAAAAAAAATTTATTAATTAGTATTAAATATTAAAAGCTAAATAAATTTTAAAAATAAAATAAGAAAAATATAAACAATATATTATTATAAAAAGAAAAATTTAAGCGTTTTAATATAAAAAGGTTTATATTATTTATTTAATTACTTAAAAAGAAAATAATAAATTAAAAGGTTTAAATTTAATAATTAAAAAGTTGTAACGTATTTTTTACTTAACTTAGCTACCTAATTAAATAGGCTACTTTTTGTTACGAACAGTTAATAAGCTACCTAACTGCGCCATGGTCTTCCGCACAAAAGAGTACAAGATACCAAACTGTCCTTAGTTTGGTTTAAATGGCTTATATTAGCAGGTTAGGTCAGGTCTGGTCAGGTCAGGTGTAGCAACCGCTACACTTTTAAAACCCATACAAAAATCGTTATTTAATTATTTAATAACTTTACGAATATTATAGCTATTAAAGTGCAGTTTAAAATTCTAAACTAACAACTAAATAAAGAATCCAAAAATATTTTTTTCCAATTTTTTAGCTATTTTATTTATAGCTATATTAAAAACCACGCTAAAATTTTAGCGTAGTTTTTTGTAAAGCCTTAAATAAATTGTAGTAAAATAAACAAAAATATTTTTAAATTCTTTATTAAGTTATTAGTTTAAAATTTCAAACTGCACTTTAATAGCTATAATATTTATAAAGTTATTAAATAATTAAATACCGATTTTTATATAAGTTTTAAAAATAGCCTATTTAATTAAGTAGCTAAGTTAAATAAAAAATGCGTTAATATAAATATATTTATTATTATTATTTTAATTAAACAAGGTTTTAGTTTTTTTTTTTTTTAATATTTTTTAATATTTTTTTAATATTTTTAATAAATATTAATAAATATTAGTAAATATTAATATTAATTTTAAAATATTTAGTAAATATTAGTATTAATTTTAAAAATTTTAGTAAATATTAGTATAGGCCAGTACTAATTTAGTAAATAATTTTTCCAACCCTGCCCTCAAGTAATTGATTTCTGTGCCACACAAGTGTATCCGTTGTCTCCGAACCTTGAAGGCCGGGCAACCTTTTCTTGCCATTTTCAAGATTGTACTGATAAGAAACTAATTGCGTAGAACGTTGTGCGATAGTTGGTCATCTGCGTTGGGGTAGACACCTTCAATACTTGCGCCCACGTACCTACCCTACCCAACGAGATAGACAGATAGATGCCTCTTCCTGCTCCCTAGAGATGGGCCTCATTACAGCCTAGGATCGTGGCGCATTTGATGTCTGCGTGCCATGGGGAAGGTTCGGGTGCCCCCCTGAGACCTGAAGTAGGTTTGGGAAAACTGGTTCGTACGCAATCGATCTGTACGCCACACTCATGACTCAGACGCCTGACAGTGTTCATTGTAAATATGAAAGCCGACGCACAGGGCGAACAGGAAAATACCAAGTCTCAAGACCCCTTTCGCTCGTATATTATTTATTCATCCCATATTTACAAGTGAGCTCTACCCTCCATCTCCCGTCTTTTCCTCTCCGCTTTAACATCCTTCTTAAGCTTAACAGCCTCTTCATCGCTCAGCTTCGACTCAACCTTTCTCTCAGGCGCGGCGGCCTTCTCAAACAGTTCGGCACCCAAGGCGTTTGTCAACCTAAGCACGCGTGTGCTGACGGTGGCGCCGTCACGTCGATTCTTGCCCTCTCGCCTGCTCGACGCGATGCGTTCAATAAAATCCCACAGTTTGCCGGAGGCAACGAGCGCGCCTATTTAAGTGTCTGGAGTTAGTAGTTGCCATTTTTATGGTTAAAATTTTTTGAAAAGGGTGCTAGGAGCTTGCAGGAGTAGCAGGAGTGAAAAAGTCTTGATTAACCAACTTATGCTCCCGAGACACGTCAAGAGGGAGAATAAACGACTTCTTCGACTAACCTGACTGAGCATCACGAGGCGCCCTCCACTCAGAAGAGAGGCAAAGACGCGGTGGCGACTTGGCATCTTTTGACTTGACTGTGTAGATTATGCCCTCTTCTTCGAAACGCTGGTAGCTGTTCTTGAGTGTCTCACGGTTCACAGATTCGAAGTAGCTGAGATCACCTTGATGATAGAGAGTCTTACCAAGCTAAAGTATGGCTAGTCAATATCTTGGCCGGATGGAAACCCTGGGGGAAGGGGATCTCGGAAACTAACCAGCTGCGCCGTGTTTTGAGCTTTAGCGACCTCGATCCATATTTCCTCCTTCTGATGGGTTGGCGGAGTGAGTCCCATGAGCGATGTCGCCGCTAGCCAGCTCGATTCGATAAACGGCCATATTAGGAAGCAGTAGAAGTCATAATTTTCTCGGCCCGCAAGCCTCTCCTCGTCGGAGAGTCCAATGCTGGAAACAGAGCCCTTTTCACATCTCTGCAACTTGATCACTCGATCGTTCTCAAGTCCAACTAGAGTCTTCTCTAGATTAGCGGCCAGGCCCTCGCTTGGGAATATAAATTCGCCGCGGAAGAGTGACGAGAGAAACAAAACCTGCTCCCGGAGAGCCGTGTACGATATCTTTTGATGTGATGGCCCACCGCCTTGTTTGACCCTTGTGTACATACTGGCACTCACTAGAGCCTCCGAGATGAATAGATGAATTGTCATGTTGCGATAGAAAGAAAGTTGAAATCGATCTACTGCGTAGTATGTCGGCTCGGCTAAGCCTTGAACCTCTCCCACGAGATCTTTACCAAGTACCTCTAGTCCGCGCTTGACAACATCTACTAAGGGGGCGTTTCCGAAATGGGCCACGCGGCCTCCTTTAGCACGAACACGCGCTATCAGCCATTCAATACGCCGCAGCAGTTCCGCCTTGCCCACACCGCGGCCTCTCAAAGTAAGGAGCACGGTGCCGATAAGGGCCGTAGGCATGACCACCGACACATCGTTGATGTCAGAAAGGACTTTATATCCTATGGTCCGAAGTAGCTTTTGCTTCAAGACGGCATTTTCCGGCGTTTTCAAAGCCAGGTCCCCAGTCCCTGGAGCTTTATTGAGTTTCGTTAACTGCTCGTCAATGTATTTACGCAAACTCCAAGGCTCATGGAAACGAACATCGACCCTCCCTAGTTTGAGGGACAGGACCGAGGATCCGCCGCTAAGAAAGTCAGCTAGATTCTCTTTCTTCTTTGGGACTCCTAAAAGTTCCGTGACGTAGCCCTCAGTCTCGATCACCTTGTCGTACTGCGTGCTGACGGGGCAGATGATGGCATCCTCAACCCGGCCAGATAAGATGCTGTCAAGTATAAAGCTAAGGATGCCGAACTTGGGAGGCAATAGTTTGCCGGTGCGCGATCGACCGCCCTCTATGAAACATTCGAAGTTGTAGCCGCCTTGCAGCATCGTGTCTATATAAGCTTGCACAAGAGTGGAATACAGGGTATCATTACCGAAGGACCTTCGAATCCACATGGCACCTTGAGATGTAAGTGCTCGCTTTAGGGCCAGACTGTGTAAGTGGAATACTCACCAGCATGTTGCTACAACACTCGGGGTCAGTAATTACCGTTTTGAGCACGATATGGATAGTTTTGAGACAGCTGAAAGTTTCTAAAACACGGATTTGGCCCAAAGAGAGGCTTCTCCGCTCTCAAAGTAACCAGAACGGAAACAAAATAACCCCGAGAATTACTCACCAGAAAACTTCCCACCACTGGGAAATTTAGATTCTCGCCCGCCACGACCACGGGCAGAGCTAGACCCAGACGATAACAGATTAATTGCATCGAGACATAATCGACATGCGAGCGATGAGATGGTAGGAATATAATACTTTGCTTTTTCTTCTCGGCCTCCTCCGCTACTTTCCTTAGCCGTAGGACTTCCTCGCTAGAAACATGAATTCCTTGATGGACACTTTCAGTATGAGAGCCACAATGTATGAAAAATGTACGTTCATGTCACACACACTACTAACCTTGGTGGTAAGCTCGTGTCAGCAATTGCGTAACTAGATAGTAGGCTCCTCTGATGAAAGTCTTGCTCTCGAACTTGCAGATCATGTCATCCGTCAATTTTTCGGCAACATCCCGTATTCCGTATTCTATGACGGCCCGTCTATGGGCGCGCTTGATTGCATAGTCCTCGTCGTCTCTCCTCAGCCAACCTTCGTTCTCCTCCACTTCTAGGCGTTTGTCGGCGAGCTGGGATATGCGAGTTCGAAGCAAGGGCGCGGAGACGACCGAGTTCCTCATCTGTTCAGAGAAACCGGAATAGTAGATGGGGCGGCCGATGAAGTTGTCGTAGGCACGCCAGCCGGTGCCAGACACGTAAAGGGAAACTTCGCGAAGGAAACGCAGGGGCTCGGAGCGAAACCTGGCCATATTCTTCATGAGAGCTTCCTCGTCGTGGCCGTCGGGCCTGGGGCTCTCGACATAACTCCTCGGCTGCAAGGTGATCTGATCTCCAAGGATCTGGAGGTCGGGCGCAGAGTCGTGCGCTGAATCATCGTCTTGAGGCATGATGTCGAGGCGTTGAGATGTAGCTCAAATTCACGGGTCGGGGGGCTATGGTGGCTTTAACATGGTTGAGCGCAAGTTGTGAGGATTATGGTAAGAAGTGAATGCGGAATATGACAAGGCGGAATAGTGGCTCGTGGAGCATCAATGATTAGAAAATCAATGATCACCGGGCATTATAGAAGAAAGCGTGAAAGTTGCAATGGCGAGGAGTTGGGGAGAGATCATAATGTACATAGTAGATGGCTTCTGATGCGCGGTCAAGGTCTCGGGACCTAACGCAGGTACCTACCGCAGGTCGGTAGGTATGCACCTACAAGTACCTACCTAGGCACTGCCCAGGTACTTACGTAGGTACTTGAAATGAGGTAGCAGCAAAGTAACTAACGGATGTACCTAGTATCTAGGTCCATATCTAAATTATTGGCCTGCCCACCTGTTTTCCACTTTATTCCTCTACAAGGTCACTTACAGTACCTAAGGTACATACAAACAAGAGAGGAAAGGAAGAAAAAACGAAAGATAAAACGAAAGATAAAACGAAAGAAAAAAGAAACATTAATCAGGCCACTCTTGGAGAGCATTCATGACGAAATGCCACCAAAAGATGAGACGCAGTCGCTGACGCAGGCCCTGTTACGTCGAGCCCACAGTCCCGACACCGCCAATCGAATATATTCGGACAAAATCCAACGTCGACCTCTATTCCTGAGGCCGAGCTCCCCTCCGCCCTCGACCGCGCGCGGTGCTAGACGCAAGGCCCGCCACGAGAAGAAGAAGCGCGCCAAGGCACTGAAGCCACGGCCTCTATCCGCCTGCGAGCGCCGAAAACTCCAGCTCTACCGCCTTCCCAGAGTGGGGCAGGCGTATTCAATCTTCACGCCTCTCAGCAACCTCTGGATCGGCTACATCCGCGAGATCCTGGGGACCGAGCTCTATAATGGAGGACAGGGAGCAGCTGCCAAGTTGAGCGCCGCAGACTTCCACGGCGCCGAGGTCGAGGTCTCGCGGAGCCGTTGTCCTAGTCGTGTTGGAGTCCGCGGCATCGTCATCAAAGACTCGCGCTTCACGTTCGAAATCATCACTCGGCAGAACCAGGTCAAGACTTTGCCAAAGGAAGGGACAATCTTCCGCGTCCACGTTCCGCTCCTAGATGCCTCCCCGGATCAGAAACCTTTCTGCTTTGAGATTCATGGCGATCAATTCCAGCATCGGTCTAGCGATCGCGCCAATAAGAAATTCAAATATCACTTCTTAAAGAAGCTGTGAACAACCCGCAAGGACGAGAGAGCGAGAATCATAGATTTCATATTCACATGCCTAGGAACTGCCCAATCAGGCCTACCAAAATGCTCGTCTTCAACTCCATGACACACAAGTATGTCCACGGACTCACTCCTATGATCGAATGATACATTAGTTTAGCCTAACAGATGGCAGTTTGCATCTTGAAAAGTATTCAACATAGTGCACTGATCATAATGGCGGAATTCAGAATGGGTCGCTGAATAGCGTATTGGTTGCAGGTCATATACAAAGCGCTATCAAGGTGTCAATTCTAACGACATCTACGCACTACATTTCGCCGTGATCCGAGCAACACAAATTTAAGAAGCTCAATTACACACAACCGTAGATTCCGTGCCGTGGAACGCCCAATCGGCCGCTGAACTCGAGAGTCTAATCGCGCTACCACTATCGGCTAACATGGGAGTGCTTAGTGCGGTGTGACCGGCAATTTGTCTACTTTGCACACATAAGTCGCTAAGCTATTCGATCTGACATCTGGGGTGGGGGGAGATTATAAGGAACCGGGGATCATGAGCGTTTCCTGCCAAGCAACCTCTCCCAACACCAATAAGGTAGCTAGGAGCAGCCGCTCTTACCGCTGGTCTCATGCCTACAAGGGTATAGAGTCGAAGCAGCAAAAAGATGAGGGTACCTAGTCCGAGGAAATATAATGTCATCCTATCCAAGTCTAGTACATGTAGCCGCGCTTTGAAACAATACAGCTCGGATCAAGAGGTGGTCATAATACCAAGTATTCAGATAACGACGAGTTGTACTCCAAGATGAAATTTTTTCTACACTAGGCCTCTGAGATTCTAGAGGTCGCAAACGTCAACTCATTTACCAATGTCATTTATACTCTCGAGTATGATCAAGAATGAGGCTAACATGAAGCATAAAAAATATCATCGGTGAATCAATATGACCTCACTAGAAGCGGTTCCTGCACGGAAAGTGGTATAACGCCGTGTACTAAGATCCGCTCTATTTGTATATGATGACCATCACACCGATCCAACATGAATGATATGACTACATATCCAGGCCTCATCGGTTTTAATTTTCTCTCCCACGCTAAACGTGTATCCGCCATTCAGAGGGCGCATACGTACAATCCGTTTCTAGATATCGATCATAAGGATAGTGTTACAAATCCCCGGTCCCTTTCTAGCCCGTCCGATACCCAAGCCCTTGCCCAACATCAAACATCAAGGATGACTCTTTGCCGCTCCGCCGACGCCTCAGCCAAACAGCCAATTTGGTCCTCTCCGAAAACGCCTAATTACAAAACTGCCACCCAAGATCACATATCTTGTCAACAGAAAAAGAAGACAGGGTAAATTGATAAGCAGAAATTCTGGTAGGTACTACGAAGAGGCTTGCGTGAGCCGAAATGTGCAGAAGAAGGAAAAATGCAAATATCTCCACTGCGAAAACAAAAATGTATCACCCCATGGAGGGTAGAGAGCAATAAGGTAATATATATGTAGTGAATGTATGTAATAGTAACGTCTGGAACCAGCGAATATATCAATGAGTGGTCACTGGGGAGGGAATGGAAGTTGATCAAAGTAGGCCATGAGAGTGGTAAGGATTCGACCGGCTTGGGGGCTCATACCAGTTCTGGTATGGGTGGTTAGGGAGGCTGAAATCGGCAAAGCTGAGCGGGTTGACGCGCATAGGGCGCGAGGCAAATGGGGTCACGACGGGCTGCATCTGCTGCGGCGCGGCCGTTGCAGGGACCTGGGTGGCGGGGGCTAGCATCATCTGCTGCGACGCCGCGGAGGTAGTTAGAGGCTGGGTAGTAACCGCGGAATGCTTGCTAGTCGCGTTTCCGGGTGGCACGAGAAGCTGGGAGGTGAGAGCCGGCCGATTCATCTTCTCCCAACCCCAGCCCTTTCTAAGCCCCGCGACGATGCCAGCGAGCTTCCATCCTGTCTCACGGTCGATGCGCTCGAGGATGGCGACTACCTCTTGCTGCTCGGCATAATTAGTTAACACCTCAGACACGAGTACGAGCGATCGGATCGACACAGAAGCGACACCGCGATCCTTATTGTGCGCCACAATACCGCAGACCTGGTGAGCGTGGTGCTGCTGTGTTATGCGCGAGTCCTCCGAGTCCTTCGGTGCGGTCGGGTTGACTTGAGCTAGGATGCACAGCGCCATATGGTAATAGAGCCTACCTACCACGGCAGCTCTTTTGATAAGCCTGGTAAAGTCATTAGTCATGGCGGCCCGGTCCGAAGAGGCGGTACGTACCAGATGTTGGGGAACAGCGACTTCGTAGGCCCTGTCTGTTGGGCAGGGTACACATAACCAAAGGGGTGCATCGACCTTGGACACGCATTATCCCACTTTTCACACAGGCCCTTAAGACGGCTCCACTCGGCCATCCGCGCCTGGATGCGAAGCTGTTCGTCGTGCGGGCTCGGCTCCTGGAATTTCGGGATAGTGGCGCGGAAGTTGGCGATCTTGGCGACGATGTAGAATATGCGATGGACCCAGACTTCCTCACTGCCTGTCTCCTTGTCTGTCTCAAAATCCATATTGACGCCCCATGTTTCGGGGTCCCACGCAGTCTGCCAGTTGAAGGCAAGGCACGAGAGAAGCTCCATACCCACATTCAGCCAGAAACAGGCCGCACCGAGGCCGGTACTTTTCGCATTCCACCCGCACTCCCGGATCAAGGCCCGCGCCCCGGCAATGTGACTCATCCGCTGGGTGGGCTTCTCACTCATGATCTCATACACGTTGAGGACCACGGCGGTCGTTGCGCATTCTGCCGTGTTACGTTCCGGGTTCTGGAGACTCCGTAGGAGTTGCGTTGTTGCCGTGTCGTAATAGAAAAGCGCCTTCTCGTCGCTGAACTGTTGAGTTAGGGTTAGGTGCTTAACACCGCAAGCGAGGACGGCATTGAGAAGCATCGGGCACTTGAGCGCGTGATAGGGGATCAGGCGCGAAAAGTGTTTCTCTTTGTCAAGACTATCCATCCACAGTCCGACTTCTGAGACGAATACTTGCATAAAATGTAGCTCCTCTGGTGAATTGAGATATTCCCGTTCTCCTGATTTGTCATTAGGTGGTGTCATTATGCCATTCTCGATATCGCCGCCGACTTCTGGATTACCTGGTCCAGCTCCCCTGGCCGCTGATGGTGGCCCAACATCCGTCACAGCCGCGACAGACGGCGCCGTAGAGATGTTACTACTTCTGTAAGGCTGATGAGAGCGAAATCTGGTGTCCACATCCCCTACCTGTGTAAAGGCTTCAGACACCAGGTTCCCATAGCCAGAAGCATTCGGAGCTGATAGAGATGGCCCATACGAGGTACCGCTGCCCTTGTGCGAATGCATCTGGGCATCAAGGAAAAGCTCTGGGTGCGTTTGGCCACGCTCGTTATAGTAAGCACCCTGGGGCTGGCGCGCCAACACCGAATGCATCTGTTCTGTGGTGGTCTGCGACCCCGTCCTTGTTACAGGCCTAGAGACTTTTTGTAGAGACGTCTCGAGGTAGGCTTCTTGCGGCGGCGTGGCAAGCTGGGCATCGAACCTCGCATATCTTCCTAGGCCACCCCTATACTCCGAGGCAATCAAACGTGATTCATCTTGGAACTCCACTAGATCCATCGTTAGCCATGACAACGCGGGACCCGAGATGTTAGGACAACAACATCACATACCTGTCCACTCATCCGCTTGTGGTATATACGGCGGCTCCTTGCACGTCAGATCGATGAAATTCAGTCTAATACCGCGCTTGCACTCCCTATTACTCTTGCGACAGTTTCTACAGTCGGGTATCTCTTCATCGCACTTCAAATGTCGTTCCCTGCAGGTCAAACATCCTGTACGGACCCTCTTGCTCTTAGTCGGCATTGCATCCAGGCCACCCATCTCAGCACCCGTTTTGTCCGACTTGGGATTTCGAGCGTCCGGTCCAAGCAACTTCTTCCTCTCCGATGATGGGATCTCGAATTGCTCGATTCCCAAGCCGCTGGTGACGGTTCGCGACGATGAGAGCCTCTCTGCATGCTGATGTGCAAGTAGCGCAGTCGCGCCAAATTTTCTGGCCGGTACGATGACGTTCGGCGAGGCAGCGTCGGCTATCGCCAGAGCTACGATAGAGATGTCACCGGAGAGACGAGATGCAGGAAAGTCGAAGCAGAAGCGCAGGCGCAGTGGACCGTAAAGACTCGGCTAGGCGAGTCCAGTTGCTGTGGTTCATGTATGACAAGGAGAGTGGGAGGCCAGGGAACGCAAATCAATATGGTACCGCCGCCACTCCCTTCGTGCCAAGGCTGCCAGGATTCAAACGTCCGGGACGATCAAGAACCGAGTTACTATCAAGGCTCCCGGGTAGTGGGATAGACACATAGGAGCAACGTGACGGACCCAGCCATGCGGGGAAGAGTTGATGTGTTCCGTCGGCGCCGACAGAGGAATTCCTTCAGAGTATGCTAGTAGGTAGCAAGGGACCGCGAGTAATGCTGCAACGACAGAAACCGGTACGCGTCGAGTGCCTCGAATCTCAAGAGCCTGACCCAACACCGATAGGCCGGAAGTCTTGGGCGAGTAGAGTGAGCCCTCGCAGGCGAGTCGTCCACGACGTGAAAGCTATCAAGGATTCGATTCGAACTATACACTAGATACTACGCTACCTACGGACTCAGTAGGCGACCTCTATCTCTCGCACACTGGCCAGGCAAGGCCGGATGTATACACTTCTGGTGAGTATGTAAATATGTAGTAGTTGTGTACCTTGAGAGCTAGGAATCACTACCAAGTAAGGTCTGTCTAGCTTTCTCGGAATGTTGGTACTAATGTGAGAGAGGCGAGGTAGGAAAGGTGGGCTACTACTATGTAGGTATGTATATAGTCGCTTTACTTACTTAGTACTGTACCTAGTGTACCTACCGTAGATAGATGAGTGGGTGGCTGACACCGTCAGCTTCACAACTAGCAACCAAAGCAGATGAATTTCATACACTAGTGTAGGTAATTGGAGGTAACTGATGGGGCTCCCAGACTTCTGTCCAGTCTGGTAGCGCACAAACAATGAACAACGGCTTCCCTGACGAATCTATGTACTATGTAATAAATCGACAAGGTTCTAGGCTATGGACAAGGGTCAGATCCCGGGGCAAGGAGAAATATACAAGTGGTATCAAGATCGGACGGACTGTGGCGCTCGCCCACTCATTGATGTCGCCAATCGCTGTCCAGAGTTGATGGGAGGAGTTATATTACCTACCTAAGGTACATGGCTACTGAAAATACTGCATAGTAATGGAACCGACCTAGCTTATTTACCTGTAGCGACCAAGTACGCATGTGCTTGTACACAAGCAACACCTATCTATAAAAGTATACCTATGTCTCTTTCAATTGGTACCATGTACTCTTGTAAAGCCGTGGGCATCATGTAGCGTGTATACCATCTCCCCTACCTAGGTAGTGTATCTACTATACACTATATACTATGTAATTACGAACAGGTAGGTACACTAGTGTACACTAGGTAGGGTAACTACTTACCTAGGTTAAGTAGGTAGGTCCCGGTAAGTTCCCACCTATGCAAAAGCGTACACAGGAATGGCGCGTGGGGGAGGGGAGAGGGGGAGAGAATCAGGCAATGGGTACCTAACCATGTGCTGCTGGTTGGGTACCTGGTCAGTGCCTCGTCTGATCTTGACAGGATTGATTATTGTGGCTTACACTCAGAGGCCAGTAAGACAACAGAATATTATGTATAAAATAAAATAAAATTAATATCATAATCTATATCTACTATTATATCATGATCTGCCTTATGTACAATTCCGGAGCGCTGCAAGCCAGGCCGTTTAGAAGTTTATGAAGTAGAACTTGTATTGTACACACCTACGTACCTAGGTAGCGCTTCTCATTCCTCCCGTGTGTACAGTAGGTGGGTATGTAGTGTACCCAAGGTAGATACATACTTGTACATGCTAACGAGGTACATAGACCAAAAAACACTCGAGGCGCATCGTAGTGTCACATCCAGCACTGATCCAGGTCGTTTTGGTTTCGTTTTGATGTTTTCTTGGCTGGTGATTTTCCTACACTACCAAGGCAGTGCCCATTGCTATACTGTACAGCATACTAGTAGGTATGGTTGCAGAAACAGTAGGTAGCATCAGGTAGTTGTTGGGGGTGTAGTTGGACACTTGGAACAGATGAAGAACAAGGGCCCGCGGCCCCTCCAACAGCCCCCCAGTGCTGCCGGTTCCTCCACCGCAGGTGCTGCAGCCCAGTTTCGGCTTGACTTGCTCCCAGCAGGTTTTCTTCAGGAGGTCAAGGCCTCGACCCCAAAAGAACATACTACATAGTATAGTGCCTAGATACGTTACAGTACGTAGCCAGCAACAGGGGTTCCGTGCAAGTTGCTCTCCCTCTGTCCATAGGTACCTGTTATGTAGTATATACAAAGAGGTAGCAGTACATAGCGTAAGCACCACATCCTATACATCGTCCCCGTTTACTCTCCGTTTCCTCCCCGTTTCCTCCCCGTTCATAACCTTCTCGGTTGGTACGTATGTCTTATTCATTCATACCACACTGTCTACAATAGACTAGATTACCGTGCCTTCCTCGAAGACGACAAGTCAACGCCTTTGCCCCCCGGATGATAGTTAGCCCGAGCAAATGGTTCGATTATTGCTTTTCTCAAAGATTTAGGTCCCGCATTAGGCGCGCGAGAGCGCGGCCTCAGTCCATTCTTCAGCTACAACAACAGTGTCGATACACTATAGTACAGTAGTATTTTCATAGGTCGCCTCTACTCAAGGCCCTCTTCATATGCATCCCTCACCAGTGATGTGAGAGGGTGCTGAGAGGGAAAGAAAGGGGCTGAAGCGCGGCTTCATGTCGGCTAGGATGCACCCGAAGGGCTGAGCGTCTATTTTTCCCTCTATCCCAGCAGCAAGATTAATAATAATACTACTTCCGACATTGCTCTCCTGCCACAATGACGGATCAAGTATGTGACAGGTTACATACACTACATAGTGGTAAGAGGAAACTAAGTCGCGAGCGGTGTGCGATGTACCTAGGTATAACGATATAATATGGAAGTAGTGTATGTGCTGTATAGACTGGTTTCGTTTAAAAGCTGGGTTGGCAGCCGAGTTGAGTGACTTCAACTTCACCTTGCTTGTCCACGTTTTTACCCGAGTGCAGGGGGGCCCATGGCGGGATCGTGGTCTTTGCTTTCCTTTCCGAAATATTTCCAAGATCTCGCCAGCAGCCGTTCCGACACAGTTTATCACTGTGTATGGTAGGGTTATCCTCGGCGCAGCAGGACCCGCGTTTCTTCCGGTATCCAGCCGTATCTTCCACCTTTCTTCTCCTCTTCTCGTAATGCCCCGACGCTGACCGAATTTCTCCCATATCATATCCGTAGAAGAGATGTCCGACTGCGCCTCGGTAATTCAAGGTGGTATATAAATAGTTAAGGCAAGGAACCTAATTAGGTAATATTATAACAAAGGTAGCAGGATTCCGGGTCTTGGAGTGCCTATCGTATGAGCTATTGTAGTTTCTCGATGCCGTGTATCTACTGACAACGTTCTACTACTTAAATCACTACCTACAACCTCGAAGAGGAGCGGGGCACGATAATGGTCTTTGAGCTCGACGTGGTGTAACAACATTCCCTAATCCTGAGGTGAGGCGATTATAGCTTCATATGCAGCAGTGAGCAAATGGAGATTTACAGAGGGTTTCGATGTGTAGGAAGACCTTGTATGGTCGTATAATACAATCCTGTAAGCTATATAAGACCTCTGTATCGACCTATTACAGGTTATGTATGTGGGTGAGTATTTACATAGTACATAGTAATGATATTTCTGTGTTCCCAAGCTCTACCGCCGTGGACCTACCCGGCAGCTACCTACCTGTAAATTATCCATCGAGAAGAGGGAACACCACTCAGGAATTCTTCCGATTCGTCCATCTAGCTCCCACTACCCCTCTACATCCCAATTCTAAAACAACAAGAGACAGCTAACGCAGCTAAGGTGCGGCAGGTTTTGGCGATTCCTGGTCTCCACAATTCGAGAATCAATTAGTTTCTCGATGAATGTTAAAGATTAGATGAAACTACTTATGCAGATTACATCCATCTAGGCAGACTAACCTCATAATCGACTGCAGTCATAATTCCATCCCTAAGAGCCCTATTCCGATAACCATCTCAGTTGGGAAGATAAAACCGCCCGCAGGCAAGGATTTTCTAGATTAAGTCGAAGAATACACGGATTAGTCTTCGTCAGCATGTCTCAACAGGCTGTGGCACAGCCCAAATCTGTACTTCGGGGCCATCGTACTCAGGTACACGCCACCACTTTCATAAGACAGAATCAGCGTTTAGCATCTGGCGATGCGGATGGCTTCGTGATATTATGGGACCTCACAATTATGAGACCCCGTGCCGTTTGGCGCGCTCATACCGGCGCGATACTGGGAATCTCTGGTTGGGGTGATGATAAGCTCATTACGTAGGTTCCCTTTGTTCGAGAATCCCGTCTCTACCCCCACCCCCACATATGGCAGTAACATCTTGTGGTATCGAGAAGAAATCAATACTAATTCATTACCCCGGTATCTCTAGGGAAGGAAGAGATAACCGGCTGATCGTTTGGAAAATCACACCCGCCGACGAAGATGAGTTGAGTACTGATCTTCCTCTGGATGAATCTGCGCCCGAGCGTCCACAACCGTGGATCTTGCATATCCTAGAAATTAATACTATGAATTTCTGCTCTTTTGCGCAATGCTCGCCACGACCGAACACGGATCCATCCATCTACGACGAGCTCTTAATTTCGGTGCCCAATACACTGATAACAGAGGCCGTGAGTTTCACCCTTAGCTAAAGAAGAGAGATCGCCTTAACCACAGCCATAGGTCGATATCTTCCATTTACCGAGTCAGAACCGCCTGAGCACCGTGCATCTAGGAAGTAAAACAGAGAAGAAAGGAATGGTAATGGCGCTCTCTTTGTTCTGGCGACATGAATCCCTGTTTCTCCTGGCTGGCTATGAGAATGGCCTGGCTGTCGCGGCGCGGCGCAGGCACAGTGGAGCCTGGGACATTCTCTACAAATATCAGGCACATAGCCAACCCATCCTGTCACTTGATTCCGGCCCCGATAAGGAATATTTTCTTACTTCTGGAGCTGATGCCATCATTGCAAAACATCCAATTCCACACCCTAATCCTACCACATCACCCGTCCCCGAGACAACAGAAATCTCTGAAATGGGGCGGAACAATAAAGGGTCAGAAGGGCTGAGACAACAACCGAGCAATGCAAATGTCTCTCTTCTATCTGCAGGTCTTACAGCCACACCCATTCCAAATACTGAGACTCCATCACGCAGCCTACCGAAGAAGGTTACGGTAGTGGAGACCTCACCTTTAAAGATAATCGATACCAAACACTCGGGACAACAGGGCTTGCACATCCGCTCAGACGGGCGAATTTTCGCTACGGCGGGCTGGGACTCTAAGCTTCGCGTGTACTCGGCTAAAACGATGACTGAGTTAGCCGTGCTGAAGTGGCACGACGTAGGTTGTTACACAGCGGCTTTTGCTGTGCTGGGCGCCGGTCAAAAAGATGCTTCTAATGGCTCGAAAGACAGCTCCCAGAAAAGCGCAATTCGAGTATCGATTATACCTGCAGATGAGCCCGATACCACGATAAGGGGCGAGACGACTATGACCACTATAACTAGGCCTATGGATGTCAGTGTCAAAGAGAGGAGAATCAAAATGGCCCAAAAGGCGCACTGGCTCGCCGCTGGAAGCAAAGATGGCAAAATCAGCCTCTGGGATATATATTGATGCCCACGATTACGCTCAAACCACGAGATGTAATGAAAATCGTGAGTTTGATCAGATCCATATTCCATATCGCCCCATTCTCTAGAACATATCTATGCTGTCGCAACTATCTCCTTCTGGCGATGGCTTGTTCCTTAGGTTGTGCACGTCTAAGGATCTTCAAAGGAGCTGCCGAGACGACGGTCTCTCTACTCTTGTAACCCTGACTCTTCTGCGGAATGTTAGGAGGACCCGGTCACAATATCCTCACATACATCGTCCTTCATTGAAGGGTCTAACTCAACCTCTGCCGGCGGCACTATAATGCCATACTTATCGTACGGGAAATTCATGAGGTCAGGGTAGTAGTCGGCCCAACCGTCGTCATGCTCGCCCAGCTGGTGCAGGTCGACGGCACCTGCCTCCCCTATGCGTCCTGCCAATATGTCCTTCTCGCGACCTTCGTACTCTTTCTTTAGCATGGGATGAGGTGCCCACTACAACACTCAGGGTCAGTAATTACCGTTTTGAGCACGATATGGATAGTTTTGAGACAGCTGAAAGTTTCTAAAACACGGATTTGGCCCAAAGAGAGGCTTTTCCGCTCCGAAAGTAACCAGAACGGAAACAAAATAACCCAGAATTACTCACTACAACGCGCATACCGGCTCTTCGGCCAGCTTCTACGCCTGGCACACTATCCTCAAAGACTAAACATTCTTCTGGCGCGATGGGCCTCTCTCTCTCCTGCAAACTATCGTTGATGATCTTGAGCGCTAGGAGGTATATGTCGGGCATGGGTTTCCCACGACCGGGCTGGACGCGGGGGTCGTCTCCTAGGACGCGGCGATGAGACTCGAACACGGCAAACAACTCAGTCCAGTTTTTGGACTTGATAGCGAAATTGGTCGAGTTGCTACTCGTGGCGAGGGCGATATGGACTCGGTGACCCTGCCCTCGAGCCTTGTGTTTCTCAAACCACCGAGTTCGGCCCAGGTTAGCCAACAGTTCCTCAACGCCCGGAAGGGGTTTGGCGTCTATTTAAGTACCTGGTGTCAGTAATCGCCGTCTATAGTAAATTTTGAGCAAGGTTTCTGGAGCTTGCAGGAGCTTGAGGGGCGGGAAACCCCTGGTTAGACAATTTACGCTCCCGAAACACGGGTAAAACGGGAATAAACGACTCTAGTGACTGACCTGGGAAGTGCTTGAGTTGGAGGGCGGAGTACTGGGCCATATAGTCGGCCTCGGAGATGGGTAGTTTTGCCCAATCATGGAAGAGAGCGTTGGCATCGGGGCCTGGCCGCCCTTGCAGACGCGCCTTTATAGACCACGGGAGATTCGAGCGGCCGTATTTCTCGAGTATAATGTTGATGCATAAAGTGTAGATGTCTTCAGTGTCGAGCAGCAGGCCGTCCATATCGAAGAGGCAAGCCCTTACAGGCGGGAAACTAGACAGCAGCTACATAAGCTCGGTTCGTAAGACTTTTAACTATTCAAGAGACCAATCCCCAAATCCCATCCTCATGGGCATAACAAACTTACTCAGTACGAGTGACCATAGTCACTAGCGAAAATTTCTTCTTATTTTTATTATTTTTTTTTTTTTCAGGTATAAGAGAGAATGTATGTCATTTAGATTTGTTTCCGCGCGCGGTTTGAGGACCAATCATTAATATTCTCGGCGCCTTTTTCCGCTTGTCTAAGTGCCTTCAAGCCTTCAATGATAGATTTCTGGTAAAATTGAATAGAGGGGCATGTCAAACACTACCACCCCGCCGCGGCTGATAACATAAACCCCTCCTCCACACTTCCTACATCGGTAACTACCCACTACTACCTGGTAGTGTACCCTAGCGTGCGGCTATTCCCGTGGACAACAGAAGAGAGCATAAAAGAAAAAGAAGACTGCCCATACAGCTGCGTCTCTATCTTTTACAGATCAATCCCGACGAATACATAAGTAACAGCCAATGTTTTCTTCAAGACCATCTGCCCGAGATAACCTGCCTACTGGTAGCTCTATACCGGAGGCGCTTGGGACTACTTGGAGTAGCTCTGGGGCAATCGAGGCAATTGATGACGCACAACAGGCTCCCTAATCTTCAGGTGGCTAAGTACCTAACCAGTATAGCACTGCTGCTGCTTAAAGCCACACAGTTTTTTTTAACTGTCTAAAGTATCCAGGCCCATGCCTATTCGGCAACGGCGACAACGACGACGACAGCTAATCAACACAATGCCTCAGCGGTCAATATCCCCGGATTCTACCCTAAGAACAGAACGACCAGATCTTCTGCAGAGCGACGACCTGTCTGGCGAGGTCACCAAAAAGTCGACATCGCCCCCAAGGTTCCCATCAGAAGAAGAAGCGGCATGTACATAAACCCCTCTACTTGTCGCGTTGCCCTTGTGCTAACTGTTAGTCTCCTTTGCAGAGCCTGTTACACGAGTCCAATGAGAAGAAGTCCGAAGCAAACGCTCTCTTTTCATCTGCTAAATACGAAAGTGCCATCAATAAGTACGAAGAGGCCACCGCCATCTGCCCCCACTATCTTGACTACGAGCTTGCTGTGCTCATGTCGAACGTTGCCGCCTGCTACCTAAACCTCCAACAGTACAAGGAAGCCATACAGAGCGCTACCGAGTCCCTGGATGGCCTAAACCGCGCCGAGAGGGCCGCGCTCGAATCTGACGAAAAATCCGGTGCGGGCCCCGAGGAATATGCCCAAGAGGATGAGCTGGAGGAGGAGATTATCAGCGCCGGGGCTCGGAAGAGTGCCCCGGCCGTTGTGGAAGAGGCGGATACCCAACAGGCTGCTCGCAAACGACGGGATGATATACTCAGGATTAAGGCCAAGGCTCTAATGCGTCGTGCCCGGGCGAGGAGCGCGCTCGGTGGATGGTCCAACCTGTCCGGAGCCGAGGAAGATTACAAGACCCTCTCCACTATGGCGAACTTGACTAGTGCAGATAAGAAGATCGTTCAAACTCAACTCCGAACTCTCCCACCGAGGGTCAAGGCGGCGCAAGAGAAGGAAATGAGTGAGATGTGGGGGAAGCTCAAAGATGTGCGTGCGATCGTGGGCCTTTTTACACCTTCCTGGTGCTATATCTAGGCGAACAAGGTAACGGCTAATTCGTTCGGTAGCTCGGCAATGGCATTTTGAAACCCTTTGGCCTCAGCACCGATAATTTCCAAATGGTAAAGGACGAAAAGACGGGTGGCTACAGCATGAACTTCAACCAGGATCAAAAACCTCAGTAACGTAAAATGCAGGTGGGCAATTCTCTTTCGAACTCATCTTGTGGCATGTCGAAAGACTGGCCTGCGACGGGCTAAAACCTCCCGATAACTGCGGAATCGTAAGACTCTAAGGCCGATTAAAGACTATATCCGATCATAGTCTCTCTACCTAATTAGCCATTACGCTACGCCCCCGAGCCTCAATAGAAAGTATCCATGTCCCCCCGTCGAGAGACGGCTCAGAAATCTCAGTGTCTATTACCCTGCGACGCTACAGGATGTATGATGAAAAACAACGAGTTAATTATAGTATATATTGTCAAGTCCAGGTCGCTTCGGAATGATGTATTCTAGCGAAAGCATCCAAAGCGCGACTTCGGTCTAATGAATAGTTTCTTAGCAGACATTGTCAAACAGTGCCGAATCTCCAACGATAGCAGATTGGGTGCTGATAGTATGTAGCACTAGCAGGTACCTGAGTGGTTATCAATGACCCCCACGATATCATAATCACCTTCAGACCAATGGTCACAATCTCAGACATGCACATGCAATATCTGTCACAGTAATGGAGGACACCTCACTCACCGATTTCCCCGCCTGCGAGTTCGGCTCGATCAACGTCATCTTGCCCATTCTACGCCACTGCTAAACACTTGGTATTGGCTCTTACCTTGACGACGAGTGTATTCCTATGAGCTCTAGTGAGGTATTCCGATTTACGAGTGTAGTTTTAACCCCATTATGCCACCGGCCATTGTAACAACAGCCTCTGGTGCAACCTGGCAGCAGGTAGCCGCAGATCGCCAGCGGCATCGAGATGTTACAATAGCATCATTGACACTGCCGCCCTCTAAACTGTTGACGGACGATGTACCACTCGATACAACAAGTATCCCCAAGTCCATACTTACAGCGGAAGAGCTAGACATCACAGAAAGAAACGTAGAGGATTTAGCGTTGCAGCTTGCATCGGGCCAATGGAGTGCAAGGAAGGTTATACAAGCCTTCATGCGGCGAGCAGGTCTAGCACAGCAACTCACGAACTGTGTGACGGAGCTGCTTCCAGAGCTGGCCCTAGAAAGAGCGACCGAGTTAGACAACCACCTTGCTTCCACCGGCAAGCCCGTTGGCCCACTCCACGGAGTTCCAATCAGCATCAAGGAGCACATTGGAATTAAGGGCTACGACTTGAACGCGGGGTTCATCAGTTGGGTGGGAAGAGTAGCCGAGGAAGATGCGCTCATCTTGCAGATCCTGAGGGACGCGGGCGCTGTCTTCTATGTGCGGACAACACAGCCGCAAACGCTCATGCATCTCGAAACGCGCAGCAATCTGTACGGGTAAGTCGTGAAACTCGTTCGTTTAAACCCCCCTCCTCTCTAGTCTAGTGAGCAATGGAGAAAGAATGAGATGAAACCATGAAACTATGACTACCTCCGCTGATGTTCGACTCTGTCATTCTCTGTCCGACACAGCACGACGGTAAATCCCTACAACACGACCCTAACGGCCGGTGGGTCCTCGGGCGGCGAGGGTGCGTTGGTAGGTATCCGGGGCTCTGTTCTCGGAATTGGGACTGATATAGGCGGGTCGATCCGGTCGCCGGCCGCCAATAACGGTGTGTTCGGATTCAAACCCACAGCGCTGCGGCTGCCAGTGAGCGGGTGGTCTGCGACGATGGCGGGCGCCGACCACATCGTGGGAACGATCGGCCCCCTCTCCACGAGCCTCGAGGGCGTCTCGCTTTTTGTCCGGACGATTCTACACGCCCGCCCGTGGCTCCGAGAGCCGGCTTTAGTACGTCGGAGTCTTTTATTCCCTTTTCAATGTGTGTCGGAAGCAAAAGTTGCCTAATCGTCAGTTTCCTGCCCGTATTGCTCCTACAAGCTCCCGAAATCTTTCCCATTTTTATTATTGACTCCAGATACTAAATAGGTACCGATTCCATGGAAGGACGAGGACCAGCCTAGAGAGGAGAAGGGACGCAAGTTGAGAGTCGGAGTTATATGGAACGACGGTGTCGTGCTGCCTCATCCGCCTGTGGCGGCCGCCTTGTCGCGAGTTGTGGAGAAGTTGAAGGATAACGAGGCGGTGGAGATCGTGAACTGGGAGTGCTGGAAACACGATCTAGCATGGGAGATCATCGTACGTCATGGCTTCTCACTTCACTTTCGAGGCTATGATTTCTCAAATTCGAGTGACATACGGAGAGGAACCCCGTACAATTGATACTGACGTCATCTAGTCCAAGCTGTATTTCTGTGACGGAGGAGCCGAAGAAAGGGCGGCTGTTCACGCCTCTGGGGAGCCATTGTTACCCCTCTCGAAATGGATTCTCGATAATCCACACGTCCGGGAACACTCGTGAGTTCTGCCCGATCCTTTTTACCTTTACTCCGTCAGGCGCCATGACCAAAACCATAGAACTCACTTTCCGTGTATTTCCTCAGGATCCATACTCTCTGGCAAGCACATCGAGAGCGTGACGCTTACCGCACTTCGTACGCCGCCCTGTGGAACGAGAGGGACATCGACGTGATTCTATGTCCGGCTGGTCCTGGCGTTGCGCCTAAACTCGGCACGGCTCGTTACTGGGGGTATACAGCACAAGTGAGTGGCATCATATTTTTGGTCTTGTGTCTCTTCTGCCTATCTCTTTCACTTAACGCGCGGCATATATTCGCGCCTCGTCACTTTCTTCATATCCGCCTACTCTACATAGCGGCTCCCAACGGCCAAATGGGCATCTATCTCGGAACTAAAGCTTTATGCACCGCAGTGGAACTTACTCAACTACCCGGCCATCGTATTCCCCACTGGTGCCAAAGTTGGCGATATCCAAGAGGAAGGCGATGAGACGCACGAGTACCCGACGGACTACAAGCCGATAAGCGAAGCGGATGGGTATAACTACGGCTTATGGAGGGAACATGGCGTCGAAGGATATGCTGGTGCGCCCGTGTCGTTGCAGGTAGTGGGTCGGATGTGAGTTCTTTCGCTTCTTTCCCTTCAGCATCTCCCCACCCCCTCTTTTTTTTTTTAAAAAAAAAGTTTCACGTTAGTATCGAAGCTCTGTCTTTCTCTTTAGACAGACGTGTTTGATCTTATATATAAATCAAATGACGTATATGACTTTAAGATGATGGCAAGGGTTCATGGAGTTAACCTGTTGGTTGTTTTAGGTATGAAGATGAGAAACTACTCGGTGCTCTAAGCACACTTCTTGATGCTGCTTGTTTGAAGAAGACATGTTGAGAAGTTGTGTAGATTGCGATAGCCTTGAATGTTACGTAGCTATAGTACAGCCTGGGGTTGAATATCATGACATCTATTGAGTTAGAAACATGGATAGATTATATGCTATATTGAAAGGGGGCGCGGGGGAACAGATTGCTAAATAAAGTGGTGTAACAGATGCAAGGAGGGATAGGAAAGGATTTATATATAAACCATCTAAGGTGGAAAAAAGGAGGTTAAAAAAAGGAGGAAATTGCTCAGGCCCGGAGTCGAACGAAACCCTACATCTTGGTCAGATTTACTACCCGAGGGTAACTCCTAGATCATCCACTCCGAATTCTAAACTTCCCTCGTGCCATCATTCGCCACCTTCCTCTTCTTAAACTCCCTGTGCTGTAGGTAATGGCCGAAGCAAGAAGGAACAGTGGCCATCTTTTCTTCAAGTGCCAACTATCAAAATCGCCATGAGGAATACAGCTAGAATACCACGGCTCCAGCCTCTGTTTTTGGCTTCATTCCTTCTGTGGTGTCACTAGGAGTTGAACGTCGAACAGAGTGATCTATCAGTGCCGCGTCGCTATCCGCCTTCCAGGCCATAAGCTATATTATGTATTGCCAGGAAGGACAACCTACAAGTAGGAGTATGAAAAGCCTTATTGCGGAAGAGGGTACAGTCTCCCTTTGGCCACCTTATACTATATACGAACTACCTCTTTACTCATGCTGTCACGCCTTCTAACCTGGGGCAAAGAAGGTGTCGTGTACATAAGCGAAAGGTATCAGTTAGTATTGAATTAAACTCTTCGCGTAACAATAGATGTTTATCGCTCCCCTATACTTGGGTCATGACACATGCTATGTCCGAGCCGCTATCTATGCGCCGTACCCCAGTGATCTGGCCCGACCCGTACCGAGATTAAGTACTGCTTTAGCATATACGCTCCGTTAGTCTCGTGTCATACACGTAACAGCGTCCGCAATTCGAGCCCGATACTTTAGGGCAGAGGACTAATTTAGATAACTGATGGCTAGGTTACGTTAGCTACCGTAGTTCGCGTACCCTTCTGCAGTCCATGTCTCTTTACGATCGCCGGTCAAACCGTATACAAAAACAATATTCAAGCGGGAGACATTTTATAATAAGCCAGTTTAGTTTTCCTAATAGAAGATATTCATACTCGATAATACTGTCCACTGGGCCGCATAATAACTTGATGCCTGGGAGGAACGATCTCCCAGTGCATAAATTGATAGGGGATAAATTGGATAGAGAGAATAAAGATTACCTCGATCGATCCTTCTCACGTCAAAAAATCTGCATCTTTAGTGAAGTCTGCCTCTAGCGTTTAGACTTATGTCAACGGCTTACCTCGGAGCCAGCACTGATATACTTTAGAAATATCTTCAACGGTTATAAATACGAACAATAGCGATCGTAAAATTACGTAGACCCTCGTACGCGTAAGATGGCCTTTAGAAAACCCTTGGGTGCCCCTGGCGGGTTAGCTGTGATAGCGTCTCCATAGCACAGCTAATTTCAATGATACTGGCGTAGCCTCTACTCGCTGAAACGATTCCATAGTCTCAGCGCTGAGCTAGCAATGGTTACGAAAATGCGGTAGAGATCCAGCCACCCCCCATCTCCTAATGAGTTATTTGGCAGCATCGCGATTTAGGGTCCTCTTCCCCCGAACGCTGGGCACCGCTACGAGTAATTTAGTGAGACTTTTGAAACAATACGAGGAGGGCGAGGGGTATATGTAGCTTTTTCAGAGAAGAGGAATCTAAACTGTAAATGAATGAGTTACCCCGGCCTTCGTCATCGTGATATTGATGCACTTATACTACTATTGATGCTCTAATGAGTTAAATGGTGGGTTAAGATGCTCCGAAAACCCCAGACAAGTTCTGGGGTCCGGATGTCTAAATTATGTTGCAACATTCAGCTACGAGGCGTCTCCACTCCTCATCCATCACGAACTATTAATACATTTTCGAAATACCAAGAAACTTGGGCCACTAAAATTACACATTACTCAGTGTCATTTCTCTGTGGGTTTTTACGATAACCAAATATTTCACGATATATGTATTTCGTCTTAAGAAGTTGAACGGTCTTCATCATAGAGTATTCTACGGTTAAATATTTCAACCATGTTAGCATGAAAGATGGGTTGAAATGGTGGCTGGGAACCGGATCCGGCTTGGCGAAAGCGTATGGAATCAAATGGCTCAATAAAAATTTAACAAAATACTATTTCTTGTTTAAAGTGACTCTCAAAGATGGTGAAGTGACGCTGATCACCTTGCCTTCCGAATCTACGTCGAAGATAAGCTCATCTATGGCTGCCGATCCATAGATAACGGATGCCACGTTAATCCAGGTCGCGCAATCCGTTGAGAACATGGCTGTTGCCTTCGATGGCGCATTCGCGTCCTCAAACACGGCCTTGAATACGACTTTCTCGCTCTTGTTGGGGCTTTGGGCCTTTAGCCCTGCGGGGTACAGTCTAACCCGGGGTGTCAGGGGAATGTATCCTTTTCAAAATAAACTATTAGTAACTGCTTGCCGAAGTGGATATTCTACGCGTCCTAGGGGTCTGAGGGGTGACGATGCTCCGGATGGTTAGATAGCATACCATTTTGCAACACGGTGGATGTCCAGGTGAAGTCAGTTCCATTACTGATCCATTGCGACACGCTCAAGCCTGGCTGGTCGTCTGTCTTGATCGTCATTGACGAGTTGAGTTGGGTAGTATTGGCGAAGGCATAATGTCCGCTATACATGGCTCCGGCCTCGGCACGGGCTGCTTCTTCTACCGCTGGAATGAGGGCCTCTCCAATGAGATCTGTGAGCGAGTTAGAATCCCACCTTTAGACTTGGTTCACCTTGCCTATTTTGATCCATAGTTACCTAGAAGGTTGAAATTTGCGTTGGCCGGTAGTTCCCCTGCTAAAAGAACGGATATCCCAATATCATAATCCGGAACTGTCAGGGGTTGTGAGTCAGTAATTGTGATGAACAGTGTGATTCTTTCCTTCAAGGATATAGGGATGCTGGGCCTGACGCCCGTCGAGGCTGATAAGCAAAGGTTCTGTAATGCTTACTGATGGCTAGAACAGAGCTATAGTCACTGATACGCCCAGCTTTATTGAACGCAGTGATCCAGCGGTATGGGTTTCCTGGGACGTTGATTCTCCTCGCTCCCCATGGGGCGCCAACCGACGCGTGTGGGTCCGTGGAAAACGAGAATGGCTTGAGCCAACGTCTCGTGGTGGCAGGATCGAGGAGCTTGTAATCAAGTATCGCACGTCCAATGCCTGACAAATCCCGTACGGAAGTGTAAATATTGCCGGCTCTACGGCACTGTCAGTTTCTCAGATGTTGTTTTGGGAACTGGAAAGGGTATATTTACCCCGCGGCCTCGCCTAGGTCGAATGACCATCCGGTCAAATCAGGGTCACCAGGGATAACCCCCCGAGCGTGCTCGGGTGCTCTTAGGAATGTGTTATTCAAATCAAGGGGTTTGAGAATCCTTTCCTCTAGCAGGGACTCGAAATCCTTCCCAGTGATGGCTTCCAAGGCGTATCCGCTAGAATATTGCCCATTAACTAGATACTATTACCGTACATACCATGTACTTCACTTACAGCAATTGAAACGCCACATTAGAATACGCAGGAGTCGTGAACGGATGGAATGATGGACTTAGCATGCAGAGTTAGTAATAGCCCGGCAATGTGGAGAGAATGACGTATCTTAGGAGTATGTCAAAATTCACGAGTACTTACTAGAACTGCTCAATGCCACTAAAAAACTCTAAAAGCAAAGTGAGTAAAAGCAAATATATACAGCGAGGTTCAGGGTACCTACGTTCTCGACTGCACGTAGGGAAATCCCCGCAAGGAGGTTGTTCCTGGGGACTTAATGGGGGGAATCCATACTCGAGTACGTAGTCTCGCGTTGCTGGGGTTTGTGTTAATTCTCCTAGAAGAGCATCTATATCCTAATCAGCTATGCAGGGTAGGATAATACAAGAATACCCCCTTACAATCTCGTGGGATGCCTGTCATTTGCGTCGCAAGACCCCCAATCGTGACTTTCTCCCAGGCAGTATTCACCACGGGATCTGAGTTATTCTCCAGAGCCCGCAGCTCGGGAACGTATTTTGTGATGGGCTCGTTCCATAATTTATCACCGGCAGTGATGAGAAATAGGTAGATGGTGTAAATTTTAGTTAAACTTCCCAGGCGAAAGACGGTATTCTCATCAACTGTCTTGACTCCCGTCGTGTTCAGCTTCGCTAGTTTCGGTGCTGTGTGGAGTACGGAGAAGATGGGGTCCGGATTGTTTACCGAGAAAACTTCCAGTGCAAAGGAGTAGTTCTGTGCGCTATCCGTGATTCCCTTAAAAGTGTCGGCCAAGTCCAAGATGGCCGCCTTGATCGCCTCACTTTCCGTAAGCCGTAGCGGCTTCGGGAATACGGGTCCTTCTAGGGGGCAAGTTGGAGCAGCTCTGCATGTCGACAGCATGCAAGCCACTACTATACCGACAGTCTTGATTAACATGTTGTTAGACTTCATACCGACAATCGATGTACAATATAGCCCCAATCACCCAGGCCACATGGAGTTTTTTGTAGTATTATTTGTATTCTTGGGAATTTCTTTTTGCTAAGACTACGAGACTCTAACCCCACGTGACAGGTCACACCCAAGCCAAAAGCCGCATGCATTGTCTCAATATTGACGGTACTATAAAGAAATACGCGCGGGATGGATGGCTAAAGATGAGAAGTACAGTGTCAAGAATACAACTTTGATAAGCACGCTGGAGAAAACCTTGCTCCGCTGCACGAATGGGGATATAAAACCTACGATGCTCTTAGACGGAAGTGGGAAAACCCGTGTGATTGACTAATAGCACTCGGATGGTTTGGACTCTATATTGATGGTTCTATCTATTATTAGCACTTTATATCCACACCTGCGCCCTGGTTCTATTATGCCACGGAGAAGAATCCTGAGATCCATGGGCGCGGATGATAGGCTACCACTTATGCGGGTAAACTATCTCCAATATAGCCGTCAGTCTAGACTCTAGAGCTGCCTCTAACGGACTATGAGGACGGTACACTAGCGAAGACTTCCAAATTAAGAAAATTCAATTCAACTCCTGGAACCAGCTATTCCGATTGCTAGGCAAACAGTCGTTTAAACTTGAGAGGCACCGGCAGCGTAGCTTGGGGTCTACTTTCTAAATATATGGACACCACCCTCGATAAAAATGCAGTAAATACATTACCCTAGTAATATATGATTATTTATATGGGGAACTTGACGATCAGGCTAGAACGCGATTGAATTCAATGCATGGCTAACTAACGATGTATATCTAAAGCTACCGCCAGACTTTCTGATGTGTAACAATGAATGTTTATCAACCCCCCCCCCTATACTCAGGTTATGACAGCCGCAGCGGTTACATTTCAAGAAGTGCTCGAGATGACCATGAGCAATCACACGGGCGACCTTGGAAATGCCCCTCCACAACCTGTAAATTCTCCGTCATTGGTTTTGTTTCACAACGCAGGATGGACATCCACGCCAAGTGATTCCACCAGGATGAAAGTCAACCAATGATGACGCTCGACGCCGACAATACGACCGCCATTAATCTTAATAATCTCGACGAGCACGAAGTTCAACCACTGTTGTTTGTGCTCCTAAGGGTGGACAACGTGGGGGCGGTTCAACGACTCAAAGCCTCGCCGAGCGCCGAGAGCGAGCAAGATCAAACCGAATGTCTTCAGTGCCGCTCGGACGTCTGCAGCTAGTCAGGGGCCTATGAGCACGACCCAGCTCTTGACTCCTGACGACGAGACGTACCTTCCCGCCAGTATTGTGATCCATACAGTAGAGAGCGAAGGCACCGAAAAGGGGGGCTGGCCGTCGCAGTGGGGAAGACGACGAGAGAGGCGGCCGAGTTTATGAAGATACCCATAAAGCATGACGCCCGTGTGAGATATGAAACATATCTCCCCGGAGACCCGAGTCCGGAATAAAACATCGGCACAGAGGTGGGTGCGCAAGGAATTCAGTGATAACTAGGGATTACCTGGAACGAGCTTGTTAAGAAAAACGGGGATGCGCGGAAGCAATTCTCATATAATGTAGTTGTCACGGAAAAAACGACGCCGTTAATTCCATGCTAGAATTAACGGTATATATAAAAACGGTCACTATAATATTAGTAGAACAATACTATATTTTCTAATCTGCATAGCTAACTATAAAAAAAAAAGTAAAAAGTTTAAAAAATTTTGTTTTTTTGTTTATTAAAAGTAAGTGTACGCAATATAAAACCTATTTTAGTTTTAACAACTTGTTTTTATTATAAGCTATATTTATAATAAGTTAATAGTTTTAATTTTTATAATTTATATAACGTGGTTTATAAGTAAGTTGCCCGGTTTTTTAACACCTACTTTATAAAAAAATTTTTATACAAAATTTGTTTGTGCATAAAAATAACAATAAAGCTATAACTTTATTAATATAACTTTAAAAAGCTTTAAACCTTTTTTATTATAAATTTAACTTAAAAAAAAATATAAGTTATTACTTTTTTTTTTTTAAATATTATTTAACTTTTATAGTTAAACGTAAAACTATGCTAAAATATAACATAATTTTTGTTTTTTTAAATATTTAAAAGTAAAAATAATATAATATAAAAAAATAAAATAGTAACTTATATTTTTTTAAGTTAAAGTTATATTAATAAAGTTATAACGTAATTAATAAATAAGCACTATAAACAAATAAGCGTTATATTAAATTAAACTAATATAATTATTATTATAATAATTTAACTATAACGCTTAAAATTAATTTTATTTATTTAAAATTATTTTTTTTAAACGTATTTATATTAATTTTATAAGTATATATATTATAATTAGTATTATTATATTGTTTACAGCGCTATTGTTTTATTTAAGCACTTTTAATAACAATATAATTTTTGTTTTTTTTGTATTAGCTTTTATACTTTTTTTTAAGCTATAAAATTTTAACTTTTTTATAAAATAAATAACTTTTTTTAGTAAACATATTTTTTTTTAGTTTTATAGCGCTTATTTAAAATAATATAGCTTAATATATTAATTTTTTAGCTTTTTTTATAAGCTAATTAATTAAATAATAAATTAAAAACAATAAGCTATTTTAATAATAAAAAATTTGATTTTTAATATATTTAGTTTGCAATATTGTTTTAATTAAATTATTAAATATTTTTAAAACTTAACGCATCTCCCACTCCAGTGGCGCACCTAATTAAATGGCGCACTTTTTTAAACCTTTGTACGCGCTTTTAAAAATTCCTTATTTTTTTTTTAACAACAATGGCCAACTTTTATAAAAAAGCTAATTTATAGCTTGCTATTTAAGCATATAAAAACATTTCTTATTTATTTTTTAAACGCGTTGCTAAGCTTTATAATGTTTTTTGTACAACCTTTTGCAAACAAATATATAATATTAATATAAAAGCTAAAACATTTTTTTTAACAACCAAATTAATTAAACCTAAAGAAAATTTGATCGTATAATATATTATTAACTTAATATTTTAATCGTTTTTATTAAAATATAGTAGTGTTAAAGATATAGCTAACCAACTGTTAAAACTTTGCAAAAAACGTTTTATAAAAAAAAACTAAACATTTAACTTTATATAAAAGCAACCAAAGCTTTAAACGCGTTTTAATCGAAAAATTAATTATTAAAAAATATTAAATAAAAATCTAATTAAATATTGCGTTTAGTTTATATTTGTATAAAAAACAATTTAAAATAAAAGCATTTATAAAAACAATATTTATAACTTTAACAAAATAAGATTTGCAATAAACAAGATTATAGCCGACTTTGTTATAATTATATTTAAACGTATACAAAAACCAAAAGCTGTATAACTAAATAATATAAATTGGTTTATAATTATTTAAACTGTTTTATTATATAGCTATATTATTTTATTTTATATTATTTTAGCAAAACAAAACTATTTGTTGCTTTAGTATAAAAATACTAATTTATTAAGCAATTAAAAAGTTAAAACTATAAAAAATAATTAAATAACAAATAAGCAAAGCGTAAATTAAATTAAACATTTTAATTTATATATAAAAAATTGTATAAAAAAAGTTTATTGTTTATTTATTTTTAATAAGCACAAAAGCTATTATTTATACAAATTTAAATCGTATTATAAAAAAAATAACATTATTACTTTTTGTATGCTTTTTTATTTTTTTTATAAGCTTTAGCTTTTAAATATTAAATGTTTTAGTTTTTTAAAACGGTTGTATAGCAAACAAATTAAGCATTTAATACAAGCGTATATTACTTATATTAAAAAAAAAGATTTTTTTTACGCGTTTTTTAAGTTTATAACTTTAAATAATATATAAAAAAGTTTTAAAAAAGCAAAATTAAAGCTGTACAACTTAAACTATATTATTAACTAGCTAAATTATTATTTAGTTACTTTTTAAATTAAGCTTTTATTTTTAACCTTATTTGCTTGCTAACAATTTGCAACTTTAAGCAATTTAACTAAAGCTTAATCTTTATTTTAATATATTAAATTAAAAGTTGTACAATATTAAAATAGCTTTTTAACATTTATTATTAAAAGTATAAGCTAAATTACGCGTAATATAACTAATATTATGCACCGTTTTACGTTATTAAAAAAAAAGATTACAACCTTTTATAAAACAAATTATTAGCTTAGCTAACGTTGCTATACAAAAAGAACTCGATTATAAAATAAAAGATTTACAAGCTTTTAAAAACATAGTTAAACAAAAAAATTATAAAAACTGTTAAAATAGTTATTATATAAAAAAAAAAAAAACACGCGCCTAACGCTATAAAGTTTGCAGTAAACTTAGCTATAATGCGCAAACTTGTTAAAACAATATAAAAACGTTTAGCAAATCAAATTCTAAATAGTTTGAATTAATCGTACATATTATTGTTAAATTATTTCAAAATATGCGTACAAAAGTCTAAGAAAGTGCGCCACTCGATTAAGTGCGCCACTAAAGTGAAAGATGCGTTATAACATAAATAATTTAAAAACTAATTTAAAAAGTGTTAAAGTTTATAATTTAATATTTAATTTTAAAAGTATAAAATTTAAATTAAAAAGTATAAAGTTAGTTTTTTAAAAGCTGCTTTAAATATTTTTAAAAATAAAACTTTAAAAAAAGTAGTATAAAAAACAAAAAAAAAGTTAGCTTTAGTAATATAAATAATATATTTATATATTATATTTTTAATTTGCTAATTATACGTTTATTTTAATAAACTAAAACAATTTATATTAAAAAGCTAAAAAAAGTAAATATAAAATAATAATTTTATTATTTTTATAATAAAGCTTAAATTTAGTTAAATAATAGCTTTTATAGCTATTAAAAATAAAAAAACAATAAACTTTAATTAAACAGCTTTTAATATATTTATTAAAATAATAATTTTATTTAAAACTTTATTTATTTGTTATTTAACTATTGTTGCTAAT
The DNA here is from genome assembly GCA_022495195.1 of Xylaria digitata. Taxonomy (NCBI): domain Eukaryota; kingdom Fungi; phylum Ascomycota; class Sordariomycetes; order Xylariales; family Xylariaceae; genus Xylaria; species Xylaria digitata. Next base: position 2,155 of record MU376982.1, on the reverse strand, counting down.
AATAATATGCTAATTTTTTAATAATTAACTGTTTTTATATTAAAAAAACAAATAATATTTATTAATAACAATAATAAACAGTAAAACTATTTATAAGGTTGGCAAATTAATAAGTAGTATTGTTACTATAAGGTAGTATTACTAACAGGGTTGCAAAATTAGTCCTTAGTATTGGTACTACAGGGTAGTACAACTAAGGTAGTACTAGTATTAGTACTGATTTTTAAATACTACAGTAGTACTAGTACTAGCTAGTACTAATACTACTGTAGTATTTATAATTTTTTTTTATATTAATATTTAAATAAAAAATAATCGATTATTTAATAAAATTCTAAAATAATTTTTATTATTAATGCTTATTAATATAACGCATTTTATAAGCTAGTTTTATACTTTTTTTAGTATACTTTGTAAGCCAATTTTTTATGCAAAAATATTTACTCCACTTTTTAATAACTTTGCAAAAAAACATTGTATAACAAAATAATTAGTATTATTAAATTTGTAATAAAATAGCAAATCTAATAATATTTTTTATTTATTTTTTACTTATTTTATTTAAAGCGTTATTAAAAACTACGCTAAAATAATCTTTACAAATTTGTTTTTTAAAGCTATACGCCTAAATAAAATAGCTAAAAAATAAAAGAAAATACTATTAAATTTGCTATTTTATTGCAAATTTAATAGTATTAATTATTTTGTTGTATAATATTTTTTTGCAAAGTTATTAAAAAGTGGAGTAAATATTTCTACATAAAAAATTAGCTTGCAAAATACATTAAAAAAAGTGTAAAACTAGCTTATATATAAAACTAGCTTATAAAATGCGTTATATAATAAATTATTATATATATAAAAGTATATTATATTGTAATATATTTTATTTTATTTTATTTTTAATAAACTTGATTTTTAAAAATATTACTTTAGTATTTTAGTTGTACTACTAGTACTAGTAGTAAATACTACAGTAGTATTAGTACTACTTAATACTAAACTACTGTAGTATTAGTATTAGTAAATACTACTGTAGTACGACTAATTTGCAACCCTGATTACTAAGGTAATATTAGTATTAGTACTGAAATTTAAATATTACAATAGTATTAATAACAGTACTTATTACTACTACTATAGTATTAGTAAATACTATTTACTACTGTAGTATTTATTTATTTTTTATTTATTTTTTATTTTTAATAAATTATATAACGCATTCTTTAATTAACTAGATTACCTAATTAACTAGATCACTTTTTGTACGCTTTATACGCGTTTTAAAAAATCTTTTATTTTTTATTTAACAATAATAGTTAAGCTTTATAAAAAAGCTAATATATAGCTTGTTTTACAAGCTTGCTAAAATAACCTGCGTTTGTTTATATAAAAAGCTGCTAAAATTTATAATGTTCTTTATATAACTTTTGTTTAATAAACATATAATTTTAAAGCAAAAAACAAAATACTGCTTTTAAAGTTTAGATTAACCAAATTTAAAAAGAATTTTATTGTACAATATATAATTAATTTAGTTGCGCAATTGTTTCCGCTTTAGCATTACAATATTAAAAATATAGCTAACTAACTGCTAAAACTTTGCAAAAAACGCTTTATAAAAAAGAATTAAATATCGAACTTTGTATAACAAACATTAAAGCTTTAAACTTGTTTTAACTAACAAATTAATTATTAGCAAGTTTTAAACAAAAATTTAATTGAATACTGCGTTTAATTTGTTTTTATACAAAAAATAATAAATAATAATAAAATCTAAAAAAAAATATATATATAACTTTAATAAAACTAAGTTTGCAATAAATAAAATTATGTCCGATTTTGTTATAACTATATTTAAACGCGTACAAAAACTATAATTTGCTTAATTAAACAATTTAAACCAATTTATTATATAGCTATATTATTTTATTTTATATTATTTTAACAAAACAAAACTATTTATTACTTTAGTTAGGGTTAAAAAATTTTACTAGTAGTAAATTTACTACAGGGTAGTATTACTACTGTAGTAGTAGTAGTAGTAACAGTTTTTAAATACTATAGTAGTATTAGTAACAGTACTTACTACTACTTATTACTGTAGTATTACTACTATTACTACTGTAGTAATTAAAATTTTTTTTATTTTATA
>MU376981.1:0-292174 GCA_022495195.1 Xylaria digitata | reverse complement strand
TTCGAATTTAATAATTTTTTTACCTTATTTTTACGATTTTTCTTTAAAAAGTTATTAAAAGATTAATATAACAAATTTAAAAATAGTACGGAATTCGAAACTAATCCGGTTAATTGGGGGATGCGTTATAGTTTTTAATAAAAATTTTGTTTTTATTAGTTAGTTTTAATTAAATTTATATTATTATTTTTAAACTAATAGTTAAACTAAAAAAATAAACTAAATTATAAAAAGCTATTTTTAATATTTTGTTAATAATAAATAAACTAATTAGCTTTAACTACTGCTACAAGCTTTTTTTGCAATAAATATAGTTATTAATAACACTATTAAAAAATTAATTTTTAAAGCATTATATAAATATATTTTAAAATTTAAACTTTTTATTAAAAACAACTTTATCTTAAAAAATATATTATTAATATAAAACTAGCTATACAAATTAAAAACTATTTGCAATAAATTAATAAATTAATAACGCAATATAATTAAAAAAATATATAAAAAATTATAACGCTAAATATATTTTTAAAAATTTTCGTACTAAAAAATTAATAGCTTTATTAATTTAAAACTTTAAATTTTAAAATTGCAAGTTAACTTTTAAGTTTATTAAACTTTTTAAAATTTTAAAAACAGTTAAATTATAAACATATTATTTAGCATTTTTATATTAATATAATTAAATTTATAACATATTTTTTATACAGTTATTAAAACTTTAAATATTTTATTTATGCTTGCATTAAAAAATGCCAGAAACAAATAAAAAATAAAAAACATAATAAAAAAAATAATATAACGCATCTTTCAATTAACTTGGCCACCCCATTAAATGGGCCACCCCCCTGCTACGTACCACTACATAACATTATATATAAACCTTTAAATAACTTTATTAATAAAAATCATAAAAATATAAAGAAAACACCATTAGATTTATAATTAAATAAGGAATCCAAATATACAAGTCTTTTTATTATATTTATATCATAACAGTTTTAAAAAATAAAAAAGATTTAAAAGATTATTTTATATATAAAAACGTATACAATTTAACAATATAATAACTTCACTAATTCTAATTGTATAATAAAATAAATTATATCGTTAGATTTGCAACTAAATAGAAAATCCAATAGTATTTTCGTTTATTTTATAGCTAATTTATTAAGCGAGTTATTAAGCAATACGCTAAGCAGGGATTATTTTAGCGCTTACTTTAGCGTATTACTTAATAACTTATTAAATAAAATAGTAATAAATAAAAGAAGTATATTATTGAATTCTTTTTGTAATTACAAATCTAACGATATAATTTATTTTATTATAGGACTAAAACTCGTAAAGTTATTAAATAGTTACGTAATAAAGCATAGACGATTTTTGTATGGGTTCTAAGGGTGGCCCATTCAATTGGGTGGCCAAGTTAATTAGGGGATGCGTTATTAAAATAAATTATATTATAAAGTTAAATAAAAAAACTAGCTAAATAAATATAATTAATAAGTATTAGCTATTAATATTATTGCTTTTATATTTATAAAAAAATTTAAAAAACAATAAAGTTATAAAAAAAAAAAAAAAATTAAATTTATTATTTTAAACTTTAAAAATGTTTACGTTTTATTAATAAGCTATATATTAATTAAAATTTACTTTATTTAGTATTAAATTTAAATATATTGTTATATTTTAATTTATTATTGCAAGCATTTTAAAACGCGTTATTAATATTAGTTTTAATAAAATTTTTAATTTTTTTAACAAATTGTTTTATTATTAAATATTAAGCAGTAACGCATCCCCCAATTGACTTGGCCACCCAATTGAATGGGCCACCTTTAAAACCTATACAAAAATCGTCTATGCTTTATCACGTGATTAATTAATAACTTTACCAATTTTAATCGTATAATAAAATAAATTATACCATTAGATTCGTAACTAAAAAAAGAATTCAATAATATACTTCTTTTATTTATTACTATTTTATTTAATAAGTTATTAAGTAATACGCTAAAGTAAGCGCTAAAATAATCCCTGCTTAGCGTATTGCTTAATAACTCGCTTAATAAATTAGCTATAAAATAAACAAAAATACTATTGGATTTTCTATTTAGTTGCAAATCTAACGATATAATTTATTTTATTATACAATTAGAATTAGTGAAGTTATTATATTGTTAAATTGTATACGTTTTTATATATAAAATAATCTTTTAAATCTTTTTTATTTTTTAAAACTGTTATGATATAAATATAATAAAAAGACTTGTATATTTGGATTCCTTATTTAATTATAAATCTAATGGTGTTTTCTTTATATTTTTATGATTTTTATTAATAAAGTTATTTAAAGGTTTATATATAATGTTATGTAGTGGTACGTAGCAGGGGGGTGGCCCATTCAATGGGGTGGCCAAGTCAATTGGGGGATGCGTTATAACTAATATTTAAAAGCTAAAAATATAACATAGTTATTTAATAATATTAAATGCGCTGCTTTATAGTTTAAACAAGTTAGCTTTAAATATAAAATAAAAACTATAATAACTATTAATAACGTTAATAGCAATAAAAAAAATAAATAAATATATTAAACAGCGTTATTTAACTATATATGTTTTATAAGCTAAATAATGCTTTTAATTATATTTAAGTTAACAAAATAAAATAAATAAAATAAAAAAAAATATAACTATTTTGTTATTTTTAATTTTATTAATTATATTATATGCGGCTTAATAAACTGTAAAAAAATAATAAAAACTTTAAAAAAGTTAAAATTAAACAGCTGCAATTTTTTTGCAATAAGCTTTTAAACTTGCTTAAAAAATATTAGCATTTGTATTAATTTTAATTAGCAAAACAAAATTGTTATTGTTAACGCAACAAGCTTAAAACATATATTTATTTTATTTAAAAAGTTTAAACATTTAAACAGCTTTAAATTGCATTATAAAAAAATTTAAATTATAAGCAGCAATTTATATAAAAAAATAATATAAAACAATTTATAGCTTTTGCTATAGCTAATATAAAAAAATAAAATTGTTTTTTTATATGCATATAAAACTTTTAAAAGCAAGCTAATTTAAAACTAAAACGTATATATAATAGCGCTTTAATATTAATAACATATAAAAAAACTAGTTTTATAAAAAAGCTTTTTATAACAGTTAAACTTATATTAACGCGCTTAGCAAATTTAATAATGTTAATAACAAAAAGGCATAATAATAAAATAATAAATAATAAAAACAATAATTCAAATAAATAAAATAAATAAATAAAGCTTAAAAATAATTAAAATGTAAAAATAATTAGCAGCAACTATAGCTAAAACTAACAAAAAATGCTAGCAGCAACTAAAAAAAAAAAAAGAAAAAATATATAACAAGCTATATATTTTGTTTTTAAATTAGCTTGCTAAATAATTTACGTTTAAAACAACGCGTTATTATAAGCTTAAATATTTAAAAATTATTTAAAATGCGCAAAATTTTTTTATTAACTAAAAATTTTTATTGTTTATACTACTTTTTTTATTGTTTATATTTATTTTTTACTAATTTTAATTAATTTATAGCTTTTAATTTTATATTATATTTTATTATAATTTTATTTTTAATTATATTAGCACTATTTATAACAACATTTAATTTTATATTTAAATTAAAACAACTTATTACAAAAAAAAAAAATAATTGTTATAATTTAAGTGCACTACTAATTAAACTACTAATTAAAATATTTTTTTTTTAATTCTGTTTGCTTATATTACTATAATTTATTTAGGTATGCTTTGCACACTATTTTTTGCTTTTACAAGCTTTAGTCTTATATAAGACCTATTATACAGAATATATATTATATTATACCTAACCTCAAGAAACTTTCCAAACGTGACAGTGGCCCAGATGCTTGTGAGATACGTTATATTAATTTTAAATTTAAAATTTTTTTTTCAATCTACTCTTCGTTTCAGCATTAGACAAGGGGCAGGCTAGCGACGACTAGGATATATGGTGTTTTTTTATTTCTATCAGGCTCTTTCTTTCTACCTGACACTTGAGGTTGAGGTAGTTAGGTAGTTAGATCCAAAATCTTTGAAGTCCCCTGCTCCAGATGTCCATCAAGCTGAGGGACTTCATAGGCTTAGTACTAGACATGCTCGACAGTTGCGTGTTTTCAAATTTCCGTTTACCCGTTACCAGTTAAATCCCTCATGCACACATATCAGATCCCAAGACCTGTCGCCAATCCCCTCATGTCCCCTAAACGCAACTCGAAAAAAACGCCATGCATACCCCGTGTTAACCTGAATGTCAGTGAGACGCTTGCTCACTAGTAATGCGATCCTACCCACCTTGTCCCGGCCATTGCTACGCTAGCCATCTTCCCCCGGATTTCAAAAATTCTGCCAATCCGTGAGCCAAGGCATGTTACCCTGCGCGTAATTGACGCCGTGCTTGTAGTTGCCCGTGAGCTCCTCCTCGTCGATGCCGCAGTGCGTCTGGCCGTCCCGGCCGTAGAACCAGCCCAGGCCGTACGTCTTGCCGAGCCCGTCGAGCTTCTCGCGCATCTGCACGTTCGTGAGCTTGGACGTGCCGACGAAATCGTACAGCATTTTGGACTGGTGCATGAACGCCAGGATGCTGGCGATGGTGTTGGGCTGGCGCGGCAGGAAGGGGTGTCGCCGGCGCACGAAGACGGTAGTCGCTATGATGCAGAGGTATAGGAGGATGAAAACCGTCAGCGCGAGCGTGATGATGAAGGACCGCACCGTCTCGGATCCGGCGCCCAGGTCCTTGTTCAACGTATTGCTGCTGCCGTCCTCGACGAGGTCGAGGAAGTCTTTGCCCTCGACTTGCGCGAGACTCGTGGCGAAGATAGTGAGGCCTTCCACGAGCACCGTTCCCCAGGCGACGAGGAAGACAATCCAGTGCCGGTTGAAGAGCGCGCGAAGGGCCACGACGGCAAAGGGCATGGCTGTGTAGTCGAGTGTCAGAGTCTTGGCCGGCGCGTGTCGCCGCGCGAGTATGTAATATGGTTCTAACATGCGGATGGACGTTTCCAGACTCCCCCAACCTAGCTTGATGCAGACAGCTAGCGCCGTGATGGCCCAGGGGGCTTTTTCCGTAATCACACTGGCGGGCGTGAATAGAAAGACTGGTATGAGAATAAGGAACGACATGATCCCGATTATGAAGGGTATGCAGCCTTCTTTCCGAAGCATCAGAGGATGAGGGTTCTCAGGCAAGTGAGCATCCTTATATTTATCGCTCTCGCGGGTGCTAGTCGACATGGAGTCTTTAGAAAACAGCGATGAATTGCGCAGCTCATAGCGCCGGTTCTTCAATTTGTGGTGTATATCCTTTGGCTTTGCAGTATCCATGTCGATAAAGTCCGTCATGATGTGGCTCACGACCGCCATGGCCGCCAGTCCTGCGATCCCCCTCACGTCGGCTAGTAGCCCTGACCGCCGTGTAGTCAGTTGATAGAAGAGGATGCAGCCCAAAATCGCGATCACGAAGAATGTGGCGGTAAGTACACGTGAGAGGATGGCGCTCACTGTGATCACCTTCAGTTCGCTCGGGTTCGACAGCCGCGTGGCCCTGTCGGGACCGAGCACGAGAGCAGCGGCGCCGAGCGTTGGGACGAGGGATACAGCGAGCAGAGTTGCCACTGACGAGATGAAGACGGCGTAGTGCTTTCGATGTAGGGCAAGTAGTGGGCGTGTGAAGTTGAACAGCGTGATGTAGTCGACATTGATCGACTCTGCTGCCAACGCTCCTCCCTCCTTGGACATCTGATAGAAAGCTTCGAGACGCTTGACTTCAAAATCTATATTTTGCCATAACACACCGTATGTAACAGTGATCTGCCAACACCCAAGGTTAGTAATCGCTTCCAGTAGTGTAACCCGTAAGTAAGTGTACGACGTAGGCCTAGAAGGAAGACCTCATATTCTAGAAAGTTGCCAAAATTTTCAAGAACACCACAAGCTCGAAGCTGGCTAAGAACTATGGGCCCTCAAATTTCCACGAAAGAACAAGATCACCCCGAGAGCTACTTACTATAGTAGGAACAAATTTGAAAACGAAATACAACCCTGGATTGAGATCTCTGGCAGTTGTGAAGTGGAGTAGCCCTCCGGGGCGCCTTGACATCTGATATACAAGCTCTTGCACAATGCCAAGAAGAACCGACAGAAGGATCATGAAGAGTAAATACGGCCATCTCATAGGAAAGGGTTTCCAATTGGAATGAGGGTAGAACACTTCCTTCTCAGGAGGCGGTGGCGCAGGGGCCTCTTGGTCCAGTGTCACAGTATTGGGGCCAATCATGGAACTGAGGTCGACATCCGTATTTTCTTCCGCGATCGCTTCAATCACTTCTCCTCTTTTATTCGCCTCCTCTTGCCCGAGGCTTCTCCAATCCGACCTTGCGCTCGACGTAGGTGTCCTTCTCATCGACAGAGACCGCGTGAAGCTGCGCGTGAGAGAAGGGGCAGCGGAGATTAGGTAGTCTCTCCTGATTGTTGCATTTGGCACCTCGCCTTGCCCCAGGCCACCGGTTAGCCTGCCGTTGGCTTCCTGCTGTTGTAACGACTTTAGGAATTCCTCGTCTTGGGCGCCCACTGGGCCCGAGAAGGAGGTCATATCGAAAGCGGGCTCGAAAGGTTCGGTTTTCGGGATTTCACTATACGGGCCGGAATGAGCGGGAGGCACCGCTGCACCGAGCAGCGACATGTCGATGCTTTCATCTTCGTGTATTGTTTCCTGCGCCCTCCCACGAAAGCTCCTGAAACGGCTGAGGCCCGACGGCGTCGGGGAAACGGGCTGGTATCGCCCGCCACTATTTCCTAGGAAAGGAACCGACCACTGTCCTCTTCCATACTCTTGTTGCTCGGGTGTGTGGCCAGTCGGCGGCGGGAGGGGTGGTGACTCGTAAAAGGACTGTAGGGACACGAGGGATTCACGCCCGCGAAGAGGGCCCGGCGTCTCTGAACTCTCTGACAGGTTCGAGACTTTGTGATTCAAAGCCTGGTCTCGATGTCGCCTATACGGATCGCTTGAGAAATACGGATTCGAGTCCATGATCGCTATAGCATTTTACTGCGCAAATGACGGAGGGTGAGGGTCGGATTGGCGTGAAACGCGCCCGAGCCGAAGGGAATTCGTTCTAATAGAGGATATTGAAGAGGGCACCAGTCTGCGCTTCTGTGCACACGCCTATAAATGAACAGCGAAACTCCCCTCCTCCTTCGCCAGGCGACCAGCTCGCGACCGCCCGAATCTGATAAACAAACTCTACAGCATGAAACCCCACTTGCGATGTGATGGCTCGGCGTAGATTAACGCGTAAAGTATGCCGCACAATCGAATGAATGATTCGAGCAATCTGCTGCAACGATGGTAATGAGTTGCAGAATATATGTATAAGATAGGTAAGCTGATCACTCTGCCGATGATTCAGAAGCACGCGATGTATCCCAAAAACATGAGGTTAGGGCTATTGAGTATCCATGTTTGTCTGTTTGTTTGTCACGATCTATCACTCAACGAAATTCAGCAACAGAATCTCGCGAAATACAGTGCAAGCTATGGATCTCAGGTATATATCAAATCACCACATTACTTAGTAGATATATCTACCACTAGCAAGGAGAATCCCTCGTTAAGAGAGAGACGAGACTAGACTGTTCAGCAGCTGCCACTTTTCTCAGCTCGTCACCGAGCGAAGACGAAAGAGTGTGGGGCTGGCCCCCAATTTAGAACCAGCTGAACGCCAAGTTGGGTCAAGGCGTACAGGGGCTTACATTAATTGAGAGGGGTCTTTCGGGAGACAAAGACTGGTACACTACGTAGCATGTTCAAAGTTCAGATGGGTCGATCCAATGGTAATGTAATAGTCTGTACCTAACCCATATATGATCTGTCACATATCCTACACATGGGACCAGACAAAACTCAAAATGTCACTTTGGCTACTAGCTGAGTGTTGACATGTATCAGTAGCTGACCGCAGACGCGCGCTGATTACAGTGCATATTATTGCTATTAGCATTAATCTGGATATAGTTAGCTATCGTAGTCCTACACTAGATGCAGGTCAGCATGAACGATGATGAGTCTACCGCATAAGCCATGGAGCTATGACCGTGGGTGGAGGCTTAGAATTCAGGGAAAAAGACGGTAAACAAATTGCGGCAGGATGCAGCATCCTCATTCCGAACGAAACCCGGTGCGCGGTGTCAGGCAGGTTCTTTACTGTAGCACAAGACATGCACAGGAAGAAAATGACACAGGTATTTCTCTGCACGACGGGAATGTTTTTGCTAGCGAGCTGCTTCATCTCGATGGTTTCTTACGCCACGACAGAGCACACCGCCCGCGATGTTGATATACGAGGCATATGAGCATCGATCTTGCAGGACTGGTAGCATTAGATAGGACGCGACGACTTGTGCAATTGGTAAAGACGACTCTTGGCGTTTCTATTGACGATATTGCTGAATCTATATGCATGAGAGTATTGCATATGTGCCGAACAATCTCTTCCAATACTGCAACTTTAGGTCCTGCAATGTGACAGCAATATTGAGAGAGACCGTCACCGTCGTCCCATCATCACTCCGGCTAGCACAACAGCTAGAGATCGCTCAATAGGAGAAACCGTAACCCGTCACACATGAGCACAGGGGGATTTCTTCTTGTGCGTTTCGGTAGAATCGAGCCGTCCTATCGAGATACATAATAATGTCTCATGATTCCTCCGAATTTCCCTAGCGCTGCTATGCCATACCCTACCCTATCGGTTACCCAATGTCGAATGAGCATCGGATAGCACAGTCATAATAGTCTCCGCGAGTTATGTCGCTCATCTCGTATGCTATTGTTTGTGTATGACGACCGTGAAAACGCCATAAACAGACGCTAAAAGGGCAGAATCTCCCTCATCGCAGCAAGGATGACAAAGTTGTCGTCGAAGAATCCCCATCGCCATAAGTCATTGCTATCGAGGTGTGATTCCCCAGTATCATTCTAGCGATGTCGGACACCGACGAAGAGCCAGGAACTATGATCCTGTCAGAGGAGGAAAGGCGATACTTCCGTGCACTCCTCGCGTGGCAACCTAACAGTGCTCAGGGGATCATGAGAAAGAGATCAGTCCTAGAGCGGCCCGCCGCCGGCCGGTTTCGAGTCTTGATACTAGGATCTAAGGGCTGCGGCAAGACTGCCATGCTGACGAGGGTAAATGTCTAGCAATCTTATCTGCACTATCATTCCTAACATCCACCAAGTTCTACAAAGACAGCTTTGCTGGTGAGGGCGAGCCACCGGACCCAGAATGCGAGCGAGGATGCCAGCACAGGATTGACATAAAGGGCCAGACATACGTAGTCGATGCCCTCGAGCTAGCGCCTAGTCAGTTATCCGAAGGACATTACCTGCGGAACGCAGTAGTCATTACCGAAGCCGCTGTACTAGTATACGACGTGCGATCTCGCGATTCCTTCGCCCTAGTCCGGGAGCTGTATCAGCAGATACAGGAAGCGCTCGTGGCAGATGAGCGCCAGCATTACTATATAGTTCTAGCCGGCAACAAGGCAGATGGCGACGACGATAGTAGCGGAGATAGTTATCGAATGGTGACCGAGGGTGAAGGGTACGAGTTAGCGTGCAGTCTCGGGGGAGGCCGAACACGTTGCGCATTTAGGGAGACTTCGGCACGCACGGGCGAGAACGTGGACGGTCTCTTTCTATTGCTCGGCACAGAGCTACTTAAACTGCGGCAGCTGGCGGAGCAATACCAGGAGCAAGCCGAATACTCTTCCGTAGAAGACATGGAACAGGCAAATGACTATAGCCTAAATAGATCGCCCGAGAGAGCAACTAAGTGGCGGGTTTGGAGACTGGTCCGACGCGCATTCGGAGATTCAACCAGGAAGACGACTGTTGCTCTTACTGTTACTTGAAATTGGAATGGTTATTTTCCTTACCACGTGTACGAGTCGTTTGTATCGGCCATGGGCTTCAGGGGAAGCAATAAGGGGCCGGGCTCGCAAGTATCTTCCGGAGCCAACGTTCACTAAGGTGCATCTTGACGGAGGTATTGGATGATATAATATATCATGGAGTCATCAGGAAGGGTCTAAATGCGCTCATTAACCAGGAAATGCTAATGTACGATACCGAGGTACATGAGATTTGCACATCTCTTTCATTTGTCCTCAATACCATCGAATCATACCAGAATGTCGCCACGAACCATAAATGCCATAGATGTGAGAGTGGCAGCCAAATAACCGATAACCCGATGTGAATAAAACCTAGGTGCACCCGAAAAAGGCTTCATCCTCGTATTCAACCCTGCAGGATGCTAGCGATGGGAATGCCCCAATACCAACCTGTCACCAGCATTCCTCCAACGCTCATGGTGAATGCCATCAGAAAATTGACATCGTTATTATCGAGTAGGTCCCAGCCGGTCTCTGCGACACGAGTAGGCTTATTGTCCCCGAAACTAGGCTTGCGATGCTTGTTTTTCGGATTATAGGGGTCCTCAGCTGGGGTGCTGTCATCAACCGCCGAGGTGCTTTCAACGGCGTCTATCCCTTCTCCGCCGACAAGCCTGGCCTTTGCACCTGCAGTCCTTTTAACCTCCTGGGAGGCTTTAGAGTGCGCATCTACAGATGTAAGAACGCGTACACCTCCTTCACCTTCCACAATCTTGCCAGTTCTCACATCTCGCACGCTTCTCTGCAGCCACCCTCCTAAAAAGCTGTCCAATAGGCTTCCGAGGGTTCCCCAGACGGTCATCCCCAATGCAAAAATTACTTTCTCGTTCATAGACCAGGGCCGCCCACCACCGATCCTGCCACTTGTGTGATCACCACACATCGGTAAGAACATCAGAGATGTAGTTACAATGATTAAAGAACCCAGGAAGCCGGCAACAAGTCCCCATACGGTGACACCTCCGTTAGTGCCTCTAGGGACCTTTCGCAAAGTTAACGACGTGATAAGCCTAGGCTCGGTGCGAGACAATATGCCGAGCTCAGATGAGAACGTGTCAGCGCACACAGCGGCGTAATTGGCGATAATGCCGACGACCAAGAGGTCGCCTCCCCAGCTGTAACAGTAGGTGCCCTCAGGACTCTGCCCACCCAAAATAGCCTCGCGCCTCTGGCGTAGTTGGTAGGTGTGCAAAAAAGATAAAATAGAGGCCATGAGGGAGTTCGCAAGGACCTAAAGAATTATTAGATTGAGAAGATATATATTTAAAGTCTTTATTACCTGCACATGGGTCCGTGGGCCCTCGCCCCCGGAGCTTCCCTGAGCATGTAGGGTCAGGTTTGCCTTCACCTCCTTTTTAACAGCGGTGGCGCGCGTGCCAGCGAGGAAGAAGACGATCAGCAATACGAATGGCAGGTTCCATGGATGGATAGCATGGACAATAGCTGTCAACGCGGCCACGAAAATGCCAAAGGGGGTCAGTGATTTGTGCGAATAGGCCCTGTAGACCAGCCCCAGCATCGCGGGGACCGCGAAAATGGGCTTCATCCTCGGGGATTGATAGAGATAAACAATTAAGAGGAAGTTATTAAACGACTGTGCGTGTTCTTTTGTATACCAAAGAACTTCTCTTTTCTTTCTCTCTCTCTTCTTTCCTACTAGTAGCGGTAGGAAATGTGAATACAATCCTAAATGAATCCTCCCTACGCCACAGTGAACACATCTTACCTACATGTGGTATCGGTGATGCTACCTAGCCTAGAGGTGCCAAGGTACCACCTAACCATATAGGGTGATGAGCGCTTATCGATAACAGGTTCAGATCTTTAATCGCAAATGTGCATTCATTTTGCGATTATACAATATGTATCTAAACACTAGAGAGGGATGAATGCACATCACTTTATGTCTTATGAGTTGAGCACCACACATTGCCTGTCTATAATGTCCCGAGTTCACATCGTCCGAGTTCCCTCTAAAATGGGAAAATTCGGTGGCCTATTCGAGCATAATGTATGGCCTATAGCACACCTACCTGCTATTTTTAGATAGTATGCTTCCTCGTAGGATAGGTACCCGATTCAAGCCTTAAGTTTGCAGCAAAGCCGACTCTTTTCTTCTCCCAAATTCCGTTAGAGAATATACCCAGAAGAAGGGATCCCACTCTCATATCAAGTTTCGTTCGTTAGATATACCGCGTGGATATTTTCTAAGGTACCAGTCATACAATGCACTTCAGGTAGAGATCACTGACCTAGGCAATATCAACCTAGTCTCATATCATTATAGAGCCTTTTATATATAAGTGCCATAATTAACACATTTTCTTTCCTTCTAAATGTAAGGCTGTTGAGCATCGTTGAGAATCGTGACGTCTAGCTATGAGGCGGATCACACTAGACATTTTAAGTTTCATGCTTCATTTTTTAGCCAAACATTGAACTGTCAATTCTGGGTACGGCGTGCAATTATCGGTAGGTTTTAAGGGGCTCAAAACATATTTGTTTGTTTATATACACCCTATTTACATGCTGTCTTCTTTGTTGAAGCATCGCTACAACCGTACATGTAAATTACAGAAGATCCTGCAACAAGTGCGTGTAGCATCACAACATGACAACTGCCAAGAAAGGTTCGTCACGGAGCAGTCTAATATACGGGTACGCATATTCAGATAACCTACGAATTCGATAGATTCCACCGAAACGGCGCTGCACTCGTTAAACATCCTATACAAGAGGTGTCGGTGGTCCGGATCAAAGCACTTCCTGCATTAAGCTGTTATACCAAGTATGCACTATCTCCGTATTTCCCGGCTGCCTGATTTCAGCTGCCGATTTGGAGCCCCGAGCCCAGCTGGCGCTCCCATCATATCAATCATGCTGTTTGTTTGATTGGTTCCAGTTGGCCCTCTGGGAATGGCCTTCCAGGAACGTCCTTGCAGAACTCAGTCGTCCACTTGTTAGCCTTACAGGTAGCTGAAACTTTACTTCATAGACGAACATGGTTCGACCCAGAGCTGCGGTAGCGGTTTCCATCTCAATACTAGTCTTGTCAGAAATTTCGTGGTGTTTCATCACGATAATTCATTTCCTATCGTGACTTCTGCAGCAAAACCCGAAGCCTCGCGTCTCGGTAATTGATGCAAGCGTGTCCAAGAAAAATATACACCTTGTTATATTGGGACTTATAAAACCTCCGTTTACGGCGTATGCAGATCACAGAATTTCTAAGGCTTGAAGAGTGGTGCTATAAGCATTTGATATCTGCCATGTAAATGTAATACATCGGCTTCACGATACCATCATGAGCTATCGCCAGCATAAAAGGGGCACCCCGAAACCTGGAGGAAAATACCCACGACAATTTTCGTTTCTAACGCCGGTTGCGCTGCAGTAATTATCAGGGAAATCAGTCTACTAACAGCAACAATACGAGGACGGACGTCCAAAAAAAGTAAAACCAAATTCGACGCAGAACGCTCATTGGCTATAATAGCCGACATGTTAGTTAAGCTTCGCCTAATTTTGAGGCTATTGTGTTGCGCTCCTTGGATCAGTACACAACTTCTCTACTTAGTAGGTAGTATCCATGATACACTGTTTCCCCTTATAAATATATAAAATAGATTAATTCATTACCCTAATAAACATCAAAACTATAGAAGGGTTCTACGGAGTAGGCCAGCCTCTTCACAATATCTAGTTAATGCGGTTTGGAGTAAACAAATAGTCCATTAATCCGCATTCCAGGGCGAAATTACCTCCTGGATCTCGGGATGCAAGCAGCCAAGAACCGGCACTCGTCACCTATCTTCGAAGGTGGTTGCAGAGGAAGTTAAATTTAGTCGATTGAGTCTTCCAAGTTTTGGACCCTGACGCGTAGTCGGGTTCTCTCGGGCAATATTGACTTTTCCCTCCTGGAACCCTTTTTCTGCAGCCAGACAGCGCGTATTCTCTTCATTAGAACGTATAAGACGATGAGGCAACCACAGAATGATGAACATCTCACTTATTTTCTCGCATTGCTCATCGGCGTCGTAGGCCGTCACCTCCCTTTTCTATCCTTTATCCATGGAATTTATTTAGGCTTAGTATATCGTTCTTACACATACCATGTACAGAATATACTTCATCCCGTTCTTTACCTTGGTCTATACGAGTGTTGTATTGGCAGCAACGGTTACATATAACTGGGAGGTTACTTGGGTATGGGCCGCGCCGGATGGATTCGCAAGGCCCCTCATAGGGATCAATAACTCGTGGCCATGCCCGATCATCGAGGCGTCGGTTGGTGACACCGTGGTTGTTAACCTACTTAACAAACTCGGCAACGAGACCACGGGTATGCATTTCCATGGAATTAACCAAATTAACACGAATGTCATGGATGGCTCTGTTGGTAGCAGCCAGTGCCCTCTACCTCCAAATTATTCTATAACTTACAGCTTCACGGTATGTCGGAAGCGTATTATGAGCCGTTCCCTGATACGGTAGAATAAATGCTAATTGATTTGGAACAGGCTAATGAAGCTGGAACATATTGGTGTAAATAATTCTTTAAGATCCGGGATTCTATGTATGCTGACTATCTTCGGGCAGATCACTCACATAACATGGGGCAATATCCTGACGGCTTCCGTGGACCCTTAATTATCCATAATCCGCAAGATCCATACCTAGACGATTATGATGCGGACGTGATACTCACAGTTTCGGACTGGTAAGCTCACTCGCTGCTATTGTATCTTTTTTTATTTTTCGGTGATAAGGCAAGGGGGGTTGACAGATTAAATAGGTATCATGACCAATCTCAAGCACTAGTTTCGAAGATGCTCCAGCCCAACAACACGAGATTTGAACCGCCACGACCGGAAAGTGCCTTAGTGAACGAGGGAAGCGATGGCAATATCCCTATTGAGCCAGGCAAGACATACCGTATGCGGATTATCAACTTCTCCGCGCTCACTGCTGCTTTCGTGGTGTTTAATGCCCTGCAGATGCACATTATCATGACAGATGGGACCTACGTGCGGAAAGAAGCTGCGAATCAATTACGCGTCTTGGCTGCCCAGCGGTACGACGTTCTGATTACCATCGGCGACAATGGTCTACAGAACTACCCTTTTCTGGTCGCATTGGATACCAACGAAGATTACACATCAAAGAACGCTAGCCCTTCTGTCGCATATCATACCAATTTCACTGGTCAACTAGTTAACGACCCCAGAGGAAATCTAAAGGGGAAGTCAGTGGTGGAAGAATTCTACCCTGCGGATGATTCGCTATTGATTCCCTTCGACGAGCAGCCTGCATTTGGCCCTGTCGTGAAGCAGTGGGTTCTGAACTTTGACTACTGTAGAGATGCCAATGGATATCCACGTGCATGCTTTAACGACACGACCTTCATTGATCAAAGGGTCCCTACCTTGTACTCGGCCGTATCTCTCGGGGATAACAATACAGAGGTCGCTGCGTATGGCCAGGTCGGTGCTTTCACGATAGGGTATAATGAAGTGCTGGAGATTGTTATCAACAACCACGATACGGCGATCCACCCATTCCATCTACACGGTCACCAGTTCCAAATCATCGAACGTCCTAAAAGCAATGCGGGCGATTGGACAGGTACTAAGTTGATTCCTGCTACGCCGATACGGCGTGACACTGTTGCTGTGTTCGCCAAGTCTTACGTTGTTTTGCGCATCACCGCCAACAACCCTGGCGTCTTCCTGCTACATTGCCATATTGAATGGCACGTTGAAATGGGACTGTCTGCAACTCTTATAGAGGCCCCTGAGCGCCTCATGAATTACAAAATCCCACAGGACTTCATCGACATCTGCGAAGTACAGGGCATACCCACCGAGGGTAATGCTGGAGGAAATGACCTATGGTATGACACGGATGGCTTCGTTACTATAAATCCTACGTCATACGTCGGGTGAGTTTTCGTGATGTCTAATGGTGAGGACGACAAAGCGCTCGGTTGACTAACGTTGAATGTTGACATCAGTGCTCTTTACTATGATGACTCGTCGTCGTCGACCCCAACTTCTACATCTACTCTCCCTGCTACATCGACAAAGACGGCTCCCCATCCAACCAAAGCGACAAGCCCCTCGTCTCAAAAGCAACGTCACAAGAGAATAGGCAACTGGCTAGAATGAACATGTTTAGAGGAACCCACCTATTGGTATATTGGCATAAGAGAGATTTATCAGCATTGGCATTTTATGTGTCATCAATACAATCCGAGATAATGTTACGGAGGAGGGTGGTTAGAAGCGATAATTGGAAATAATCAAAAAAGCGAGTAGATATTATTGAGAAGGATGCATAGTATAGTTCCAAGCCTGCCATAGTAAATACACCTAAGATGCGATGATGTATTTAATTCATCATGTATATTGCTTAATCAATGCTCTTCTTATCTAAATTTCTTCACGTGAAAGTTTGCCGAAGAGTGCATACCATAGTTATTGTAGATGAGTAATTTGCCATACCGCTCAGGCGATACTGACAGCACGGTGAGCCCATTTCTCGCTTCTCGCTATACAGTTTTGTATCTGGCGAGAAACACGGTGGATCTTAGCGAGCCAGTCGGGATTTGGGCCCTTTGTTTGTCTTACCATGTATGCATCTGGCTATAGTTCCATGACGCTCTAACTTGCATAAACTCGGGCGGCCGGATACGGGCTGTCCGTTCGTGAACGATGCACAATATTCCGGCTACGGATCTGTTCGAGTAATGTATCACTAACTTCTAGGCGGTGAGAAGGAGCTATCGCGTACCACAGCGTTGTAGAGCGTTCGTTATTATGACTTTCCGATTTCGGTTCCAATTTGCGAGGGAGAACATGCACCAAGCTAGAGAGCTGGCCAGTTAGCCTTTGCCTCCATATTGCATCTAGGTGTCCTCGCGTGCTGCGAATACCTCCTGTATGTTTCACCTTTATTCTCTAAGAACCCTGATGGGATGGCTTACAGGGAATTCGTTGCGACTTTGAAGCACATATTTCAGAACTTTGTATACAATTGCGGGTAGAGCATCACGGGAGGGAACAAAAGTGACGTGTTCCGATTGAGCGCTGAGCGATGACAAGACCCGCTGTTATGGAGGACTTCAGTGAGACTCTGGTGTATGGTTGAGGCCATGCAGCTTATGGCCGAGCGGCTCGTGGCAAGATGCATTTTCGCACCTTCGCGGATTGGATAGCCCCTGTCACATGACCCACGATAGATCGCTGTCCGTAGCAGTAGTAGTAACGTCTACCTATTCTACAACTGGATACAGCAAGACACGAAATTGCCAAGCTCGTCAGCCCTCGTTGCTACAGTTCCAACGACGCTCTTTACACCACCTAGGCGTTAACGAGGTAAAGCCCGAAGAGCCGCGTCGCGATTATGGCATCATTCATCATTCATCAATCTCAAAACGCGTCTCATCTGGTATATCTAGGCCAGCAACGGGTCTTCGTGGATCAATAGACATTGAGGTTCCTGATGGGCAAGGGACAAACGACCAAAAGGTCTTAGACATGCCTACCGCCAATGATTCGAATAGAAAAGATCCTTCTAGGACAAATAATGTGCATTAGGTAGCGAGGAGTGGCTTGATGCGAGAATTGGTTGTACGACGGCCATCTCAGTATCATGGGAAGGTTGCATCACAGTTCGTCTTAAGTTATGGTAAACATCTAGAAGTATATGATCTAGGTAGGCTGTGCCATGTGGATAAGACGGAACAACTAAAATCCATTCTGAAGTGGGAGGATCGATGTCGATGATATCCACATCAACGAGGCTATGTAACATTCCCACATGCTCTCGGCTGTCACTGCAGTTGATCAGATAACGCATAATGCAGATGGAAGAACCTATCACGGCTGATTCCGAGGCAGGACTCCGGAATAGTATTGCCTCTATATTTGTTTGGCGACGACATTGGACCGGAGGTCCGAGATTTAACATGTGAAGCTGGATGAGCCGGCACTCGCGAAGAATTACCCTGGACCAACTCCGAGTAAAAGAGTAAGATGGCAATCCCCGGGGTTTGGGATGCTGTGAGAATCGCCGTTGCTGTAGGCAAGAGATATCAATCGAGATCTACAAGGACTTTGGATTCTACCTAGCAACCCGACCCTGAGGGGCATCCGTAGTAGGCCACGGAGTTGTTCGAGAGTCGGACGACTCGCAGGATTGGCGTGTCGAATTGATATTAATCAAGAATGAGTAATCTGTACTGTGCAGTTCTTTGTAGACAAGGATATCGTCAAGATGGAGGGTTGTGTTAACGATGGACTCTCGAGGAGCATTGAAGGATGGTCCAGAAATATCGCCTTTCGCCTCGGAAGCTACTTAACTTAGTATATACAGCCACAGCGTGCGCTAATGGAGCTGGATCGAGATGGTTGGCTGGCACTGTAAGGATTGATATAGTAATAACCTCTTTGGTGGGAAGTTAATCCCACGAGATAGGTGTGCTCAAGCTTAGAATAAGATCTAGATAATCGCTAGAAGAAGTCGATGACAGTATGATGATATAGGACTGCTGATGTTAGCCTTTAGGTACCTGTTTACTGTGGTATGTGGGTGAGGCCGGTTTTAGAAGCAAGGTGGAAGGACCTAGATGCAGCACCTAAGGTTACCTAGTAGTCTATAATTTAGTTCTGTCTAGGTACCTGTATCCAGCACCCCGCCCCTCCCCCTTGCGCTATACTGCTTCAGGTACATACAGGCTAGGTAGGTACCAACTGACGAACAGCTGGCCTCAATTGGCTGCTCAATAGTCGTGCGGCTGACAGGAGTTCTATCTACAACCTCCAAACTACCTGTCTGTCTACATGTACCTTTACGCATGTAGACTCGATGGAAAGGAATCCATCCTCTCTCATTCTTTAGATGCCTACCTCACCTCTCTGTCTCTGCGCAGTTGTATTGGTACCAATCATCATCACCACAACACCACCACTATCATGCAGGACAACACATTATCAGCCCTAAGAGCGGGATGGATGTCAGCCTACAATGAGGCGATTATACCATCCACATCTCCGTCGCGCGCTATCTGACCAATTACCCATCGCCTGTGCTCCTCATCAGCATCAGCGGCACCACTGCCGCCTCGTCGCCGTTGCCCGCATACTCGTAGCACGCAGGATGCACACAGAACTTGGTCTTGATCTTAGTTTTGGCGTCATTAGCATCAGCTCAGATGCTTCCAATACCCATCTCCCCTCTTTCTCCCTCCCCCCGTGCTCAGCTCACGCCCATGCCCCTGTCTTTTTCATATGCACATCCCACCGAGACAGTGGCCGAGGGGCCCTGATTTCTGTCTCATGAAACACGTTCGGAGCTAAAATTCGACCCATCTCGTTTATGTGGTCTGAGTGGCGTTGAGATGTATTAACGCCGCAGTTGACTTGACAGATTAGACAAGGCTGTTGGGTCTGGTTTGGCTTCATCTGCGTGTCTTAACTAGGTCTTGCTTGGGGCTGAAGTTCCTAGGTCCACGCCACGAACCTCATGCTAGGCTTTCCACACCCTCCCCGCCACTACTGCTTCTTGCCCTTCTTCTCCTTCTACTGCTGCTGCTGCACACGCCGGCATTATGCAGTTCCTTCTCGTGGGGTTTAGCCGTTCTACTGGGATTGCCGATGGGATCAGCTTAGCTGCTCAAGCCTCGCGCACCACCCCTCCGGCCCTCACGGCGCTCGTTACTGCTCTTAGACGCGCGCCTTAGCGATTGACTACTCGTTCTCAGTTCGACCCTATGCCCAATGCGCACTGTTATGGAGATCCTCCGTACCTATTTTCGTGACTGGGCAGTTATCTGCGTCTATGTTCTTCAGCATTCCGAGCTTCATTTCCACCGCCCTGGATAATTTACCCTTCGGCGACCAGGGGGCTTAGAGTCAACAAGGGATAGTGCCAATCGGTATATTTAATTTTCTTTCCATTGGTGAGACAGTAAAATTCCATTGTGTACCATACATATCGTCCTGATTTTACTGCTCGTTGCTGAGTTGAGTATAGAGTGCATAGGTGCCCGTCACTATCTACTGTAAACCTGCGCCATGAACCCAGTTGTGTTGCGGTCTGGCGGGCGGACATCCCCAACGGCCCACAACTCGTGACCCACCATGTCTGCGTGCCCAGATCGGAATACGAATTGTCCTGTATACGGCTCGAAGGTTATCAAGCCCATGGATTCGGCGCCTTCGGATCAGTTGCGCTGTGTATAGGACCGCCCTTGAGCTGACTATCCGGGTGATATTGTGGGAGGCGTTTTCCGAGCTGATTATAGACCGGTTTCTATCAAAAGAATGGCACCCCTTTCCTGTGCCGATCCTGCGCAGGCGGCTTGGGCGGCTTGAACATCTTCACATGTCTTTGAGACCTTACCTTACCCTGCGCCATCTTGTCGGACCTGACATGGAATACCCGGCTCAAAGCGGTAGCCTTACCACCCCTGATACGGAAGTCTATTGTTTGTCTGCAATGAAACTTCGGTGACCGATCAAAGAGGACCGGGCCAATGCCAACAAAGCCAGGGATGGGAGAGGGTGTGAGCTAACAATTCCTCTTACCCCCCCAGACGCTTATTCTCGATAATACTGATTTTTACATGAGACAATCGAGTTGGTGTTATATTTGGCTCACGCTAAGCTGAGCCGAGGCATGATGATAAAGTTATATAAGTAAACCAGAGTCGCTTGCCAATAGTCTTGATATCATTTACTAGAGCAACTACTGCAGTCTTGCCAAGCCCTTACACGATGGCGGACCAAATATCCTTTCTCCTTTTTGGAGACCAGTCATTAGACACACACGGATTTCTAGCAGATTTTTTGAGACGAGGGAGCCCCAGTGTTCTATCGAGGGAGTTCCTGAGGTTGGCTGGCGACGCTCTAAGAGATGAGATAGAAGGCTTGCCTCGAGTTGAACGGCAGAAGATACCGACATTTCGGACGCTTGCGCAGTTGAACGAGGGATACCATGGGCAAAAGGCCAAATGCCCAGGCATCGACAGCGCCTTGCTGTGTATAGTGCAGCTAGCACACTATATCGAGTAAGTTGAAATTGTCATGGATTTTTCAACAATTTCTAACATTCTGAAAGTCATGCCGAGAAGAACCATGAAGATGTTACTCGGCCTGAGAACACAAGGCTTTCTGGTCTTTGTACAGGCCTTTTTGCAGCGGCGGCTATTGCCACGAGCCCATCGCTCTCTACATTAATCCCCATTGCCGTCCAAGTTGTATTGATGGCATTCCGGGTCGGATCCCATGTTGGCTCTTTATCCGAGCGGTTATGCCCGCCGGCTGAGAAGTCGGAGAGCTGGACATACGTCATGTCCTCCGTGAAAGATAGTGATGCCAAGAAAATCCTTGTAGATTTTCATCATTCTGAGGTACGGAAAAATTCGTCGTAATACGTGATTTACTACCATCTAACCACCTCAATAGGGGATTCCCCAGGCCTCGCAGGCATATGTAAGCGCGGTATCTGCGAGCAATATTGCCATCTCCGGACCGCCAACTACCCTCCGGTCATTATTTGACAAAGGGTTGTTTGAATCGAGGCCAACAGCCATCCCAGTTTATGGACCTTACCATGCTCCTCATCTACATGGAACAGTGGACATTGATCAGCTGTTGCGTCTCAACGATGAACATGTTACTGCCGTTTTGGCTAGCTCTAAACCGCAAAGCGGAGTTATGTCTTGCGTTACTGGGCGCAACTTTTCGGAGACTGATACGAAATCGCTCTTGAAAGCGGTCGTCCATGAGATACTAAATGACCCTCTGTATTTCCACAGGGCTCTCAACGGTAGTATCAATGAGGCACGGAATTTCACTGGATCTCGGGTTCTAGTCATTCCCTGCGGGCCAACTCAGGCTGCAAGCACTCTTGCAAATCTCTTGAGGTCTGAAACAAAGCTAGAGGTTATCCTTCGGCTACCGCCTCAAGTCTCGCGGGAAAGCAATGCTACCCATATCGGAAACCATGGATCTACGGGAAAGTGCAAATTGGCCATCGTTGGCATGGCCGGTCGCTTCCCCGATTCTGAGAGCGTCGAAGCACTCTGGGATCTCCTGGAGAAGGGCATTGATGCCCACCGTGTGATTCCAGCTGATAGATTCCCGGTCGAGACTCACTACGATCCTACCGGGAAGGCTATCAACACAAGTCATACGCCGTATGGCAATTGGATCAAAAACCCTGGGCATTTTGACCCGAGGTTCTTCAATATGTCTCCCCGTGAAGCATTTCAGACGGATCCGATGCAGCGTATGGCATTGATGACGGCGTATGAGGCTCTCGAGCAGTCTGGATATGTGCCCAACCGGACACCATCAACAAGGCTTGACCGTATCGGCACTTTTTACGGTCAGACCTCGGATGATTGGCGTGAAATCAACGCCGCCCAAGAGGTCGATACGTACTACATCACAGGCGGTGTGCGGGCCTTTGGACCTGGTCGCATCAACTATTACTTCGGTTTCAGCGGCCCAAGTCTCAACATTGACACCGCTTGCTCTTCGAGTGCCGCGGCGATGCAAGTCGCGTGTACGTCTTTGCGGGCTAAGGAGTGTGACACTGCTATTATCGGAGGTCTCTCTTGCATGACCAACTCCGACATTTTTTCTGGCCTTAGTCGTGGCCAGTTCTTATCCAAGAACAACAACTGCAATACTTTTGATAATGATGCTGATGGCTATTGCCGGGCTGATGGGTGCGCCTCCGTCATCGTCAAGCGCCTTGATGATGCGCTTGCGGACAAGGACAATATTTTAGCTGTGATACTAGGCTCTCAAACCAACCATTCCGCTGACGCTATCTCAATCACACACCCCCATGGCCCAACCCAGTCGGTGCTATCTGCATCTATCCTGGATGAAGCGGGTGTGGATCCCCATGATGTTGACTACGTGGAGATGCACGGTACTGGTACTCAGGCCGGCGACGGAACAGAAATGGTTTCCGTCACCAACGTTTTCGCCCCTGCGGAGCGCCATCGTCCAGCTGATCGACCTCTGTATCTTGGGTCAGTGAAATCTAATGTCGGCCACGGTGAAGCTGCTTCCGGTGTCACGGCCCTTATCAAGGTGTTATTGATGCTTCAGAAGAACGCCATACCCCCTCATATTGGCATCAAGAAAGAAATTAACAAGACTTTCCCTACGGATCTTGGTCAACGAGGTGTGAACATTGCTTTCCACAAAACGCCTTTCTTTAGAAAAGACGGAAAGCCACGTCGAGTCTTCGTTAATAACTTCAGTGCTGCTGGCGGTAACACGGGCCTTCTCCTTGAGGACGGTCCACGCTATAAGAATGCTAGGGTGGATCCTCGTAGTCACCACGTCATTACTGTGACGGCCAAGTCGAAGGCTGCTATGATCCGCAATGCTGAGACGCTTGTGAAGTGGATGGAAGAAAACCCATCGACATCTGTCTCTCATGTAGCGTACACCACAACAGCTCGCAGAATTCAGCACTATTGGCGCATGAACGTGACTGCTGGCACTCTAGTAGAAGCTCAGCAGGCTATTAAGGAACGACTCAAGTCGAATTTCGTCCCCGTCTCTCCAGAACAACCTAAAGTCGCATTCATGTTCACTGGTCAAGGCTCACAATATGCGGCACTCGGCAAAGACCTCTATGGTCATTATTCCATCTTCCGTCAAGCTATCAATGAGTGTAACCAACTCGCGCTCATCCATGGATTCCCATCATTTCTACCTCTCATTGACGGCAGTGAGCCTGAGGTTCAAAAACTTTCTCCCGTGGTTGTGCAGCTTGGCCTGGCTTCTTTCGAGATAGCTCTCGCGAAGCTTTGGAGTTCCTGGGGCATTCGGCCAAGTGCGGTTCTTGGCCACAGCCTAGGCGAATATGCTGCTCTACACGTTGCGGGCGTCCTTTCTGCAAGTGATACCATTTACCTCGTCGGTGCCCGGGCACAACTCTTAGTGGAGAAGTGCACCGCCGGTACCCATGCTATGCTTGCCGTCCAGGGTTCTGTTGACACAGTCAATGAGGCTCTTAGTGGTCGCGCGAAACCTATGAATGTTGCTTGTATCAATGGGCCCCGCGAAACTGTGCTTAGCGGTAGTTCGACAGAGATCGCTGACGTCGCTGAGCAGCTGGGTGGTTCCGGATTCAAGTGCACTCAACTCAAAGTTCCTTTTGCTTTCCACTCGGCTCAGGTCGATCCAATTCTAGACGATTTCGAGAAGCTCGCTCGTTCAGTCACATTCCATAGCCCGAATGTCCCGGTCATCTCACCTCTATTTGGTAAACTCGTTGAGAATACGCCGATCGACCCTACGTACCTCCGTAATCATGCTCGGGATGCCGTCAACTTCCTCGGCGGTTTGGTCTCTGCTCAGGAGTCTGGCGTAATCGACGAGAAAACGGTTTGGCTCGAAGTCGGACCCCATCCCGTATGTGCCAACATGGTCAAAGCTGCATTTGGTGCATCTACCATTGCTGTTCCGTCTCTACGGCGTAAGGAACCTCCTTACAAGACCCTGACCTCCACTTTATGCACTCTTCACTCTGCGGGCTTGAATTTGGACTGGAACGAGTATCATCGCGACTTCGACAGCACGGTCCGTCTCTTAGACTTGCCGGCGTATTCATTCGATCTGAAAGATTACTGGCTGCAGTACACTGGCGATTGGTGTATCACGAAGAACCGTGGGGCCGCTGCTTCTCCATCAGCCAAGGCTCTCGAGGCTCCGCCGAAGCCGAAGCTATCTACTACCTCAGTGCAAAAGGTTACTAAGGAAGAAGTCAAGGGCGATATTGCAGTTCTCGAAACAGAGACTGATATGGCCGAGGAGAATATGCGCAAGGTCTGCAGTGGTCATCTTGTCAATGGCACTACACTTACGCCGTCATCGCTCTATGGTGATATGGCTGCGACCATATGTGAATATGGTTATAAACTCCTACGTCCTGATATCAAAGATATTGGCATAAATGTTGCAGCTATGGAAGTTCCGAAGACCCTGATCTTCGACGGCAAAGCTAAAAGCCAGATCTTGCGCATGAAAGCCACCGTGAATGCTGCAGAGGGCACGGCCGATGTTACTTGGACTACCGGTGAAGGATCTAAGACGACAGAGCATGCCAACTGCAAAGTCTACTTCGGGGAGAATGAGCAGTGGCTCGACGAGTTTGAGCGTGTAAGCTACCTTATTCGGTCACGCATCGACGCACTAAAAGCAGCCGAGGAGCGTGGAGAAGCGTCAAAAGTTGGTCGCGGTCTTGCCTACAAGTTATTCGCTGCTCTCGTCGATTATGATCAAAGGTATAGAGGTATGGAGTCTGTCATCCTCGACAGCGCGACGTGTGAGGCAACTGCCAAGGTCGTGTTCCAAACTTCCCCTGAAGATGGCGTGTTCCACACTCCTCCCTACTGGATCGACTCTGTTTGTCACATTTCCGGTTTCATTGTCAATGGCACTGATGCGGTTGATTCTCGTCAGCATGTCTATATCTCACACGGATGGGGTAGCATGAGATTTGCCGAGCGGCTAGATGCTACCAAGACTTATCAGACCTACATCCGCATGCAAAACGTTAAAGGCACCAAGATGATGTCTGGTGACGCCTATGTTTTTGATGGTGAAAGACTTATTGGTATTTGTGGCGATGTTCGGTTCCAAGCCATCCCTCGCAAGGTCCTAAATATTGTCCTACCACCACAAGGCGCTGCCGCCTCCGGCGCCGCACCTGCTCGCGCTGCTCCCGTGGCTAGACCTGCAGCGAAAGCACCAACTAAGGAGAAGAAGCAAGTCACCTCGAAGAATCTTCCAGCTGTC
Organism: Xylaria digitata; assembly: GCA_022495195.1. NCBI lineage: Eukaryota > Fungi > Ascomycota > Sordariomycetes > Xylariales > Xylariaceae > Xylaria > Xylaria digitata. The sequence goes on along the minus strand of MU376981.1, from coordinate 266,311 downwards.
AACAAGAAACTTGCCAAGCGGTCAGTCGTCGTTCAGGTCATGGATATTGTCGCCAAAGAAACCGGTGTCAGTCACGACGAGCTAGCGGATAACATTGCCTTCGCTGATCTCGGCGTTGACTCTCTTATGGGGCTAACCATCAGTGGTCGCCTCCGAGAGGAACTAGAGCTCAACGTTGACTCACATGCTTTCAACGACCATTCTACCGTTGGTGCTTTCAAGAAGTTCCTCGCCCAGTTCGAATCCGCCACCACCGCGGTTGAAGTGGCTAGCAGCGAGGATAGTGATGAAGAGGGCATGGGGTCTGATGACTCTGATGTTACTACACCGCCCGATGATAGCGAGAAGGGCTCGATCAATAGTGACGGTGCCGCTGTCGAATCTGGAAGCACTAGTGAACTACAGCAAATGATTCGTGAGACCATCTGCACTGAAATGGGTGTCGAGGTCGAAGAGATCATTGCTGCTCCAGACCTAGCTGCCCTTGGTATGGACTCTCTTATGAGCTTATCAATTCTTGGTATCCTTCGAGAAAAGACCGGGCTAGACATTCCGAACGACCTTTTGGGACACAATCCATCCCTCAAGGACGTTGAGAAGGCTCTCGGAGTAGAAGACAAGCCAAAGAAGGTCACACCAACTGCTAAGCCCATTGAGATCAAGTCAACCAAGACCGTTGTCAAGAAAGAGGAAAGCACTGTGGTAACCGTGTCGAAATCTGAGGCGACCGTCGATGCCTACCCCCACCGCAAGGCCACCTCCGTGCTCCTACAGGGTAATCACCGTACAGCTTCCCGTCAGCTTTTCATGATACCTGATGGAAGTGGAAGCGCTACTTCGTACACCGAAATTACTCAGCTTGGCTCTGACATTGCTGTCTGGGGTATGTTTTCGCCGTTCATGAAGACTCCAGAGGAGTACAAGTGCGGTGTCTATGGCATGGCCACCAAATTCATCGGAGAAATGAAACGTCGTCAACCCAAGGGGCCGTATGCTGTTGCAGGTTGGTCAGCTGGCGGAGTGATTGCCTATGAAATTGTCAACCAGCTTACCAAGGCAAATGAAGAGGTATCACATCTTATCATCATCGACGCTCCTTGCCCCATCACCATCGAACCACTGCCAGCCGGTCTGCACGCTTGGTTTGCCGAAATTGGCCTTCTTGGCGAAGGTGACTCCGCTGAAGCGAAAAAGATCCCCTCGTGGCTACTGCCTCACTTCGCTGCCTCGGTCACTGCTTTGTCAAACTACACTGCCGAACCCATCGCGAAGGAAAAGTGTCCAAATGTGATGGCCATCTGGTGCGAGGACGGTGTATGCAAGGAACCTACCGATCCTCGCCCCGACCCGTACCCTACCGGTCACGCTCTCTTTTTGCTCGACAACCGAACAGACTTCGGTCCAAACCGCTGGGACGAGTATCTAGACATCAACAAGATGAAGTTCCGTCACATGCCAGGTAACCACTTCTCAATGATGCATGGCGCTCTGGCCAAGCAGCTCGGTGGGTTCATGAAAGAGGGCATCAACATGTAGATTGGTTAAAATGCTCACATCAAGTATTGAGAACTACGAGAGTACATGGAATCAATGAACACACATTTCTACCACTTTCATTATATCTATACCTTCAGCCTACTGTATCTAGGGACCCTTGGATTTGACATATAGGCGTTATAAACAATATGGGACCAGGGAATTGAGATACACAATAGAGATTATAGCTATACCGGCGCATGCCTCACACATGTATGCAGAGCTAATGCCACGTTCTCTACCTTCTACACTATTTTAGGATTCTCCTAAATTTTTTATTGCAAGTCCTATCATAGACATACGTAATACCACCTAGAGACAGCATATCGCAATACCAACATCAAATGATGACTGCAACCTTCAAAGTCAGGTATCAGCCTCGTAATCGTGATTTATGAATACTTTATTACAGAAAGCTAACAACACATGATTGTAGTTCCAATGAAAACGTTTGGTGTTCATAAGAACAACTCCTCGAAATTTAAGCATTTCTTGATAACTCTAACCATTGAGTCATGTGCTATAATTTGCCTCAAGATCTTCCTACTCTTCCAAGGCTCTTCTAGACTGAGTTTATCTACTACAGTTCTTTCAGGGGAGCCCTCTTTTTATTTTACTTTATTACTATTATTTTTAGAAAACTATGAAGTTTAACGTAGGCCGTGAAATCTTATATAGGACTTATTGTCGGAATCCAACTGCAGAAATTAGTACTGCAACGCTATCAAAAGTAGAGTGTAGTAAAATTGGGGGTTTGACTACCTACGGTCACTTATATAGTCACGATCGGAATCGTGATGCTTATTTAAAGGACGAAGGTACCTTCAAACGTAGGTGTATGAACCACATCCCGCCATGTGCTTAGTGATAGTGAGAGTTGCCATTAAGTGCCAAAACCGTAAGAATACTCTATAATTAAAAAGTCAAAAGTGTTGGAGACTTATTTTATGTGAAAACTCATAAAACAAGAAGAGGCTTCTTTGTGTAACCTACTTACGAGAAAGTTCAGATAGGTCCAATTTCAATGTGTCTGATATTTTCCACTGCCGTCTCAATATGGCCAATACACGTACTCTTTCTCAACAGACAACCCAGAGTAGTTTCTCTCCGAGGTGAAGTCCAAGTCGATCTAAGTTACGCTTCAGCGTTTGGAACGAAGTAGAAAACCCACGTTCCAAGGACCATGGCGCATGGTGGGCTTGCTCCGCACCGCTTTCTGTGGTTCGCTGAAGAAAGCTCATCGTGAATCACTTCACAAGCAAGATCCCTCCAAAGAAACGGATGTGGCTAGCGCGTTAGATAGTATATGTGAGTGGGACTCGCACAACACGGGATATTGCATGGCGGACCGCGCCTCTCAAACAGCGTGTCACAAGCCGCCACCACGTCGTCGACTACAAGGAGGTGGTAGGGTGGCTCGGGTCCCTCAAGGCATACATGAGCTATTATAGCTAGCTTATCGATGTGACAAACGTCCGAGAGTGCACAGCGTCGACTTCGCTGTTACTTGCCCACCGACAACGCAACAAAGTACGCTGATCACGCCTCCTAGTCTTCAGACGAAATATGCGACGCGCATATTGAAAGACTGGGTTACGCAGCCGTCACCACCACAATCCAAATTATTTTGTCTCATATCGTCGGGGGTTCTTAGCGGGCGGCACTCTTTTTAAAAAAAAAAAAAAACAAAATGAACGAAAAGGGATTGTGGCAGCCGTTACTCGCTGAAGGTGGCTGCCGACGGGCACAAATATATTGAAAGCTGAAACAATCAATACCTGCTACTATATGCGTGCGGTTTCCACGTGTGAGAGCACTTTTGTCCGCATCGGTGGGATCTCGGGGAGAGGTTGTGTCCTCTCGTGTTCTCGCGCCGCACAAAGAGCGAATACCAACAAACGCTGTGCACCAGAGTCCAAGGTAGGCCAAGAAGCGTACGAAAAGAGAATATTGGTAGCACGCGTTTTGCGCAAGAAAATGGGACAGGAGGGCCTTGGAAGCTCTAGAACCTATCACGACAAGGACACGAGAGCAGATAGCTGATTGAAGTGGCGCGAACACCCCTCACGCAGTGGAACAGACCAACAAAGCGCAGACCCCCGGACGGGAAACGTCCCACGAACGCATGAAGCGGACAGGGACCACATTGTCGGATCAACTAACTCAGGGCGTGCAACGTTTCCGAGATAGGTCCCGCTGTATGTGCCGGGGGGACGGTGAACTTTTAGTGTACCAGTAGGAAGTGGCGATACTATACGCGCGGCGTATCACGGTGTCGACGCTCACGACTGGTGCGTCGCAAGACTACATGGTATCGAAAGATATGCCCGAAATAAGTCTTGTGTGTTTTAGATTGTTACTCCGGGGAATTGATTTATTTCCTCCCCATTCTTTAAGAAGAAAGAAAAAGAAAATAACTTATCTCTCGTAGTAGGATTTCCGGGTGCGAAATGTATGTATGGCCGAGTTGAGTTCCGGCCGTGATCGTATGTATGTACTCGTTTCGCACATGTTACATTCGGTTAAGTCACATCCTGCAGTTAACCCGCCGGGCTACCACGGTCCTGTTATGACGTCAAAATCAGTATTCGCTGCTCGAATATAGTATTGCATCGGACATTTTCAGTCTTCTCAAGTTAGCCGTCTATATTCGTTCATATCCAGTTCAAAGGAGGATGTCCCTTGCTGCCAAGGCAGGTGCCCCTACCGAGTCAATAACTCAGGGTCATGAGGATGCGCAAATTCCCACGATGCTAGTCGTTACAACCCAGGAGGCGGCCGGCGATCACCACTTGCAGCTCCCTGCAATTCATCCCTACAGTGGAACTACAAGATTATCAGCGTAGAGGCAACTGCAAGATGCCGGAAGTGATCGGGCTCTATGGGATGGACGACACTAGATCTTGCATCGACATTCATGCATGACTTCAGATAATGCTGGGGTTTTATGTTCTTGAGGGCTAGTATCAAAGACGTATTAGTCGAAGGTCGCACACTACCAGGGCATCGGGATTCGATACCCTGGACGACGACAAGCGATAAATGGCGATTCTCAATGCTGAGCTACGAAGAGGATAGTTGAGATGGCCTGCGGCAACATACTCAGTACTGCCTTCAGCCACGCCTCCAGGTTGAATCCGCGTCAAGTAATCAAGTTCAGACAAGACACATGTAAGTACTGTATTGCCAGGTATGCCGATAGGGTAGCACAGCCTAATCAGTGTCGTAAACTCGAAAAGAAATCCTTCATTTTGAGATGTCCGCTTTCTCCAAATTCGCTATCAGTTACGCTACAAGATCCGATGTTTACACTTTCCCTAGCGGCAACTTAAGCTGGCTTCTTGATCCAGGAGACTCCCGCCCTACTGGTAAAGTTTTAATGGCGAGAAAACTTTATCTCAAACGTTGGTGAATAGAATTGGAGGCTTGCGGGATGTGATATGAATAATGTATCATTAAGATTCCCTCACGGTGATAGCCGGGTCGTTGCCTTTGTTGTACTTGGAAAATCGATAGAACTTAGTTATTGAGACTTACGTTGTCCCTAAAGACTTAATTAATGCGCATATGCGGGTATTTGGTCTCATAAGCTAAACTCTGTTGGCTTAACGCAACTAAAAGAACGGAGGGTTAGTTCGATCTGGTCTTTTTTTTTTTTTTTTTCTTCATTCAACCTATCGATTGGTTATTACTGCCGGGTTCCTCTACTATAGGGCGTCTTGCATATATATTGAGATGAAAGGATTACACGTGCTTCATTTGCTTCATAATTAATCGAAGCCACTGGCTGATCTTCCCGTATTAGTCGTTCGATACATTAGCAGCACGGAGGACTAGGCAAACCGGTCAAGCTTCGAGATCACTATTGGACAACGAAAGATGCATCTTTCATGTTAATTAACTTTCCTAATTACAAGTTTCATAATTTTACTTCGAATTATGATGGTGTGTTGAGTTTACTCCTTTTGGGGGGCCTTTGGCGCAACGTTACCAATTTCTACATGTCTATACCTCTGCATCTAAACGTGAGTCGTGCTCGATAACTCAAAGGTCGAGAGTGACCCAGGGGGGCGTTAAAAAATAAAATAAAAAAGAGCTTATTGGACTATTCTAGGTGTTAATATGGAAAATTGATAACGCAATACAATTAATGATGAGGAAGCGGGACGAGACTGAAGAGCCTTGGACCTTGAATTTGACGGTTTAGCTAGAGGTGCTGAGTAGTGAGAAGAGAATACAGTTCCGCTATCTCACCCTTGCCCCTCAACGAACCGTACATATTGCAGACGAACGACTAGGATTATCGCTGGAAGATACAGCGAGTGATATTGACTCGAGACTTGTGTAAAAAGCAACTTAATCCAGCCACATGTAGACCGTTGATAAGCGGTCATATCGAGTGGACTTATAGGTTGGATTCCCTAAGGGATCAACGGCAAATGGCACGAGTGACTTCCAAAAACAGTGACTGGTGAGTCTGGCAGGCCAACGAGCTTGCAGGGAGGCTTCTGACGCGACTACTAATGTCTCAGATTGTGGCGCGTTTTCCAACCATGCCAAGGGTGCTTTTTTCATGGCCGTCCCAGCCGACGCGTATGCACACACACGAACCACACTGCAATAGTTTCGCTGAGTTGAATACCAACTTGGAGCGCATTGCCTTAGTCAGTACTTAGTCTCCCACTCACAAGAACTAGGGTTACCAGTAAAGTATGTATCAGATAGAATATGTCCAACCAGGGTAACGGACGTCCGGAGAGAGCATGAGTACAAGCACGAGCACGAGCACGAGCACGAGCACGAGCTCGAGTATGGGCAAGAGCTAGAACAAGAGAAAGAGCATGTACATACACATGAACATGAACATGAGAACGAAAACGAAATGAGCATTAAAGTATAGATAGAACAAGGATGGGATGTTGGACGTCATCGTTCTAGCTCCTAGGCGGCTCACCGGTTAGTAGGCAGTTGGTTGGTCAGCAGCAGAGATCTGCCGGGCTCCTGCACCAGGTGTGGATTAGTGAGGAAAGACGGCGACCACAATTCATCGTTTTGGCTAGACGCAAGCAGCGGGCTGGCGTCACAAATTATCTACAGCAATAGCTGCCTCTAGCCGTCCACGTTGACTCATCTCGTTAGAGGACGTGATTGGCGGTCGGATGGAAGTGCCTTTTTTAGGCTGATGTTGACTGTGATGTCGACTGTCTGTTGAATTCTGAGTAGCTGGGGCAAGTCGGTCTATGACTCGAATATTATGAATCGATAACCTGAAGAGGGACGGATATCATGGTCATGGTCATGGTATGGCAACGGTTGATTCGGAGATACGCCAGAGGGAAACAACATGAAAGTGATATGCAGACCTTGAGAATCGAGTCTCTCTACTGACCGTATCGGTTAGTTGTTCCGAACATAACAGTCTTGTCCATTGGTTATGGAGTTGAGATGGTCTAAGGTGGTGTAAGGTGGATACCTCCTATACAGATCACATACATACTGTAGTATACCTAGGCCACAGATAGTCGACATATCGACATATAGTGTAGCAGACTACATATACATACATAATGTACCTACTATACATATGTACCCACATATACCCCACATACCCGTATTACCCACCTAGTCTACACTACCTCGTCTACCCAGGCAGAACCCAGGTACCTATTCGGTACTATACCTGGGCACGTAGGTACGGGTAAGTTCTCCAGGGACGGATCGGTACCGGAATATCCTCAAAACTGTTTCGCCGGCTCTGCCGAGATCGCAATCCAGGTATAGGTACATGGCACTACCCGGGAGTTATAGCTTCACTCATTTTACATGCCCCTGAATGATTACCGTAGAAGCCGGAAGGGAGTGAAGAAACAGAGTAATGTGGGGGCCACCGTGATAAAGCGGGATGCAATGGTGTATAATTTATAGTAGTACATAGTAAAATAGTTGCCTTGGTTAAGAATCAATATCTACCTAGGTAGTAAGTATAAATTATAATTCAGCTAAGTTCAACTCTATCTACACTATGTTCGCACTAGGCAATCGCCACCACTCTTTTCGCTTAGGTAGTGTCCGGGTAAACTAGCAACATACCTAGGTAGTGAGATTGGGTAGCTACCGTAGGTCAATAGGCTTCGGTAGTAGGCTACAGTAGTGTAAGTATCTACACTAGTGTAGGTACCAGTCTAAGTATTGACGAGCTTGTCTAAGAACAGTAAGTTTTTCCATTAGCTATTTCCTAACCTGCTTAGGTAAGGACGTAGCTAAGTCTTGTAGCGAGCAATATCGGTATAACGCACCTATTAGTCTTGCTGGTAGAAGCAATAGTGTATGCATGTCAAATAGTTGCACTTCCTTTAAATTGATAAGCTGGGTCACGGTATCTTCCGGCCCTCTCACACACCCCCCAACCTCCACCTCACAATTTCTTAACTTCTCCCCCAGGTCATATCTCTTGTCATACTTCTGGTCATACATACTTACGTACCTACTAAAGTAGGTACATACATAGCGAGGTGATTAAAACAAAGGATGACGGGAAATAAGCAACCTCCTCCTCCTCCTGCTGCTGCTGCTGCTGCTTACTGAGTAACAGCCTGACAGCCCAGCAACCTAGCAACCTTCAGACTAGTATTGAATCTGGAGATACGGTATTACCCCCATTCTCTGCTTCGTCATCCTGCTCCAATTGAATCGCTTCCATGGCACATAGCACAATTTCTGCTCGACTTATTCGGCCTCGCGCGGCCATTGTTTCAACTCTACAAGAAGAAGCAGGCAGAATGGAAGCGGTTCAGCGGTAAGTGACAATATGAAGCCCCGCGGTACCTCCTCGATAGACCCAGTGAAGGATATGGTGCTCTCACCAACTCTTGACCTACCCATAGGCTACAATAGGCTCCTACACACGGCCTACATCTCGGTGCCGAGCCTCAACTACTTACTCTGTAGGCAGGTAGTTCAGCTGCTTTGAGAACCGGTCTGGTTCCTCTACACACGCCAACTCACGTTTCCGCGTCTGCGATGTTGGTGGGGTTTCGATAGACCTGCATGCATTCCACGCATACTCTGTTGGTTTCTGCGAATCCCCCGCCCGTCCTGGTTCTACTATGTAGTATCGTCTAGAGCTACCCCGGTCCATGACGATGCAAAGATCTCCGCGATCTGTTCATCAAGAACTACACAAAACATTGCGCACAGGTTTGCGATTATGCCCACGAACGAAATTGGTTAGCTTATATGCGTTTATGCTTTTCCCCTACGCTAGACCCTACTCTACTAAGCAAAGTAATTTCCATCATCTCCATCTCCTTCACCCGTGTACTACCAAGTGTCGTCTTCTTAGCGAAGCTGTGTCTGACGCCGTGCCTCGTACGTACTCGTACAGGATTATGTCCTGGATAAGCCTCGCAGAGAGGTGTGTGTTGGCTGATCTCATGCTCTTTTACACCACTCACATACTTTGGCCTTTTTTTCTCGATACTTCGCTGATCTAGTTCATACTCATTCTTCTTACTGCTACATGCCTCCTCGACACCCAATCGGTTACTTGCTGAGTTCCTAGCCGCCCACACCTTTCATCTACTCTTCCCTGGCGTCTAGGCACATGCACCTGATCGCAGCTTCTACGATGCCACATACGTATCCTTGCTCACCTAGGCATTCTGGGATATCCATCCAAGGGTGGATTACAACATCCAGGCCCGTATGACAGCGTCGTGCTTGTTTGGTAGCGTAATTCTCATCTACCAGAGGCCTCAGCCGTTCTTCCCCAGCCAGGTAGCATCCTGGTAGCTGCATACAGCTAATCAAGATGTGAGTACCTACTGCTCTTTTACCAATATCCGTTCCTTACTCTTGTCAACATTTAAACGCCTCCTCAGCGGGTCCGCCCTGTGTACCTACCTATATGCCTTGGATTTTATCAACCACTCCACTAGTGTGATTTCATCCAATATTTGAGCCTGGCTCTTCGTCTATTAACTTCAGTCAACCTTTGGACCCTCCATTTTGCCTTTCTACATATCTTGGAATCAGCATATCCCGTCCTGCCGTACTAGCGTAGGCAGCATAAAGATCTTCGTCTGCCACGCGGACTACTTTGTCCGATATCTGTTGGGGTTCATAATTATAAGCTTTGTGAGCCTTGTACCACCATCTGTGTGTCCCAGATCTCCTTGTACACAACATGTTCTATCCACATTAAAGCCCCTCGCTTCTGCGATCTTTTAAACCTTTGAAATACTCATAGTCGTGTTGATAATAGTGAAATATGAAAGAAAGCCCAACTACGACTAATACGGCCTCTCGCACCACCACCCGATAGACACTGTAACATCATGTCCAGCTCAGCCAAGCCTCGCCAACCTCGTTTACGAGCATCATGCGACGGTTGTTTTCTAGCCAAGGTCAAATGCTCCAAGGCTCGCCCTGTTTGCTCCCGTTGTCTCGCCTGTGGGATAGTATGCCACTATTCACCCTCGAGCAGGTCGGGTAAGCCAAAGCCGGACAGCAACCACAACACACATTCGAATCCCCCCCATGATCAACAAATGCATGCGATAATGGACGACAAGACAATCGCATTCTTACAACAAACGGCCCAGGAAAACATGTACCCTATCGAGACAAATTGGGCCACACCACCCGCCAGTAGCGTCGATGGTTCTATGAGTAGGAACTCATCTTTGGCGCCCAGTCTTCCCCTAGGCAACATGAAATATGAAAATGCAATGAGCGAACAGGATCCTATGTCGGCGCCTCCGGATTTATATTCCGGTGGCATACCTTGGACTCCTCCCACAGACCTCGCCTGCACAACATTTCCAGAGATGTCTGTCCCGGCCAACCACATGCAGGGCTCCCACGGCCGATCTCAGTCATTTGACGGCACAATGCCGATACACATGCCGATGCCGATGGCAATGTCGATACCGATGCAGATGCAGATGCAAATTCCGTGGGGAGACTCAACACCACAAGACATGGTTTCGTACACTCAAGTACAAACCCCAAATAGCGTAGCTTCCAACAATTACTTTCCGAGTCCTACCACGACACCCATCGCGCAGCCTCCTCTATCTTATCAACAGGGCAGTGGTCCTTGCGCATGCTTCTCCACCTGTCTGCAGGCACTCCTAGCTCTACACAATATCTCTTCTACTACCCAAAATACCTTTGATCAAATCCTAACTGTCAACCGAAGAGCGGTTGATGGATGCTCTACTATGCTCGGATGCACAACGTGCCTCAATAGACCTGGGGTAGATACTGCTACGATGCTCCTTGCCACCGCGATCGGAAAAATTGCATCTGTTTACAGAACTACAACTCAATCATACGCGGAATCCGGGGCCATGACGATGCTAGAAGGCACCCCAAGTGGTAACATGAGTAATGGAAGCCTCGGGCCATATCAACTCAACGGAGAAGATGGGAAATGGATAAAGATGGAAATCTTGGCCTCTGAAATTAGGAAACTTGAGGAGTTATTCCTCCGGTTTCGCGACGTTTGTCGGGAGGTATTTGACGACTCGGACATCTCAAAAGCCATGATCAATTATACTAGTCAGAATATTGGGTCCACACTGGGTGTCGTTAATCACAGAAAGAGTGATACAAGCTTTTCCGTCGCATCACATTAAGACGAGGCTGATAAAAGGGTCTAAGTTGTTGATTACGAGATGAGACGGAATCAAGACGAACCGCAAGAACAGAGCATTCCGGGACTATCGGCCGGCGGGATATATTTCAGTGAATGACCTACTATCACGACAGGAACCTTTTTCTATTCACTCCGGGATGGACAGGTAGAGAACACGGGTGGCATTTCTTCATGATATCCTTGCGTCATTTCAAATGAAGAGTTGAATATATACTTCAAGGTGGACGGACTCTAAAGCAACAGTCTCTAGACTGGATGGCTTACAATGGGGTCTGGTCGTATTGATTACAGATGGGCGTTTTGGTGACTGGGAGAAAGAATTCGACGGGTAAACCGGTATGACCACTAATGTCTGGGTTTGGCCACTATGAAAGGGGGTGTTTCGCGCTTCGGGTTACTACTCATCCCGACCTTTCCCCTCGACTCATGCTCAAGTTATAGTATATCTATAGAAATTGCCGATACAGAATCTGCGGCGTTTGTAATTAAATAGTAATAAGCGGGATTTTGACTTTGGATTGTTTTAATTGATTTCCATCAATTTCTCTACAACGCGAAGCGATCCGCTTCAGCTCAAGCTAGCTTGGCCTTCCTCTGCCGCGGTTCGATTTGTTTGACCTAGAATCGCGACTCGCCTTATCTAGCCAAGTAAAACACCGTCTCCCAGGGTACGCGTAATTTTCCCAGAGCATGGCTCTAACCTGGTCTCACGGAACTGAATAATATCTTAGCTACGACTCTGCACTTTTGCCCGTCTACGTATACTACGTTAATAAGTCGCTTCATTAGAACCAAATGCAATCAAAGTGGTCAGCTTTTAAAGCATGTCAAGGGGCTTTCTTCAATAACGTATCAGCTCGTACTCGGCCGCCATATCCGTTGTATGAGGCAGGGTCGATCAAGAGGGCGAGCCGTACTCTGGGCGTCATCTTCGCATGCATTATCGCAATGGAAGAAGTACCGACCTGCCGAAATCGAGACGTCAAAAAGACTGCAGCATCAAACTTGGATAGCAGCAGCGGTTAAAAACAATGGGGACTGGGCTGAGCTAGGGCCTGGATAGCTAATTTGAATTCCTAAATCGGAAATAGACAAGACTGGGTTGATGATAGACAAGGTAGATGACCAGGTAGACGGACGACCGGGTAGATGGACTAAACCTGGGACCAAACTTGGGCAGAATTGGGTACATGATGAACACTTCTATGTCGTACCTAAGTACTAGAAGCAGGTTGGGAGCTTGGCGTTAGAGCGTAATGTCAGAGTCTGGGGCAGCAACCAGGGGAGGGGGCAGTAGTGTACTGCTGGGGAAATAATCGTGGGGGCTGTTGACGGTCTGAGGCAGTCTAGAGTGGCCCCGTCTACTGTTCCTAGAGTCTATACTCAGTATCCACTCGCTGTACAGCATACAGCAGCGCTATTAGGAGAGACCCATTGTACATACAGTAGTAGAGATCTTTCCTATCTTAGCTTAGTGCTATTCGGTACCCGGCACACTACTGTATAATGGACCATTGCAGGGTTACAGGGGCAGAGGGGCAGAACTGGGGAGGCCAGGGGGGGTTAGAGGGGGGAAGTGAGAGGGGTGGAAGTCTTCCGCGAACCTTGGTATACTTGGTGTACTTGGGTACTTGGTATACCTAGTGTAGGTAAGTGCCTACACTACAGCACCTACCCGGTAGATCCCATCTAACGTCGCAGCTAAACCCTTAAGCTACTCCCTGTATAGTTAGTAGTTCCCTTGATCCTGAACTTGGCGAAATGTCTAGATTGAAACAGGGCTCAAACACTTCTAGATTATTCATTATCTAAGCAGAACGTCATTCATATGTCATACACTATATGTAACCGGGTTGAATCTATACCTACATAAGTACTTACTATACCTGGTATCCTAAGGAGGTAACTACCTCCTAAGCAAGTACAGAAGGGCCACCTATCCAGCATCCAGCACACACACAGTACAACTAGTAGGTGCCTACAGCTTCATGCTCCTCCAGCCACAAAATACCTACTCCAACTACGGCTCCATACGGCTCCAGCTAATGCTGATGACATCATCATGCTACTATTATTATTCACCACTCGCACGCCATCATGGTTGCAGATCCACATCTTACTGCCTGCAACAGAACAACGTGTGAAATCCTACGAACGCCCACAGAAAATGGCAAGTTATCATCGTACGATCCAACAGTCAGGCGCCGTGCATTCGGGCTCATCTATCGCTTCCGTCTCCTTGACCGTGAGAGACGAAGCTCACGATCCCGAGTCCACACCGCACTGCACTGCGCTACACCACATCACACTAGGTACACTATTGTCACGATCAGTCATGGCCCGTTTTTATTTTCTTATTATTAATCTCAGCTTGACTCATCGATGAGAAGGGGGAGGGTTACGTTATCTCTGATGAAGCTCATCGGAACAACATCCAGCAATTAATCAAAACATCACCATACTATCTTGTTTCGACCTAGCGCCTACAAAGTCATTTCATCACCCAGTGGACTCGTCTTCATGCCCAAATTAACGGAGCTGACTCGGCCTTACTATAGGGGACGCCTTATCGACTCGTCTTACCGCATCATCTCGACCCGTCCAACTGCTGTGGTCCTGTCCCTCAGATTCATAACCCGATACGGCCATAGTCATACTTAGCATCTGCAACTAACCAAGTAGCGCTGCATTGTAATGAAGAAACAATCTACTCGAAAAGCAATAAAAAGCCCGTGAAATCCCCTCTGATAGCAAGATAGATTAGTATGGGTCTCGCAATTAGATTCAAAGATGATCAAAATAACGGTTTGGCCATTAGGCAAGTCGTCAGCGCGAGCTATTTTTACCTAAGCGCTGGCCGATCTACGCCAGCTTGACATACTATGCGTCTCTTTTTGGAAAGAAAAGGAAAAAAAGAAATAAGAACAGACCCGAGATCTGTGAAGCGCGTTCTACCGTGGCCTCTCTTGTCCAATATGAAGACTACTCCAACAGTGAGTGAGACGTGCGGCCTCGCTTGTGACTAGCGTCCCGGCGCTCCACGATGCTTTATCTCGTTCGTGTAATGATGACGGGTCGCCCGCGCGTACCTGCTCTAGGCGATGTGTTACGTCGCTCATATTAAAGCACAGCGTAACACGTCGAAGGAGTCGGGAAATTTGGAATATTCGAACTGCGGAGTGCCCAGCCCTACGGCTCTGCCGTGCGATGACGCTGCTGTCGTGTCATCATCCGTAAACTTCCAATGCTGTTGGATGGAAAGGAATGGGCTGTATGGTTGGTAGGTAAGTAGGTAGGTAATACGGTGTCAGTTTTTTTTTCTCTCCAAGCAGTAAGCAGAAAGCTATGGCCATTCGAAAGCAACCTAGATCTCCAGTACGACATCACGAACACAACGTTGCAATGAAGGCGGTGCACGTCGTCGAAAATCCCATGCGTTCTTACTACTTTGAATAATTTATTGACGACGAAGGAAAAGAAAATGATTACGAATCAAGAAAGAGAGTCTTATCCCCATCTTTTTTTCTCCGTGGGCCTGTTCCTCCGAGGAGAGAGTATGGGTGGCTTGGCCATTTCTCGGTCTGCTTCATGTCAAGCCATAAGTGTAGGGGGACACAAAAAAATATGATGGCTGAACCCTGCACGCCAAGTCCGTTGGTCCATGGGAACGAAGTTGAGGGGCCGCATGTTGCGAAAGAAAAAAAATGCGTGGCATCCCGCATGGATGGGCGTGGTTAGATGCGATGCGGCCCATTATCCTCAGCTGATAATCCCCAAAAGCTAGCAGGCGGCGTAGCTGAAATACGAAATCGCGAGAAAGGGAAATAGATAACGAGATGCCATTCCCGCCTTCCTCGCTAGCAGTTGCCAACCCGCCCGCCCGATCCCAGTGCGGCATATTACCATCTAGAACATGGGGCAGCTCACGCGATGGTTGTGAAACAAAAACGTGCTAGACTGTAGGGCTGGCTGACATATTATGTTGCGAGAATCTCTCCATCCAGTGTTCGATTAGGGGTGAGGACGGGGGGAGGGGGGCCTTTGTTTGGTTCGATCTGACTGGCTGTTGGAGAAAGTCCATCGAATCCCAACCTGTCTAATACCAGCATGCACAGCCCGCATTCTGGCGGCGAATCGTATCTGTCGGTACCGCTCGAACCACTACCCCATTCCTGAAACTAGCCGAGCTTTCCGTCGATCTGCCTACCTGCTATCGGGACTTTGGGATGATGACAGGGGGAGTTGGGGGAAACGCCACGTTGACCGGCATTGCGTTGCTGATGTGTGTTGTCTCGTCTTATGTTGTATCGGTAGGTATCTCTTGGCGAACGTGGCGTCGACAGCCAGAATTCTGTGTGGCATAACGCTCGACCCGCCGCCGCTGTAGGTAGGTAGACAGGTCAGGGTGGTGGTGGTGAGCTGGTCTAATATGCCATGCGCTATGTGGCTTATGGTGAGGGTATAATCGGTCCGCTTGCTGGCCTGGTAGCGTGGTGTCGTGTAGACAGAATGAAAAATCTTGCCTATGAAATCTTGCCGTTCCTGTCGCGCAAGACGATTATACGGGGAAAATAAACCCTGGCAAGTCGTACGTACATAGGGGGGTAGCGCAACAATGACGAAGGTAGCACTAAAACGGGCAAAAAAACGCACACTACGCCAAATGCATGTGATACCTGTCAGAAATACTCAGTAACACACGAACGGGTAGACTGTTTTATGCACGCAGAGCATGCAAACGAAAATCACTTGCATAGGTTATTCCCTGTGGATGACAAAAAGGCGCAGACGTTTTGAAGAAGCGCTGACGAATGCCGGCGCTGATTGGCACGAACTTGTAGACTCGATATGAATATTACTGTCTACCTAGTCTATATTCTGCGAGCTCCTTTACGTACTGTATTATACCAAAATTGACTTTTATTCACCATACAATACTCCTCTCATGTCGTGTACTTGGGCCAAATTTTCTTGGCAGGATTTCGTTGCCTAATATTTAGACACCGCCACCCGAGCATCGAATGACTTGTCCTGGAGAAGAAGTAAGCTGATATGCTCATGTCGTGATGCGGAAAAGGGGAATAGAGATACTGACCATTGATCCACTCGCCCTCCTCGCTAATCAAACAGTAGACCGCCTTTCCGATGTCCGCTGGCTCTCCGACGCGGTCGAGAGGACACATCTTACGCAGACCGTCCTTGATGACTTCCACTGACATGCCCTTGTATCCGCCAGGAACATAGTGCCAGCTGTTCTCGTCGAACATATCGCTCTGGATGCCACCGGGAGCGATGGCATTGCACGTCATGCGCTTGCGGCCGCAGTCGACGGCGAATGCGCGTGTAAAGCCCTCAACGGCCGCCTTGGAGCCTGCGTAAAGCGCATGATTGGGTATACCACCCATCTGGGCCGCAATGGATGAGGTCAAGATGATGCGTCCTCCCTCGCTGCAGTGCTTGAGCGCCTGCTGCGCGACGAAGAACTGACCCCGACAGTTGAGGTTGAAGACCTGGTCGAATAGTTCAGGGGTCACCTCGGTCTCCTCACACCATACCTCCATGCCCGAGTTAGAGATGACGTAGTTAATGCAGCCAAAGTGTGCTATGGCCCTTTCGAAGAGGCTGGCTACCTCGGCCGGCTTGGAGATATCGGCTTGTAGGGCCACCGACTTGGAGCCTAGCTTCCCGAGCTCCTCGACCACGGCCTCAGCTGACTTGGAACTGCGACCATAGTTCACCACAATGGATGCGCCACGCTTACCAAGCTCCAGGGCGATACCTCGTCCAATACCGCGGCCGGCACCTGTAATCAGGGCTACTTTGCCAGCCAATGGCTTCACTTGGTTACTCATGGGCTCTGTGGATACTTCGGAGATGGTGGCGGGAGACATATTGACTGATTGATTACGTTTAAAGGAGGGAGGGGGGAAGTGCAACAAATAGGAGTTCAGGAAGGGTATCTTGGGAATAGAGGAAAACTGTACTATTGCTTGCAGGGAATAGAAGGAATAGCCTGAGGAGAAATCGCCGTCTACAACAGGAGCCTGTAGCGCCTCTTATCTCTTATACCGGACGGATCACGCAGCTCTGGAGTCCCGGCGCGGTACGGAGGACTCTGCTTGGGGAAGTTTGGACAGGAAGCTGGATACAAGCACGCGCCAATCTCCGGAGAGGTGGCTGAAGAATAAGACATTCCCGTGCCCGAATTCTAGGGAGTCCGTTCTATTAGGTTCGGCCGTTGTCTGGTTTGACGGCCTTCTAACGGTGGATAAATTGCACGGTAGAACGACTTGCTGTCGCCCGAGGACAGAATGAGCTCCTAATAGATGCTATGGGCCACATGGTATCAAATTGCTAGCGGATATTTCACAATGGAATGATCTTATGCTCTATCAGTAACAGCTTCCTCGCCAAAGGCAGCGTTCGTGCTATAAGTGTGTGCTGACCCCATCGGACTTCCGTATGTAACTTCCCCAATTTGGGGCAATATGAAGCTAGCACACATAGGTATCGGAAGAACATAAATCGGATCTCTAAGCAATAAACAACGCATTTTCGGACGTACGGATATCGTAGTGTGCTGAAAGATAGTAATGAGATAAGTCTACGTTGAAGAGAAGTCGACGAGAGTATTTGCAACATCGATTGAAGAGGATCTAACTTGGGAGGTGTTAGGTATACGCATGTAGATTGAGAGGTTAAGTACATAAGCTGTTGCTGGCTACCCTAAGCGAATATATACGTCCGTATGACTTGGGAGATATAGGTTTAACCAGTATATATCTAAAGAATATAGCAAGGTTGGGAGATATATAGTTGTAAAGAGGTATGTGATGAAAAAGGAATATGATATCTAAGAGGTAAATACTTTAAAGGGGAGTATATCTAAAAGAGTGTTTTTATTTAAAAGGTATATAGGTGTATGGGTGTATAGTCATGTTATTTAAACAATATTGTAACTACAGAATATCTTGGCGAAATAGAGTTTTGGGGGTCGACTCCCACCTTCAGCTGCATGCTCCATCACTTCTCCAAATTTCACATGAGATAAGGGACATCCCTGGTATATCGACCTTCCTTTATTGCGTGCCCATCTTGCTGGGACGGCTAGCGGGTATTGGCATTGATTCGCAAAGATCTACGCTGCTTGTCCATCCTTGATCATAACGAGGTCATTTGACTTGCAGACGACAAAGATGCGTTTCAGCCTCCTAGGCACTTGACTGCGTCGCCCTCGGCACTGAGAGCAGCTGTGCGGCATCGCTCGACCGGATTGGTGAGTTATCCAAGGTTGCCACCATCGGCAATGGTCGCATTGATAGGTGTGGGTGGCGTTGTTCGTTCGAAGAACGCCATCTCCGCTCATAGATTGAGAACCGTTCAATGTGCCGTCCAACTTGAAACCGGAGGTTTTCCATCTAGAACTTCTTACGCTTCTATATATAGGGACTGGCAGGGATCGGCTTTTATACAGTCGTCATTCTCAAGGACGCGCTCTCGGGGCCCGTGGCATTTGATTTGTAGGAATTTCTGTTCTATGTCCAACACCACCTACTTTGAATTTCAAGAGTACGTTGTCTATGATTCCATCACTTTGGTTCTGCACTTGAAACAGCACAGCGGGGGTTATGATCGCAGTCGAGTACCGACAAGCTGGTGCCGAATTTCAGGTACATGAGGCGTGCTGTCGATCATCTTTGTGCTTCACTCGCCCGGTAGCTTGGGGGGTAGATGATGCAGGTGTCGAGGGGTGTGGATTCATCGAACCCCCCTTACCCAGCAATTCTGCCGATGGAAGACAAGGAGGTATGCGAGTAATAACCCCTGCATTTGCCCGGTTATGCAGATTGCATTGCACTTGGCAAGGGGCCCCTACACTCCTACTGCCTAACTCCGAAGTCTGTCACGATAATACAGGGTTGGCGGTACTACCGGAAGGCTATTACGGCATTCTCGAATTCTGTCGTACGCTAGTAACGATCTATCTATCTGCTTCCCAAGGCAAGTTTCAATGGCTTGGCCTTCTTGAAATCAAGTAGACAAATATGTTGTGTGTCCCGAAATCCCGAGAGAGAGAGTGAGTGCTGCTGAGAAGGAAAGATGGGATAAGCCATTCGTATTCCACGACAGATCTTTACATCTCGGGTTTTGTTCTGTTCGGTCATCGAGATGCCGCCCTGACTAATCTAGTCGTCTGAACCCAGTCTCGGCAGCTACGCAAGGTGGCGCTCACATAATCATCGACAGACCTAGATCATCATCCACGGAGGATTCTTCATGCACACGCCAAATAAACAAAAAACTTACGCCTAGAAGGAGTGGTTCTTGTGAGACACCCAGCGACAAGGGTCAGCCCAGCCGCAAGCCAGAAGCCTCAGCGGCTTTCCATGACTACGGGCGTGGTGCAACAGTACGCATTTGCCGTATATGGTAATATTAGGCGTAAGCAAGACTACTAGTAGTTGTTCTTCAGGAGTCTTGAGATGTCATATCTTACGAGTTCCGAGCTTATCTTCTGAGATCTGCGTTTTTGTTTCATTCATTCAA
Source organism: Xylaria digitata (assembly GCA_022495195.1). Taxonomy (NCBI): domain Eukaryota; kingdom Fungi; phylum Ascomycota; class Sordariomycetes; order Xylariales; family Xylariaceae; genus Xylaria; species Xylaria digitata. The sequence continues at coordinate 246,567 of MU376981.1, read as the reverse complement.
GATAACCGGCATCAAATGACACCAGAAGGCACTTATGGGTATCACCCGAAATCGGCACAAACGGCTCGTGACAACCCTGTCCGCTCTCGCCACCACAACCGACTTTCACGATTGCCCAGTCCTGCGACCTGTCTGACCACCGGTCGGCTTAATATATCGTCCTGGCCCGCAACTGGTCACGGGGAAGAGCCCCGACGCTATAAGCCGAAGGGGGGAGGCTACTGTGACACAGAAGGGTTGGGATAGCTCTATAGATGGGCGAATGTTACCCGTTGGGAGGTGACAGTGTGCCCATGGGATCCTGGGGTAATGCCCAGTTACACATACGCCGTACGTGCTGTGCCGTACGTTCGCTCTCTATAAGGCTGATTTCAAAGCTCGCTGGCCGACACATAGTATAGGTCTAGAGATATTGCGACGCCGTTTTCGGGTCTACCCGGCTCAACCTGGGATTGGTTCGATCATATCTCGTGTGGCGCAAACTAACCGACATGCCCACCAACTTGTCTACCAACATAGATTTCATGCGCACGAAAGGGTGGTTGTTAGAAATCCTACTCGGAACCCCGAGTTCGAATATTTCCTCGCCCCTTACAGTTAGAAGGAAAATAAGTAACAGAACAAGAGCGCTAACATAGCTGTGTCCAGATGCCGAACGAATATCGCTATCCTCCTCCTAACCCCCCCTCCGAACTCGGCAGGCAGTGCGATTGGCTTTCGCTCTCCTTACATCCCTAGTATCATCATTCAACAGTGAAGGTTTTCCGTCTCTGTCCTCGTTCACCGGCCGACGAACCAATAGAGCCGTAGAAAGCCATAGATGTTGCGGTTATAGGTTTAGAATTTTATGCGGGAATGCCAAGATCTAAAATTATAACCAACTAGTCCAAACGTTCAACGCCCTTATTTGTGAGCTTCAGAGTTCAAGGTGGCGGCGGCATTGTTACCTGTAGCAAGCAAGTAATCGTAAGCCAAGGACGGCAAAGCATTCTTGACCAACAGATAAGGAGATAAGCACATGTCTGCGCAAAGTTCAATAGCCCTCGACGGCAATTAAGGTAACTACAAGACACCTTATTGATGCTGGAGTTATGCTTAATACATGTATTTGGTACATGCGAGGTATGTATATGGTATTCCCTGCCATGATAAGCTTCAATCGAAGCGTATTATACCTCTAACACCCACTTCACGACGAAACTCAAAACCTAGCAGAGTTCGACCCGAAAAAAAACAGCAGCAAACTTGGCAACAAGAGTTTAGATTCCGCTCTAGTAATGCAGGACAAGGGGTGAAAAAACCAAGTATTGCCTATGCCTGGTCCCTGATCCAAGCGTCCAGGATAGGCATGCCGTTCAGTATCAAACCGTCTTCGCTAGAACTCCTCCCTAACGCCTTGGCCCCAGCCCCAGAAAGCCGGAAGAAAATGTCCCGTGGATACTCTGTAGTCCAATGATAACTATGGCTGATGCCTGAATGCCTTCTCTTAGCCTTGTTGTTATATATATAGTCGTTAACCTCGCTGCCCGCCCCGTAAACGCCTCGTATTTCTCATCTGTTATGTGCGGCAACGCCTCAGATGCGCGTTGCTAGCGTGAGTATAATGATAATAGAATTGTGTGGGCTCTTGTTCGTATGCCAGCCTATTTCGTCGTGGTTGGTAAGCCTTCATGCTCACCTCCTAACATCTAAACCACGATCTGCGGCACGGCAGACGATCGAACCCGCTCTCACTTTATCCGTAAGCACCTAACCTAGTAGTGTTAGGCATACCTTATATACCGCGGAGACTTCTTAGAGCCAACAAGCTGTGATTGCCGGCAGGTAGAATGAAGTTGTGAACATATTACAGCCCGATTAAAGGATGGGGCTGACGAATTGCATGCACGTAAAAAAACGAGCAAACTCGATATAACTGCATAATTCGAGAATCAATAGGTAAGTGTTACAAAGTGGTAATCCACCGGTATCCGGCTCATCCATTCCAGTTACGGTTTAGCGTGATGAGCTTACGCTTGATGCCGTCACTGAAGCGTGAGCTGATGCCCTCATCAAGCATTTTTACGGCGTGATCGAGGATGTCTGATGATTTAGTGAGGCTTATGGTCGTACCATCCGCGCCCGATAACGCCGGAATGGCCTTAGGGCCGGGCTCCCACATGTATAGAAATAGGCCCTGGTCTTGGTCACCAACTTCGTCGATGACTACGATCGACTCTGTCTCTCGGTTCTGGAGGAAGGTTGGGTCTCGCCGTAAGATGCTGTAGGCCCAGAGGATGAGCATAGCGCGGTAAACGGCGGCGCTCCACCATATAGGCCGCCGGTCTGGTGGCATAGCTCGCACCAGGCGCACCACTTGTCCACAGTGATAAATAGTCTCCTCTATAGCGTGGATGTAAGGGCCGCGCTGTTGCGGGGGGCTCCAGGCTCCCTCATTCCTCTCGCGCCGTGCGAGCCGTTCAATCGCGGGGAAATTGGACACGGCGTTGAGCGAGATGAGGTGAAAAAGCACTAGATTGGTCTTGCTTACCGCGCACGTCGGGTTCGCCTGGTAGTGCATTTGGCTTAACATGTACCATCTCTGGAGGAGATCCTGAACCTTTTCTTGGCGCAGCATCGAGGAGGTTTTTTCCACAGGTCTCGAGCTCGAATCCCTCGGATTCGACGTATCGGAACAGTACAATATCGACTCCCGCAGGTGCCACAGGAGTGACTGTAAGGGATGCAGGAGGAGCCTGAGCTGGTGAGGTGTCAGGCTGCGCGCCCGTTGGCCAGACAAATTATCGTGCAGGAAGTCCTGGAACAGGGCGTAGAGGGACGGCGTCAGTGACGGCGGGGTGAGCAGCTGTGCACCGACGTTGGCAGAACCGTTCATATTAGCTTGCATGGCGGCCATCCACTGGTCAGCATTTTCCGACATCCACATCTCCTCGGGACCGGGTACTGGCGCGCAGAGGTCGCTGACAGCAAGTATAGGTGCCGTGTCGTGGAACAGGCTGAGCTCCTGGTCCACCATGACCCAGTTGTAAACCAATCTGTTTCCACAAATAATTGATCAGTCATTCCGTTAAACATTCGGTTAACCAGTTCCTCAGTTTGGGTGAAATAGCAATGCACAGGAGGCGTAGATTAAGACTATTGACACATACCTGTTCTTTATTTCTCGGTCTACCCAAGACCGCCATGTCGCCTCAAGACTCGTCGGGTTGTTAAACGAAGGAACCATGGAAGGCTGAGACTCAAGCATCCCGGCATGCTTTAGCATCTGCATGAATGACTGTTAGTTTGTGAACTTTGTTCTGCTATTATTAGCTTCCAGGGAAGAGACGGAGAGTCTCACCGAAAGGTACATTCCTCGCTGGCCCATGGAGATATCCATGAGCCACTTGTCGCCGCTCCAGGCTCCCAACAGTGTGAAGAGTAGTGAGCATCGGTGCACTGTCGGGTCTGCGCACAACTCGACATTCTTCTCGATTATGTCAAATAATGATATCCTGCAAGTTTCAACAAGGCCGATGGAGAGCGTGCGCGCTTCTTCTCTAGGGACAACGGAGGCACCCTGCGCTATCATGAGTAGGACTAACAGCGTGCCAGCCAAATTGTTATGCATCATCTCGTTGGGATCAACGGAACCTGAAGATACAAGTGAGTAGAAGAAGGAGAGGTTACGGACATAGCTCCGCAAGAAGTATTCTAAGATTTTGACTGGTGGGAGGACGAGGAATGTAAGCAATCCAGGGCTTGCATTCCGCTCGCTCTGGGTTTGGAAGCCACTACGATGTATTTCGAGCGCCTTGATCAAAAATGTTTGAGTAATGGCAAGCATATGATCGCGAGTCCGTGGATTCATAGGCACCACTGAGGTCATATCGGTACCGTCCTGCTGAGTCAAATCCAAAAAGCCCTCCAAAGCATCCCATGTGCCTTCATGCTTTGACTTTCGTTCTAGACATTCTAGATGTATGATGGCAGTCCGTGGACAGTTGCCTGAGTAGATGACGGGATTGCAACGAGCGAGTGGCCACCCAGACTCGGAGGCAATCACGACCTCAGGCCCTATGTCCCTAACGTCCGGCCGGCCAGGTGGTTTCGTGTCAAGGCTAGGAGGTTCGAATTCTTTCGTAGACATAATGCTAGTACTTCTCGTGTGAGTTGACCCAATAGATGAGCAAACATTCTCCGAAGTCGTGCTTATTATGGAGTTGAGATCTGGGAATGTTGACATCGGAACATCACCTTGAGTTTGTTGTGCGTCGTTGTTGTACATGTCGAATTCTAGAAGCTCGCCCCACGGCCACATGCCTGGGTAATTGGGGTCTTGCTGCAATATTTCATTCCCATATTGCATGAAGTCACCCATTCCATCCACCATAGCGGTAGGAGGTGAAGGAATAGTCTCAGAACCGAGGTGAGAGTTAGCGGGTGAGCCCCTTATAGCGGGACTGTCATGATGTGATATGCGAGGATCGATAGTCAAGGGGGGCTCTTCTGGCGTTATTGGGGCTTTGACCTGTGGACCATGATGGGCGGCTCCGTTATCGACATCCATTAACGCAGTCATCATGGTTAAGGGTTTTTTGGGGGGTATGGGCGCCGGCATAGGCGCGGAGGGTTTCTTGGCCGTCTGCGATGCCCGGTAAGCGGCTTTAGTAGATCGCCTGGCATAGCGGACTTCGCAAGAGAGGCCCTTTTCGCGACATCGCGAGCAGGAAGGTGTCTGTTTATCGCACCCTGTTTTTGCTTGGGCGCAGTTCAGACAGGCGATTTGAGTTCGCCCGGTGGCCGTAGGAAGACCCCCAGGAGCGGGCTCCATCGGGTCTCTTGCTTCGTGATATGTGTTATGGTGTCTCTGGAGCAGGTCCCTGCGGTGGCCAACTTGTTAATAGAGTCCTTCCAAGCACGGGATTGATGCAAGTCTATGGAGAGGGGCAGCACCTTCTACTAAATCCTAGCTGGCACTCCTCACAACGATGTGGTTTGACGTTCGTATCTATGAACGACCATTAACATTTTACAGAGCTTCATTGTCAACCGGGAGGGGTACTAACGACTGGGTAAATGTCTCTCGAGGTGCTCCTTGCGCGTGAACCCCTTTCCACAATATGCGCAGAATACCATCTTGCCTCCGACAAGCTCCGAGGCTGCCAATGAAGCCTGGATAGAAGGCTCCTAAACGGTCGCTGAGTTGAAGTCTAGTCGAATCAAGCCGAATGGAATCGAATCAACGGTGTGTATATACATGTATGAAGTTGGGGAATAAAAACTGAAAGTTGAGCTGTCGGGGCTGGAGCCGCGAGGGGTAAAGGTTGGCAAAGGGGTTCTAAAATACGAAGGTCTCAAGTCGCAAGAGGCCAACCATATGGAAGGAAAGACACAGCTAGCTTAACCCTTCTTTTGGATAGGGAAGTACAGCCTCACTCACGCCAAGCTTTCGAAAGGACGAGGGTCTTATGTCTCCAGGGTATATCTTAGACATGCGAGCTTAAGCGAAAAAACGCAGTGTTCGGCCACAATTCAGGTCCAGGGTCCAAGGCGCCACGAAGCTGGACCGTCCGTGTATATATACGCGGGGCATGATGCATCCAAGGCAGCCAAGTGGCGGCAGGTAGATTATAGCTCGAAAGTTAATCTTGGTCAATAGAGTACTCAAGGCCGAAGCTACCTAGACATGTGGTCTCTCGGTACCAACATGAATGACTGACCCTCTGAGTTTCAACATGTATTGGCTATGAATAACGTAAAACGGCATAACTGCCTGATGACTTCCTTCCTTCACTACCAGCACACCTTTTGCGGCTTTGCACGCCTCTCTTTGAAGGCGTATTAATGCAGGTCGAAGACAAGCCGGGGGGGGGGGGGGGGTTGAATAGCTGGAAACGACTTGTTACGGCGGATTTGGAGGCATCGGCATAAGCGCATGCTAGATAATAATAATACATAAGACCCGAGGAAGGGAAGGGAAGGGAAGGTCAGCAGCATCTCTTGTCGATCTCAAGACCTCAAGGTTCGAGTTTCTTGTGCGTGGGGATACAGGGATGTGGAAGAAATAAAGCTTTGAGTATATTATGTATTTTGAATTGTGTGTGGTGTGTAATCGGTGTACTATAGTGAGTGTGTAGTGTAAAGTGTATGGCGTATGGCGTATCGTGTATCGTGTACGAGTATCGTGTTTGCTGTATTTATCGTATATTTGTCGTATACGTGGATCTGCCTCGCTACCTACCCAAACGTGCCAGTGACTGACTAACTGACTGGAGATGCTAACAAACGAGACGCATAACATAGCTACCTACCAGGAGTGGATAGCTGTAAGGAGTACTTACTAGGAGAAGTCTAACTTGCGTGCATGCCGCTCGCATCATGTAATGTACAGTGCAAGTATGTACAAGAATATTGAGAATAGGTAATAATAATAATAAACGAGGGGTTCTCTTAGAACGACCACTCTATTTACTGTAGTGTAAGTAGATAGGTGAATCAGTGTCCATCTATCTAACCCTTCAGGGCTCATTGGAAGCATCGGTGACCAACGAGATGGTGCCGTGATGCAAGGATTGCTGCTTTCTACCGAGACGTGCATCGATCTGCAGGTTTAGCCCCGACCTCTGATATAGCTGGACAGACGCCCCGGGCGTGACTGGCGGCTTCAGCTAGGGCTTCGTGCTGCGCGTGCATAGATATGTATGTACAACTGTATATATACCCACACAGGTAGGTAGTATACTCTATGTATATTGGTAAAGTGGTAAAGTATGTAATGTAGTATGTCGTATGTCGTATGTGTCGTATGTAGGTATGAATGAATGGTTGATGTATATCCTGGTCGAATCAGAGGCACCACTCTACGTACTGTACAGAGATATCGTAACTCACATACTCTCTCTCTCTCTCTCCCTTCCTGTATTAGCTCTATATTAGATTGGCTCGATATTAGCTTACCTCGACTCTGGGCTGATGAATAATCCACTTGACCGACCCGGCCGGCCTGGCCTACCCTGCCCTAGCAATGAGGGATGGCATTGACGATTAGGTCAGCCTTTTAGCTTTGTCAGCCATCTATCTATTCGCGGTGATACCTAGTTCTTCTTATATGTTTGAAATATCTAGTATATTGCTCTCGAATATTGTGGCCGATTACCTATGGGCCACATAAATCAGAGTATCTGGGCAGATGGTCCCAACCTGGTAGATGTAAGTCTGTAGGTCCGAGTAGGTATATACTTAGTCTTAGTAGTGTACCGAGAGGTATCTAGGGTAAGGTTGGTACTACTATGTATAAGAGGGATGTAACATGTACATCTTCTTCGACTGCCAGTTGTCGACAGCTGTTTCTTTTTCGCGCAACATGCCAAATACGGTAACTGTGCTTCTAATCGTGTTGACCTCGCCTCTTAACTGGACTATTATCTAGACTAAGCAGACTATCTATTGAAAACAACGGCGCCTCAAGGAATAAGAAAGATGACCACCCGTTGCTATATAGCGATCAGTCATGATAATGCGAGGAGCGAGAGCTAAGACTGAACCTCATCACCTTGTTTGGAAACGTCTATTTTTGGTTTTATTTTTAATTTTTTGCATTTTCTGCCTTTGCATTTTTACAGTTTTGCCATGTTGGATCTTGGTGTAGGTATACTACATAGTATTAGTAGATCTGGTCTGCATGGGTGCTTTACGTAAGCCAGCCAAGTCTGTGACTTGGAACTTGTTGATTGAAGATGAGAATAGGTAGTACATATCTACATCGAGAACACCATGTCACTTCAGGCCAATCCTATACACCGCCGCTGGCGTCATCCTAAGCCAAGTCCTGATGATGATGTTTGTGCAGGTGGTATATTTGGACGAAGCGTGAAAGTCGCCTATGAGCATCCCAGCCTAGCCTTGCAGGTTCAGCACATGGTATGGCGCGCTCTGGACGTGACTCACTTCTTTTTTATTTCTCGAATGCGAGCGCCGATCTATGCTAGACTACTACTAACTAAGGTGTGAAAACAGAGCTGGCGTCGGCCCAACGAAGTTCAGATCAATGCACTCCTTCCTATCGGGCCACGCCATACGACGATCAACAAGCCCTGTAAGGTGAGTTTTGTGAGATCAATCGCCATCATAATACTAATGGCTTTGCGTGCAAACTCCTCATTATTAGCGAGAGAGACCTTACGTATGTCGAAAAGCAAGTTGGCTAGTAGCGCGTACAGTCGACGCTGAATAACATAACTTATCCCAGAAACTCTACGCAGGCCGATGTCGGGTGTTAATGAGAATGTCTCACGGCTTCTTCCAGGAACCATCTCTCCTATCTGAGTGTTGGAATATGTAGGTAGGTATCTAAAGCCATGACCAAGTGCGCCCCGCATTGTTAGCAGCGAATGATGAGAGCATTAATTATCCCTGCCATATTCTCGTCCAATCCGATATCTAAGCTATCCTGACCAGATTTAGCTGTCACTGTATGTCTCATGCCGTTTCTTTCTGTCTTGAGTGGTTTGCTGTCGCATCCATCAGTAACCAATCGGGTTTGCCAAATGGATCGGACGGATAGCGAGAAGCTATCTGCTCATTTTCCAGGCTTTAGTGGTAGGTACGTGAACACTACGTGGACTTCTAGCGTATCATCAGCCTTCCTTCGAACGAGACACAACAGGTAATATTAATCATGAGTAATATGGGGCCCACGAGGCAAGTGTTCTTCGCAGTGCGACGACGTGTCTGTGCGACCGAACCATATCTCTGGGTCGAACGAGCTTGTTCCCGCTGTTTCCGCTGTTGTACGCGATACGGGTCTCGGGATTGAGAGCTCGATGGCATCGTTTTCGTGCAGCTGAAGACCTATTGAGACCTAGCGGTGTGATTTGTACGACATGGCCCTTCCTGGATTCTCTCGTAGTGGCTTGCTCCTCAAAAGCTGATGGTATGTTGTCTTCTTTAGTTTTCAAGCCCCTCCTCTCGCTCTCACGAGGCTAATAATAACGGTTCATGATTTGCCAAGAATACGCTGTCCATGGAGAGGGGCAAGGCGTGCGCCACTTCGAAAATGGGATTGCTATGCGCGGCTGTATGGTGCTTAGGCGAGATCTGAACGGCAGATGTGGATCGGCACTTTCTCATTCAGTGCGAGTGCTTCATGAGTGAGAGACGGAGGTAGTAAACGGGGCGCCGATTGATCGCCATAATCCCAACTCCCAATCCTTTTGATTTGTGGCGGAGATGTGACTATACTATTATAGAGCGCACCCCGCGCCCCCGGATTTAGGTCTAGGTGACAATGGTGACTCAATTCACTCTTTTTTTTTCGCTAGTTTGAAACTAGATCGATGCGAATTTCATCACGATTTTTCAAGTTATTGCTCGCATAGGGCGCACTGTCATCTGTACAGTAGAACTCGAACTTGGTAGCGTGTGCTGTGTGACCAGTGTGACCAGAGCTGAGAACTAGGTACCTACAGTACAAGCGTACAAGCCACATAAAGCGACTTGCTCGGTCCCGACTCGGTCCCGAGCAGGACCTACATATAACGTTGGCCTAGATATGTCGAGGATGCCCCCCACAGACATGGAAGCCTGGCGAGAGTGCCGACATAGACCCGAGGTTCTGGAATTCCCAAGTGGTTGGCTAGGATCGGCTTCGCCCAATGGGACCGATCACTGTCGACCAGCCCGTCGCGGTTGAGCAGTACAGCTGAAACGGGCAGCTAGGGAGTTTCCTTCCGTTTTTCCCAGGGTTACAATCGCTTGTAATGCCACATGGCCTCCAAGCTCGCTCGCGATGCCGTTGGCGATCCTTTAGCATTCTACTCCGCGTGGTCCTGGGACTGAGGTGTCCCGATATCTGGTGGTGCCTACAGGGCAAGCAGCTATTGACGGTCTTGCCGGCGATGCCGCCCTGCCATTTTGCATATGTCGGTTTACTCTTTTAAGGGCGATGACGTTGTTTTATTGTCATTGTGTATTATTCACCCGTCTTTCGTCCTGTTCGGTGTGCGGTTAGCGGTCAGCGATCGGAATGTTAACTAGACGTTACATTACAGGCCAATATTGCAGTAAACGGGCAAATCGAGATGGAATTTCCAAGTAAGCTCGTGTGCTGCACGATTTTTAGGACCTCGGTGCTTTTGACTATCATGCCGAACCTCAACTGCCTTGTAATCCCGGTTAGCCTCTTGACCGTCTTACCCCGGACCCCCAACCTTGCGCAGTATGACCATACTGTAAGAAGTTGTAACGCGCGAGGACTTTTATCTCTAACTTAGTTTCATTCCGCAAAACACGCTAATTGGCTAATTAGATGGTTTCTCAGCGTCATATCTTGCGATATGGTCTGATGTTATCAAGGAAAACATTCAGAGTTACGGCGTTTCTGTAAGGTCCCTTTGAAAGTGGCAAGAATGGACAACATTCGATAAACCGATTAACCAGTATTCCTCGATAGACTGCGATCGGGTTTGGATTGATAGGATATATCACATGTGGCCGCTATAGACATGTAGTTAAGATATGTTACACGCTGAGGAGAGCTTACGGGTGAGACTTACCTTTACGCCGCCTAAAATGCGCCAGTCTAATGCGCAGTCCCTTAGTTATAACTGGTCTGTAAAGCGTATTGTCCCGTGTATGGAAACACTTCATCGCAAAATACTATTTTCTTACCTTCAACGGCCATAATTAGAGCCTATAGCAATAACCGTTATCGTGACACTACCCATCCCATGGCAAGGAGAAAGTTATGGCATCTAAGTGCTTATGGGCTTTGGGATCTCTAAAAGACCTGGCACCATAATTAGAAAGAGTGATATATTTCTGATTAGCTAAAACCGTTAGTGTGGCAAAGAGGTGGCGAATAGACGCGATTCCTAGATATATGTGTTGGTGTTTATGGGTGGCTTGAATTTACTAGTACCACGACTGGCTCTCCGTATTCGATCTTTGCTTTAGGCAGTTTTTCTTAGTTCCAACGTCATAGAAAATATATTTATCATTCAGACTAAGATATCATTATTATGTCGTCTTAACGTTCATTGGATGAACCCGTTACAGCCCTATTGACTAGTTAGTACCAGCCCTCGTCCATGAACCAGTGGTAATCTTCAACAGCCCTGCAAGTTCGATTCTGAAACAGTGGCATCTGCCGTACGCGTACACATCTTAACTGAAAGAAAACGTCATCCCAGCCTCAGTGATGATCCCTGAAGTATCGCTTCTTGAGAGGGATTGGAAAGAAGCACCACCTCGATCACTACTTGTGTGGTGAGGGACGGGGCACATAAGTCATCAGTAGAGAGAGCTCGTACGTTTTAGGTGTGTCGTTGTACCTCTGCTTAACCGGGTAGAACTAATGGCCCTACAGAACGAAGATAACGGGGGAACTTGGTATAGTCTTCCTCTCATGCGGCAGTCCCCGAGACACCCCGTTGTGGGTATGCGCTCCAATGTCTCTCACTCCAATCGGTTGGCGCAACGTCTTGCAGTAGTTCTACGGCCAGCGGCATACGCGTCCGCTGGATTGATATTGAGTCACTGCATCAAGCCTCCGGAGAAAACTGACTAGTGGCCGTCGTCGTCGCCGTCCGATGGCGTCGTTGGTGCGGTAGTAGTGCTCGGTTAATAGATATCCTCCCGTGCTTACCTTGCTGATGTGAATTCTCCTGGCGATTTATAAATAGCTCGCTTAGGCGCCTCATTCCTACTCTGTTTGTCAGACCTAAGGAACTTTATACCTCGATACTGAAAGCACCCTCGATAACACGAACCGAGCTGAACTTGTCGTCGCCCTGGAGGCCACCTAAAATCAACTGTTATCAAAGGATACGGGGTCCGAGGTTGAAACAATACGGATGCAGGGGTTGGATATGACTTAGGCATGGGGAAAGATCTTACTCGATCTATCAGAATGTGCATCGCATTTCCTAAAGGAACATACGAAAAAAACATGGGGCCTGGGATGAGAGATCGGCATCACATGGAGGAAGGAAGGATACCTAAGCCGACCTGGGGAATACCTGGAGAAAAAAAGGAACAATGGTAGCCTGGATTACTTATCATCCACTTCGGGACTAGGATGAGTCCTACCTTGCCGCATAACCTCGAAATACAACGACCCTCGTTCAGCAAATCAGATGGATACATGGGAATAAGTCTTATTGAAGAACGGTACACACTCCATGATATGAAACAGGGTAGCCATATTGCACCCAAGAGTTGGGAATCTGAGGGATTGGGGAATACGTTGGCATGACGTGGGAGCGCTCTTTGACGAATAATCAAGGGACCGAACAGGAAGAGCAAAGGAGCCGTCTGATACTCAAAGCCCACGGCAGGGGTGTGGCATACTAGGACGGCCCTGAAGCAATTGAGGATTGGCGGTAGCTAAGCCAGACGGGGGCCATCGTGGCAATTGAAACCCTATGATAGGGCTTAGTCTAGACAACGGCCCGGAGAAATAACGTATGCTGCAAAAAATCCTAGGCCAACGAATCAGGACGCTAAACGTGAGAAGCTATGTCGGCACAGTCAGAGAGAGTACCTACCGCGCTCAATGACTAATGAGTCGTGTAGGAAAGAAATACCATCCTTCGAAATAGAGCTATAGCTATCGCGAACCTCCAACGAAGAACCATACTGAGGTGCGAAGATAAACCTACAGTTGCCATGGCTAACAAGGTCCGATAACATGCACAAGAATATTGAGACTGTCTGTATAGTCCTGCGTACATCATGCTCCCATTCTTGGGCTTCTTAGATTCTAATCTCTCATTCGCGGTTTTATTTACTAATTATCTCAATATCTGCGTTTAGACACTTTTTGATGACAATGGTGAATGGCCCTTGAATAATATTCTATCTCACCCCCGTTCCTAACTCCTTGGCCCTGGGGTATATGCTTGGCCCCAAGAGTCTTAGTAGATGTAATCCCATCTGGAGTCTGTGTACAAGACTTCGTTTATCCTGATTGAGCCTTGTGATACATTCTGGACGGAGGGAAGCTACGTCGATATCCATGGGGGCCTTCTAGATGAGGTCCAGTAGCTGACATATCTCGACCCTTCCATATCAGATAAGCAGACATCTCGAGTTGTGAATCATCAATGTCTTCAACCAGGTCGGATCTTCCGGAGACACTCGTGGCTCATTCGCCTATCCTCATTGTCCCAGGTCCCGTTGATACTGGGAGGACGAAGGTGCTTATTGGCGGCCCTTCCCGGCCCATAGCTGTCGGGTTAATCGCCCTCACAATATCTCCACGCGGGAAATATGAAACACCAAGAGACGACATACAGAAAATCCCCGGGCGAATAACAACCTCTTTTGCAATCGTAAACCCCGGGGGCCCTTTGCCGATAAGGGAGAGGCTGATCGGTACAACTAACTCGATCAATGCAGCACCACGGAGCTTCTCCAAGCCCCCGGACGATAAAGGGGTAATGCCGAATGCCACCCTATAATCCATTCTTCACCGGCCTCGACGCCGCCGGTTGAAGTGATGATCAGCTACTCAACTTGAAAACAACGGTATTTGTTCGTGACGCTGATAATAACAGGGGAAAATCGGTTCAGAGGGTGCACATGGTTCGGATCGCGAACAGGGGAAGCAGGTTAATTCTGCACACTTCATGCAAGCTCTTGTATTTTGGTAATGATACACTTAAACACCAACATGCGTTCGAGACATCTGAATAGCCATTTCAAGCAAGGAGTCCCTCCCAAAACAAAACGCCAATGTCCGTTCGTTGACCGATGCTTCAGCGGAAGGGTGTGTAGCTATGCTACAAATGACCTAATCAAATAGATTACTACAATACATTCTCCTCAAGCTATACCGGGGGATCAGCGAGGATCTTTCCCCTCTTCAAGATTGAGCCTGAGGTCGTGATTCTTTGAAGATAGCGTGGACGAGCCCGCTTCTAGAGGACCTTTTTTTCTTGTGCGCTTCGCCGGCTTCTCTTTCTGGTTTTGGATCCAGGCATCCTCAAATACTGTGGGCATCGTCGCAAAATGTTCATCAAGTAAATTCAGTCTCCTCACAACTTGGAATGCGCCTGTACCAACTGACATGGTCTCTCCCATGATGATTTTCTCACTAACACCTTCGATCGGGTCTGTCTTCATTCCCGATGCTGCATCAAACAAATGGTCTGCTGTTTTCTCAAAAGATGCAAGCTGCAGCACACTATCACGCATCTTGGATAGGCCGAAACGCGTGATGCCCAGAATTTCGCCTTTGTAGGTCATCACGTCGGCGAGAAGCTGCATATGTCGGGGGTCGATGTTCATGTCACCCATGACATCGCTGATTTCCTTGGCAATTGTCGTCCGAGCAGCCTCAATCCCCAAAACGTCCCTGCATTCCATTACGCTATTAGATGTGACTTGGGTGCCAACAACTCCTTCCGTATTAATACATTGCCGCAAGCCGTAACCTTCAACCAAAACGGTATTTGTAGAATCTTTTTCGCTTTGCTGGATGATAGCCCGAGTAGCTTCAGGATACCCAGAGATCGGAACTGTAGGCAGTACACGCTTTAGTTGGCTAATGCGAACGGATAGGTCGGCCATGGCCTCTGTTGCAGTTTTTGTTCTCGTTGTTCGCTTGGTTGAAGGGTCTATATCTAAGGCCCTCACTGTGATCTCGATACTTGCGTCTTGTTCGAATATTTGCATATCCGCTTTCTGGATCTTGAGTTTCTTCTGCCTGGCAATGGCATCAACAATATCGCCGAGTTTAATTCCGAGATGCATGCTTTCCAATGTTTCAGTATTGATATGTAGAGTAATAAAGGAACGGTGAGGTTGCCATTCGTCATCGACGAATCGCAGAACGTCTTCAACATATGTCTTCTCAATACGTGCTCGCACGATTTTGGCAGCCTCCAAACTCCTGGGGTTCTGCAAGGGACAGGTAATGACCGGCGTGCTGATAGTCTTAGAAGCATTGATGATTTCTTTAATACGGGGGACACCCTGTGTAATACTCATACCGGCCACACCGGCGAAATGGAAGGTTTTCAGAGTCATCTGAGTTCCAGGCTCACCAATGGATTGTGCACCAACTGCACCCACTGCATGCCCTGGCTCGACGTGCGCCTTGCTGTATTTTTCTAGGCACAGCCCAACAAAATGTCTAAGAGTTTTTTCGGACACTTTTGCTGCCCTTTCCGATGCCATCTTGGATGCCTGCCCACGTTCTTGCGATTCGATTTTGCATGCCAATCGCGCAAGGTAGCCAAGTTCCAGCATGTCGAGTCTCGTGTTGAGTTCCAAAAGCCTCGCAAACTCTTGCTTTTCAATAATAGTCTTTGCCTTGGGCGGTCGTTGGAAATCAAGCTCCTCGAGCACCGGTTTAAGATTCAAAAGGTCTTGATACGTGAGCTCGCTGGCCTCGGGCATGACTCGTGAGGATTTTCTGGTTTGCCGGTGCCCTTCCGCGACACTGAGTCTTGCTAGCTGCTTAATTTTGGCTTGTTCTATGTCGAATGCGAGTGTGGCAAGCACTTCTTGCTCATTATTAGTGAGTGGGAAAGAATGAGTATTAGGCGTCGACAGAAAGTCATCAAGACCGGCGGCGATACGCAGTTTGGCGAGCCTTTCTGCTAGGCCCCGTACATGGTTGTAGATGGTTTCGAGAAAGTTGCGACCACTTTCGTGTTCATCCACACCGTAATCGGTAGTGTCATTGTACATAAGAGGCTCTCCATGAAGTAATCCACGCCTTCGGTACCGATCGCGTTCTTTCTTGAGCATCGTATCACAAAGAGCGAGTATTTCGAAAGGCAATAATGCCCGATCTGCATTGTTCCACGTCAAATTCTCGGCATGAGAGAAAGTACGTGAGAAGTTGACAGGCACAGCTTTTCCTTCCATGTCAACCGGGTCTAGCTTATCGGCTCCAAACTGAAATTGGACAACGCCATCACCAGAGGTTCGTACAGTATCATCATACTTGGTTGATAGATCTTCTAGCGATTTCATAAGACGACGCGACATATAGCCAGTTTCTGCAGTCTTGACGGCGGTATCGACCAATCCTTCTCGTCCAGATATGGCGTGGAATAGGAATTCAGTGGGTACAAGACCCGTGTAAAAGCTGTTTCGTACAAACCCCTTGGCAAGTGCATGGCGTGTATTCTTGTGAAAATGTGGCAGCGTACGATCCTGAAAACCGTCCGCCACACGAGAGCCGGCGATAATCTGCTGTCCGACGGCAGCGATCATCTGAGCAACGTTAATATTGGAACCCTTGGACCCTGAAGACGCCATGACCAAAGGTGCGTTGTTTCGACTCAAGGAGTTGATACAAAGTTCACCTGCATTCTGACGAACTTTACTAAGCACGCCGGAAATTTTAGCCTCTAGGGTTTCTTCCATCGAGCACCCAGTGGCCTTTTGCAATTTGTTTTCGTTGAATTGTTTGATAAAATTGTCTGACTCGACGTATGCATCTTCGACAAGCTTGTTCTTAGCTGCGGTGAGAGCCGCAGTTGGAAAAACATCTCCAATGCCGATAGAAAACCCTCGATTCGTAAGCATTCTTGCGCAGAGCTTTGCAAGCCGGTTCATTGCGGTCACGGCCGCGTCCGGACCATAGTCTCTTAGAATCACGTAGAATATGGAGTCTTTTTTGCCCGATCCCACGGTAGATTTATCCATTCGGCCACACATAACCACTGAATTCCTGATGACGAGCCAACCATCGTTGGGGCACATATCGGGTGCTCTTTTTCTGTGGCCAGGAGGAGCTGGAGGAGGGTCCACATATTTTATACATTTGGCATCTAGGTTAACCATGACCTGAGTCGACTTGTTGGGTCTCATAAGCATGCTGAAAATCTGTTTCCCCGTCCATAGTCGTTTTGGGGCTAAAATGGCTGGGGGCGGCAAGTCAAGGTGCGTAACGCCGTCCATCATATGCATTACGATATATGTGAAAGTCCTTCGGTCAAAGAATATGTCCTTACTACTCAGAAGATAAGATGCCGTAATGAAATCCTGAGTGGCTGCGATGATAGGCTCTCCATTTTTAGGCGTTGCTAGGTTATGTTTAACGCTCATAAGAGTCACGGCTTCGGCACGAGCCTCTTCCGTTTGCGGTACATGGAGATTCATCTCGTCGCCATCAAAATCGGCATTATAAGGGCCACAAGCACATTCATTAAGACGGAACGTCCTCCAGGGTCGTACCTTGACAAGATGGCTCATGATACTAAGTTTGTGAAGCGACGGCTGTCGATTGAAAAGGACGATATCTCCATCCTCTAAATGACGCTCAACAATATCACCGATACGAAGTTCTTTGGCAGCAGCCTCTTTATCACCAAATCGGAGCGATACACGGAACGGCGGATGATCGCCATCGACTTTGAGAATTGCCTGTGCTCCTGGCCAGACGGTGGGACCGTTGACGATGCACTGTCTTAATTTTGCGATATTGTCGCGATGAGCTCTCTCCGGGTACGTTAGATTCTTCGCCACTAGCATTGGCACCGCGACTTCATTGACTGCTAGATTCGGGTCGGGGGAGATGACGGTTCTACCTGAGAAATCAACACGCTTTCCTGACAGATTGCCACGAAAGCGTCCTTGTTTGCCCTTCAGGCGCTGACAGAAGCCACGCATTGTCTTGGTAACCCCATTATCTCGAAGTCCTGGCACGTCGCTGTTCACGTATACCGCTATCTGTAGCTGAAGATATTCCCACTGCTCCATGATGGTTTGTAATGCCGTGCCTTTTTGTAGTGCTGCTCGAATAAGGCCACAAGCAAACACTATATCGCCAAGGCGAGTCGTTATGTCATCTTCGTTACTCGCACCTTCTTGGGCGACTGACGGTCGAATGCAGACAGGAGGTGCCGGTAGATATTGCCAAAGAAACATTTCCGGGCGCCCCTCGGCAGGGTTGAGGCCGAGTAGCTCGCAATCGTCGGGGGTAATCTGTTTGAAAAGGTTGAGAACTCTGAGAGGATTCAGATCTTCAAACGCTTTCCTAAGATGCTTGTCGAGATCGTTGACGTGCTTCCTAGCTTCTACGAAGGAATTGTCGAACTCAATTTTGCTAGGAGGAGGCTGCTTCTTGGCAGAAGTAGACTTGTTGTATGCGACAAATTTGTCGTGAACGAGTTTCAGAGCGCCCACCTTGCGGATCTGGCCATTGACAGCTCCACAGTAAGGGCACTGCTTAGTTTTCCTGCATTGGTCGTTGATTTTCTTGCAGATGGCAACACGTTTCATGTTGTCGATGTTTGGGCGCCGCAGTTCCTTGAGGTATGCTCGGCGCTCGTGTTCGACTAATAAAACCCTCGAGCAATCCTTGCATATATTTTGTAGAATCGTAATTGTGAACTTGATGTAACCGATGTGGAAAGCCGGAAGAGGAAGCCGTACGTGACCGAAATGACCGACGCAATCAGCCAGTCTCTCGTTGCATGTTGCACAGATGCCCGTCTTGCTGGAAGTTCCCTAGCGGAAGGCAATGTTAAAGAATAGGGCAAAGTAGATTCCAATCATCTGGTGGTACTCACTAGGCGCTTATCAAGCACACCATTTTGAGTTGGTTCGCGTCCCTTGTCGATATCGTACATGCTCCGATCCGACACCTCCAAAACTCCCTGGTTTACGATGTCCTGGTTAGACTGGATACCGAATTTCAAGTTCTTGAATCGCTTCGGCAGCTTATCGACCACCTGGTGTTTGACGGGTGCGACGGGTGCGACGGGTGCGATGGCACTCGTCACTGTCATCGTCGCCATCTTGATAACTGATTAACAATCCGGGATTGGCTTGTTGGATAATTCGTGGAGATTTGTCGGATTTGGTAGTCGATTTGAACGGTTGAGCTTGTCGCGTTACTTTACGCGCACAATCGTGTTAGATGACGGGCTTTGCGATATAATTCATTTGGAGTTGTGTTATGCTACCGCGACGTTGTCGACAAGAACAGAGCTCTCATCATCATCGTCATATGCGGCTCGACGGACTGACGAGGGAGACAGAAATGACGTGTTCTGTTGGTGGCAGACAGTTTATCGCAGATAGTGAGAATTGAATTGAAATTTTGCTAGGTTTTGAGATGGGAGTCATTAGACTAGTCGTGCCCCACCATTTCGGTTTACCGTCACATAACTACTGCTCGGGGCGGGGCTAGGTAGCGGGGGTGTCATAAGAGGGGTCACTATACTTAAGTAGGTACCAAGCAGGTAGGTACAGAGCATCGTGCTCTACAGCTTCTATACTATAGGTAGGCTACCTAGAGGTAGATGAGTAGGTACCTTAAGTACTTAAGTAATCAATGCTTCAGAGAGTACCCCTTAGCTCTAAAAGACCCCTCCATCAACCCGCCTAACGCCAAGCGACAGCCACCTAATCCTCCAAAGGATAGCTCCGTAGTTCAGTAGTTCATCTCCATCTTAGGCACCTTAGGTATCGTTTCCATGTGACAATCATGACAATTACAATTACCACGTGTACAGCACCGTATGCATGCCATTGCTTGAGTGATCTCTGTTTCAACCCGTCAACTGGCCAACCAACCAGTCAGTCACATTCTTTCGCCTTGATAGTCAACAAGTCAACGGCTTTGACGTGATAGCCGAAATGCGGCAATACATATTGTAGCTTACTTTAGACACAACCACAACCACAGTTGCCTTCTTCGTTTGCTCGTGTTTTGCCTCGTCCTCGCTATCAATCTTGAGTCTTACCAATCTCTTTGAGTATCTGCCCTCAGCCGCCACCTTCGATAGCGATCCCGCCTTCGACCGTCATCATATTGGCGTACAGCTTTACTGCCGTTGTGTTGCGCGGCTGTCTACACCCTCGACACACGCCGCTTCCGGCATCGTGCGTAGCGAACTATTCACGTAGATATTTGTTTGGCTGGTCCCCGGGTCCTTCCGGCATAATGCCTCCTGGTGCCGATAATGCCGCCACATCAAATGATAGAAATGGGGATAAGAAGGGAGAGAAGAGGCCTGAGAAGTCGTATTTAGCTAGCGCCGTCGAGTCTATGAATCCCTGGACGACAAGTCGAAGCGCTACACCCACGCCCAAAGAGAGCTCTTCCCTACCACAGCCGAAATCCAAGCCGCCGCCGGCCCAAAAGGCGGATGATCATTCCACAAACACCCTTTATGGCCATAGCTTCAAGAAATATCCTGCCGACTGTCCACCCATGAACGTCATGTGGTTTCATGCTGTTGACGTCTGTATTCTCTACTCCATGCCCGTCCTTAATTGCTACTAACCCGTATTACTAGGTCCCGAAACGTAAGCCGCAATTCCTAAGATCCAAGAAGGAGCCAGATAATACTAAGCCGATCGCCCCCAAGAAATTCGCCGCCTTTTCAAAGGTGGACTCAAGGTCCCTGGAAAATGCATACCAGAAATTACTTGAAGAGATGGAGAATGAGCGCGGAAAAGCTGTAGCTAACCAACATATGCGCAATCGATCTAGCTCTCGCCGCTCCCGAGGCGCATCTGTTGAGGATGCGACAAATGCCGGGTTTGATAGCGATCCTAGTAGTCCCCTACCAGGCTCGCGAGTCCCAGTCAATGAAGATTTCCTATTCGACGTCAATATTGAGCAACGCGAATTGTCCCCCGTCTACTGGCTTGGTCCCGTATACGAGGTTCGTCGCGGCACGTGGTTTGTAAGTCATTCCCTCTTTATTATAGTTATCTTAAGAGTACAGGGTCCTCCTTTCGGACCAAACCCACGTCCCGAAACTTCTTTACCATTTTTAAAATACTCGTTAACCACGTCGATGGTGGCAAGGACTAACATCGGGCATTGCAGTATCAGGAGGGCTCATCATTGAGACCTTGTGAGGAGAACTTGGCGGCCCAGTTAGAGGAAGGTTATCTCAAAACTAAACCTTGGACATACCCCGTGAATAGAATCCGCAGCAACTCTGGCGTGCAGAATATTACCCCAAAGGCGTCTTCAGACAATCTGAAGACAACGGCCAAGTCGCAGCCCGAAAACCCTTCAAAAACATTGCCTCCTCCACCCATAGTGCCCCATCAACCACAAACATACCGCCTTTTCGGCACATATAGTGAGTAATTCTTGAGATCACTTTCCCTCTTTTTCTTGCAATTTCCAGTGTATAGAAAGGTCCCTCTGCTTTCGAGTCCCCCATATATCACACTCAAGATAACGATAGCTGACTCTAAGTGTGCTAGTGAATAGTGTAGCTACTTACCAAGATTCTAACACCGCGTGGTTGTCTTCCGACGGAGTGTTTAGCTGGGTGACATCCACAGTCTACCAGAGGTTCGCCGGTGGAGGCTACATGAACGGGATCAAGCTTGTCAGAGGTTACTCGGAATCCGGAAAAGCAAAAGAGAGCAAGCGGCCCCCAACGCCTACAACAGCGACGCTACCACCACCCCAGTCAGCTAGTGATGACAAACAAGACAAAGAAGATAAGGCTCTTAAGCGGCGCTCCGCCCCACCAGCCACACATCCGAGCGCTGTAGACGGCGAGAGAGACGAAGGTGGTGCTAAAGCGGAAACGGAGCGAAGAGAAAACCAACTCAAACGCCAATTTTCCTCTTATATTGAAGGCGTTGATGACCCTAAAAAGCAAGAGGAACACATTAGGCTACGCGAGGAGCAAGAGATTCAGGATGATTATATCGGCCAAGACGGCGAGACCCAAGGTCGTGAAATTGAACATCTAGTTTTGGTAACTCACGGCATTGGTCAGCTTCTGAGCCTGAGGTATGAAAATTGGCCCCAATCCCTTGAGTGATTATCAGTTAACTCGATATTTTCAGGATGGAGAGCGTAAATTTTGTTCATGATGTCAACATGCTACGGAAAACGCTAAAGGGTGTCTATGCTCATTCAGAAGATCTAAAGGCTCTAAATTCAGATAACGGAGATGGCCCTGGGAATTCTAAAATTCAAGTTTTGCCTGTCTGTTGGAGACATCTACTTGACTTCCCAAAGAGACGAGAAAAAAAGGGTGAAACCGATTTAGGTGACGTGACAGAGGAGGAGGACGAGTGTCAGTAACACATTGATCTATTCAACTTACGATCAACAACTAATATTTTGACAGATCCCTCCCTCGAAGACATTACCATTGAGGGCATGGCTTTCGCGAGATCCCTCATCTCTGATCTTGCCCTAGATGTTCTCTTGTACCAAAGCGCCTACAGAGAACAAATCACCGAGATTGTTCTCAAAGAGTCAAATAGAATTTACAAACTCTTCCTCGAAAGAAATCCAGAATTCGAGGGCAAGGTCCATAGTAAGCAATCTCTAGAGTTCGATTTTCCTTGCTTTAGCAACATTTCAAAGAACACAGGCCTTTACGAGTCACAATCATACTCCAGCAGCTTTTCACAGTTCTGAAACACTTTCAGACTATACTCAAAATGAGAATACTAACTTTTATCATCACAGTCATCGGCCATTCCTTAGGTTCGGCGATCATGTTTGATATTCTGTGCCGACAAAAGCAGCTAGCCGCCAATATCGAACCACTTCGTAATCCCCTTAGGTTCTGGCCTTCCCAAGAGCGTCCAGAAACCCCTAAGGATACAAAAGATCTTTCGTTCGACTTCCATGTCGAAGACCTCTACTGTCTTGGTTCACCTGTCGGCTTGTTCCAGATGCTTAAGGGGCGGACGATCGCCGCTCGGCATCAACCGAACGCTGCACCGTCAGAGAGCCCTCTCAGTACGGCATATACGGAGGATCCGTTCCTATCGGGTACCAGTACTCCAGGACAGAATGTGTCAGCGATTACCGGTCTACCTTTTTCCGTGTCCTCGCCAAAAGTCGCACAACTCTTCAACATTTTCCACCCGTCGGACCCCATTGCGTATCGTTTAGAACCTTTGGTTTCGTCAGCAATGTCTTCTCTGAAGCCACAGGCTTTACCATACACCAAAAAGGGTATATTTGGGGCGGTAGCCCCTCAAGGTCTATCTGGGATTGGCGTCAAAGTAGGGCAGAGTGTCAGTGGCCTATGGTCCAGCTTCAGCGCCGGCATTGCCAGTAGCCTGCTGAACCGGAGCCTAGGACTAAGCAACGAGGACATAGCGAACTTCAATGCATCAAACCCTTCAACAAATACTCTTCCCTTATCCAACCCAGCACAAGCTACTGCTAATTCCCAGAATACCAGCTCGGGTGCCGTGGCCCCTAATCCTGCCACGCAGTCGGAGAAAACAGATGCCCGCAAAAAAGCACTTGCGCGCCAGAATACCTCAGACCTCGGCTCTACAGACCCTAGCACGCCTAATGGTAATAATGCTAAAAACTCGACGCTTATTGATGACGACTTGGAGACGCTTTACGCTCGCTTCCAGAAAAAGCGTGTGGAGGAGCACAAAGATAGCCCAAGCCGAGCCGAAGAGGGTCAAGAGCTGGGCGCCGCGTGGGCTGCAGAAGAATTAAAAGCACAGAAACTCAGGAGAGAGGAATTGAAGGTTCGAGCACTCAATTGGAACGGGCGTATCGATTACACTATCCAAGAGTAAGTAGATTTCCTTTCTTGGACAACCACCTCCCTCTCCAAAACATGCGAAGAGTTTTCTCCCCCTTCTCCTGAAATAGCATCCTCTTCATTAGTCAGATGTGGTGATCTAAAGCTAAATCGTCTGATAGGAGCGCGCTCGATTTTAACCCCATAAACACTATCGCCTCTCACATGAGCTACTGGCAGGACGAAGACGTCAGTCACTTCCTATGCTCGCAACTACTTTGCAACCGCGATGCGCGCGCAAAACTATACCTATCTCGACAGATTACGCCGAGCCGATATAGTTGAGCAAAACAAAAACTAGTCAGAGCTTGGACAGAGAACCTCGCCTAGCCTACCCTGGGTCTTTCTTAATAATTCATATGTTTCCTCGCGGGCTGTGTATGGATTCGCATATAGATGGTGGTTTAGATTTCTTTTTTAGCTCGTTCTGAGTTCGTCGGTGGACATACACCGGTATTGGGGCTATGGAACAGGGTACGGCACGGGCCGGGTGTCCGGTCAGTAGGATGAATACGATGTGACATCTTGTGTTTAGCAAAGCCAGGGAAGCACTACTATACCACCGCCCCAAATAACACATTGGATAAGACCGGTCTCCCACACGAAAGCGGGAATAGAGAATATACATTTCTGGGTATTTTAGAGCATAGGAATGGATCCCAGGTTAGAGAGGATAGGCTCTGCAAAATAATCAATTTATTTTCCTCCTAGGAAACGGACGAATTGCACTTTTCCCAATCGATCAGTCTTGGAGCTAGCCCGTACATGTTGGAATAATGATGCTCATAGTCTACCACGTTGGAATTCGACGGGAATAATTGCCTACACATCCTAGCTTTCGGGGTATGACGACGCCCAAAGGAACCCTTATCTAAAAAGATAGAGTGTTACTCTTCGTGGGCCACGAGCATCCGGTGTTGGTTTAAGTAGAGCCTCAAGCATATAAGTATCCTCAAAGGAGTAGGCAAACTATAACTACAGCCCACATTGAGATTACCAATAGAAGGACAATCGTCAAGTATTGTGCATAGTTACTATTCCATTGACCAAGTAGCTATGGACCTATCAAGTGCTACAACGCGATACCAAATTGGGCAACACGACGTCCGCGACCGACCAAGCCCAGTACCGTTTCTGTTTGTATTGGGTTTAAAAACCCTTCATTCGTTGTGAGTGCGAAATCAACGACCTTAACTCCCGAATAGAAAACACTTTTATCCTCAGCCGAAAGAAAAAGGCTTTTGCCGAGATGCCAGTGATTTTTTTATCAACCCTTCATGCTATGCTGTGCAGTGGATTCCAATGCCAGATCGGATTAAGAAAAAGGGGGAAACATGGGTATTGGGCGTTGGTGCAAGCGAGATATGAACATCCTCCATCCCCAATGAACCTAGGCGGGGTAACTCCCTAATCATCAACGTATCCGACTCCTCTCCGAAGATGGATAAGTACGGAACGTGATTTTGAAATTTAGGGAGTGCTAGGAGCCTGGTGAATAGGGTCGCCGTTTCGTTGTGTCGAAGGAAACCCGTCCAACATCCAGCGAGCAGACTTAGTTGGAGACATTAGGGCACGCCGATTGGATGTGTCCGGGCTGCTGGCACTTGTAGCAGATCTTCTCGCCGCCTGTGGACTCCTTGGGACAGTCTCGAGAGAAATGACCATTCTCACCACAGTTGTAGCACTTGCTACCGTTGACACACTCGCCTAAAGCCCGTATTAGAATACAAATCCTAAACCCACCTAGCTTCGGAGGACCACTTACGAGACATGTGTCCATAGCCGCCGCAAGAATAACAAGTCTTGCCTTGGCCTCCACCGTAGCCACCGCCACCGCCGTAGCCACCACCATAGGAGTTACCACCATAGGCATCAGGGCAATTACGAGCGATATGGCCGACCTTACCGCACTAATATTCCCAGTCAATTCAACTCATTGTTGTAGCGAGAACTGCAAAGCACCTACCTTATAGCACTCTTGTGATCCACCCTGACCACCTCCAATTGGACCGCCACCCTGGGGGCACTCACGGCTGATATGACCACTTTGGCCACATCGGTAGCAAGTCTTGTTGTCCTTGGGGCCCTCGGGACAGTCGCGGCCTAAACAGAAATGTAGATTAGATTACTGTTCAATGCCAAGAAATAAGGACACCGGACATACTGAGGTGACCTTCGTTTCCGCAGTTGTAGCTATATATCGATTAGCGAAGATCATAGTAAAGAGAGAACGCGGTACGCACCACTTTGCAGCGCCACGGTTAGGGCAGTCACGGGCCTGAGAGAAGCTTCTGATCAGTACGACTCCTTGCCCTTAAGTAATCCTTCTCGCCTCGATTCTGAAGCGCTCCGCCTCCCCTATGCTCTTCATACCTGATGAGTGGTCTGGCCGCCTAAACAACAAAAATCATATGTCAGATCACACACACCCCTACCAAAAAAGACCAGGGTTAAAATTGAGAGAGACCGGGGTGAGAAACAATTCCTGCAACAGAAAAGTTCTCAAGAGTCCGCGGGGATGGTAAGAGTATATTGGCGTTGGCGCAACGAGCGGCCAAGAATCGCACTGAAGTGCAAAGGGCCATGTTGCAAATTTGCAGGTGAAGCGGACTTGGCCGGACCAGATATGTATGACATAATGGCTGTTGGCACGATGACCGGCCGCGATTCAACGGCTATGTATGAGAGAGGCAATCGGAAGAACAAGGTATAGTGTGCGTAGTTGAAGTGGGGAATGAATATGCACATAGTCGCAACAACAGACAGGTAATGAACATATCCTCGAAGAAACCGAGCGTCAGAGAGAGAGTACAACGTGTTCAAAACTTACAAGTGAAGCACGAGCGTGTGGAAGTGGGGAAATCCATGGTGGTGATGGTATCGAAATCTTTATTCCAGTCTTAGAAATCGGTGATGAGGTGCAGTTCTCTTGAGGTCTAATAGACGAATTAGTCGTCGGCGTTATTCAATTGAGAAGTAAAAGGCCGGTTCTAACTCAAATTGAAGAAGAGAGAATAACAATAGCAAGGAATTGGAAGAAGGTTGATGCAAACGACGGGACGACGGACGCTGATGAGGGTTGGCTTGATGGGCCCGAGAGAGAGGGAAAATGAAAACTCTACCACACACAAGCCTGCCCGGGCCGACCAATGAGAGTAGCGTGTTCTCTTTTTGGTAAGTAGACACAAGCGAGACAGGCGAGATCAGGCTCAGCGTACGAGACAAATAACCGGGGCTAGGATGCAGGGTATGGCAAGTCAACGTACATGAGAGAGATGTCGGGTGTGTGCTTGTGATACCTACCTACTGAATAGGTCTAGGTAAGACAAGGTGTTCGTTATCCGGGTGACAGCACGCGCAGAGGTGTGATGTTATGGAAAAGGTAGCGTGTAGTGGGAATGTAATGCAACGTATTGTGGCGGCGGTACTGGTGGGATGGGGCTAGAAGCTAGAAGGAGAGAGATGCAAGGTACAGAAAATACCCACGGCAAGATTGAGAATATTCCCCAACGAATAATAGTCTTTGTGGATAGATGCGTAGTGGGGAGAGAGGGGGGCGAGCTGGCTACCTAGGTACAGACTACCAAGATAAAAAAAGGTTGAAGGTGCGTGCTGTAACCCGTGGTACGAGGGCTCAGGTGGTACTGGTGCTGTTCAGATGAACTCGTCAAGGGGAGGAAAAAAAAAAGAGAGGCGGACTGACTGCGCCGGGATAGGATAGTGGGGTTCATTGAGGGGTCTATACTAGCAGAGGAGGGCATTTTACATAATGGCGAGAAAGTGTTTCGAAGAATACAAGTGTCACGCATACCTTTATGTTAGAGGCGAAATTCAGTGAAGATCCGTGAAGTAGAGGTTCGGCGTGTTAAGTGATCAAGGAATTGATGAAGGTAGGTAGATAGGTAGATAGGTAGTCGTTGATCCAGAGAAATTCAAGACTGACGAGGTGTGAAGATGGATTTATAGAATAGGCACTAGATAATACGACCGTTGGTGGGGGAAAAAAAAATAATAGTACGTAGGTAGGAAATAATAAAACGGAGTTAGCCCTGCTTCAAACATGTAGGTACCTACCTGCTCAACTATGTATATATACTTGCCTTGTGTGCTCAACCATCATCGCTTCGTCAAGTATACTATACCTCACTCGCAGCCGCAGATCTTATCGACGATAAGAGGCGTCATTATTGCCACTTCCACTCCCAATTGCAATATGAACCTGTGCCGTCCCCTGTGGTCAGTATTGTAGTCTAACCCATGCAGTACTGCCCGTGGCCTTCCAGATGCAACGGTAGACTATCTTAGGTATTAGGTAGTAGATAGCACTAGACTAAATGCCTACTGGTTTTGGCAAAGGCATGAAATACTTGTATAAAGATGGCGCTTTTTAACGAGTCGAATGAGTGGGTACCTACATAAGTGGTAGCTAGGTTAGGTACATCCCAATCATGTAAGTATAAATTGCCTTGTAGCAAGTTGCTGTATAGAAGAAAAGCATTTTCTATTAGCATTATAGTATCTAAGCTAGCACATGCTCCGGTAGTTTATGTTCATGAGTAAAATGTTATAATATGTTTAAGTATACGACTGTAACCTCATTTTTTTGATAGCTGATTTAAAGTAAGACAGCCTTACAATATATTGTAAGCATTGTTTTGGTTGCTATTCTTTTACTCCTTCACCTCGAAAGCCTAAATTGTGTCTGTTAAGCATGGTCGAAATATTTCTATATGTACTGCCAACAATTATAGTGTAACCCTGCATGTTTAAGACTCTCTCCTCTACTATCTATATTAAAATATAGGTAGAGCTACTAGACCCTAAAAAGGCCATTTATGCTCCTTTAACCTGCCCATGGTTGGTTGTGAATGGTAGGGTTGCAATATGTCCATGTTAGAGATGACATTGATACCACACTGTGACGCGATCATATACTTCAGATAATGAAATGCATGTAATCGCTAGGCGTGGTCAACTCGAATAGGTACTTTGTTTGCATAGGTAGTGTACACCACTACATGTGTGCTCCAAAGTTCGATCTTGGAATTGGGACGGAAATTGTTTTCGTGGGTGGCTTTATTAATTAGCCCCCAACGTACCTAGGTAGGTTACAGCAAGCCCCTGCATGAGCCCCCGGCCTCCACATGGTTCAATTACCATTTACATATCGAGGCGAGACTGTTTAAAATAAGCTACAAGTATGATAAAATATGTACTATATGTGTGTCGAAGTTTCTGTGTTCCAGTATGGCACGAAGCAGGTTAATTGAATGTTGAGAGGCGGAATGGAAAACAGAATGCGATCAGATTTTTCTAAGGCCTCGGCCTGTTTGCGGTTAGGTACCTACTTAAGTACATACACTACCTGGAGTAGGTAGGTACAGAGGTACCTTATGTAAGCTAGGTACCTACCTAAGTGTAGTAGATACGAGAGCTATTGAGAATAGGGCTATCTAATAAAGTACCAAGGTAGAAGGTAGGTGCTACAATAGGCAAGTTAGGTCGCCTGCTAGAGCGGGGTGCATAATACTAGGGGGCAAGTGTAGGGGTCTATATCTAGGTAGACGTTGTTGGTCTAAGCGGGAAGCTAGCGATTGGAGTCGCGTCTCTGATTGTAGAAACGCGTTTAATGAATATTACTATCACCAACCTATCTTCATGTGCTTGGCTCAAAGGCTCTATCCACCGCTGCTGTCAATCGATAACACAAACAGCTGGATGAGATCAATTATAAAGTACATGGTCGAGGCAAATATTCAACTCTATATATGCTTATCCGATCCGGTGGGTTCCAGGCTGTGAGCGCGTGAAATGGAGAATTGGTTTAGAGATGTTGGCAGGCCAGCCTTATTGGAAGCCCTTCAAGATACTTGTGATCGGATCAACAATAGTTTCAAGACAGGTATATATTTCCTCTGTAAATTCGTCAAGTTATCCTTGTGGCTGATGAACCCAACTTGCAGACTTTCGAGAGTATGCCCAAAGTAACCTTCTAAGCCTTACTACCGAGCTCGAGACCCTAAGACAAGAGGCTTCTCAAGCAAGCCGTCTAAAGGACGAGAACGCCAGGCTCAAAAACGAAATCAAAGCCCTCAAAGAGACAATACATGAACGAAACCACGCTCCCAATATAGACAGCCATAGAGAAGTCAAGTCGACTATTCGAACACCCCTAGCGCCCAAGTCTATCAACCAACTCAGCTCGAAGCCATATGACAAGATCGATATTGAGAGTTTAAACCTTTCAGAACTCAGATCAGAGTTCTTGCGCGTCGATAAAAAGTACGCGAAACTTTATGATAAATACCTAAACCTTCGCGATGCACTATCCAAATCAAGTGATCTTGTTCGGGAGCGAACTACCATGTACCAGCAATGGGTCGACCACGCAAAGCAACTGGGCGAACAATCCCAGAAACGCGCACAGAGAATTAAGAAGCTAGAGGCGAAACTTGCTGAAATGTGCCATGAACCCTTGAATTTAAGCTTCTCCTCAGACGTTTGGGGTGTGGAAATGGCCGCAGAATCAGCGAGCTCAACTCCCATTCCCCCCAACCAATGCGAACAGTTCGACATAGCTACCCCCACTCTAGTCCCCGTCCCTCAAAATCGCCCAGGAGCCTCTGCTCGCATAGACGATGCTGGAAGGCCGAAGTCACCCTTGAAATCTCGCAGTGTACCCGAAGTTAGTCAGTCCGATTTGGATCTAGGAACGCCAGATTTACCAAAAACAAACGGGATAGCACCTTGCCTACCCCCGTTGCCCCAAAACCGTGAACCTGTAGTGGGGGGACAGCATATCAAGTCAGAGCCGTCATCGGACACACCAGTTGTAGTATCAGAACGCTGTATACGAAAGCGAAAATACCACGGTGGTGATGAAAAGGACGTGCCCACCTCTATAAAACTCAAAATCGAACATAGCCCCGAGCCCCAGAGTACGGATGAGGCTCAGGACTTTACTCCTCCTGACAGCATAGATTTCGATACCGGATCCCGCAGAGTGGAGACCCCAAGAAAACATACAAGATATCAGCGTGCATACGACGCCCATCTCGACGAAGGCGTAAATGTTCAGGAGCAGGAATATAATGCTAGGACCATGCATCTTGATAAGTCCATCAAACATAATCGCCCAAAATCGAGAAGTGATGTATCTACCATAGATCTAGAAGCCGCTAATTACACCGAACTACACGATAATACCGGTTCCGCTTTACAATCCCATAATCACAATCGAGCTCCTCACCCAAGATCCAATCTAGCTCTAGGTACTAAGAGCCAGAATCCCTCGGCAATGCCACGAGGTCTTGCAAGTATTGCCGAGGATGATTATCCGGATGGAAGCGTAAGCTCGTCGAATAGTAAGAATGGAGACAGGCTGGATGTTTTAGAGCGGCTTCTTAACACGCCGTCGCCAGCACAAGACTACCCGGCCAGGGACGGGCAGTCAACAGATTTTGTTTTCCAACTACCGAAGAGGCGAGAGCTCCCGTTCGAAAAAGATGGGCGGAGGAGGGTGCGTTTGGACGCTAACGGCAAACCGAATGTGCTGAGCCATGGAACAGCCTCTCCGCTTATAAATCAAGACCACGAAAGGCAGAAAGTGATGAACAAAACGGATAAGGGGAGGACAGGAGCCCCCCTGCGGCAAATCCCAAAGGCGAGGCTTCGGCTTGACGACTTCAAGATCAACCCCAACGTGAATGAAGGTTATGATTACGCTTTTAGTGATGTCGTCCGCAATAAGGACGACCGAGCCTGCCTCCAAGGTTGTATCAAGGATAATTGCTGCGGCCGTAAGTTCCGTGCCTTAGCCCGCGCTTCTCGCGTAGGTACTGGCCCATACGAGTTCCAATCTTTACTTGAATCGTATCTCGGGAACGACCGCTATCGGTTGTCTACCATGTCGGAGGCCGAGAAAGAAACATTATGGATCGAAGCTAAGACGAGGGAGCTGGCTAACACAAGCGGAAAACATCGCCACCGGTATCCTCGTATGTCCACACCACCAGGTTTCTGGAGGGCAGATTTCCCAAGTACACAAGAGGGCGAAGAGTACAAGGAAGAAGCAGCTAAATTAGAGCTCGAGCTCATTGAGGAACGATATAGAGAGGCTATGCGACCCGGAGGTTTATGGGTTTTTCGAGACGAATAACATAGAATAATATGAAATACATAAGGGGACAGGTGTCACCAGTCTCTAAATCATGTCCCTAAAAGCTTTGTGCATGGCCTACATCTACACCACCAACTCAACATTTACATCAAGTTGCAATTCAGGCAAATAAATATACATATAGTTATAGATACCCTAAAAATATGCAACGATAGCACTAAATGGGCTATTTTTTCTCCGTTAACTTTTTATGTTAAAACGTGTAAAAAGATTATCGAACCCTTTGCTATTTTTTTTTTTCTTGAAAAAATAACCTCCTTTGGCTAACCAATTACCAATTACCAAGCATAAAGCTTGTTAAGTTTTGATGTGGAAGTGGCATGCATGATAAAGCATTTCGGCCCGCAACTTTACCTAAATAAAGAGCAGGTAGGAGGTATAAAAGACATAGCTCCCACTAGCTAGGAGGTATTAGTAGCATGTTTCAACATCAATCATATATCACATATATTCCGGACCAACTAGGAGCATACAAGGTGCGGGATGCCGATTTCCAATGAATTCCATGTGTTCAAAGTGAACCATCCGTCACTATCGACAATCTAGTAGCCAATACAGAGTATTTGATTTAGTTGCATAACCCCACTCACCTGCATTGTAAGTTGTATTAGTCAATATGTGGCGAAGCATATCCACTTTACCTATGCAGTATGGCTTGACCTCCCATAATTTCGGCACCTGCAGCTGTTGGAGAAAAGAACAAGGCCGAAAATCTTAGAGGGGAGCTTTGGATTGACCTCGCTCCATGGGCCAAAAGTGCAAGACCAGGCGGCAACCAACGTCCCTCAACACGCGTGCTTTTCATGCTGTTTTCTTTTTATTTGGCCATCCTTTCGTTCGCCGGATCTATGCAGTAGCGGCAGCAGCCCTTGCCGGATATCTTATCCAAGCTCTTTTGGTCGCGGAATTACATCGGAGCCGTTAATCAATCGCGCGACACTAGACAGTCAGTCACCCCGACGCGCATGAGCAGTCTACAAAAAGAAGAGACCAAGCCAGCCAATTCAGCTGGCGAGAAACCACCGCCGCCGAGATCTGTTTCATCGCTTGCACCCGCAGAACGGAAGCGCACCGAATAGCCCATCGTGACCGTACAACGAAAGCAGTGGGATAACCACTGCTTCATTCACCCCAAGCCGGCACGATGAACGGTAATCATCTGCCGGCTGGGCAGCCCATGCCTGGTGGCATTGGAGGAGCAGCCTCGGGCCCAGGTTTGAACGGAGGCAGACGTCGACCACCACAGTCTGCGTACTCAGCCCATCAGCCTACCTATCACCAACATCAACATCAGCATCAGCAGCATCAGCAACATCAACATGGAACCATGATGTACCCAAACAACTGGATGAATCCTTATGCCAACGCATATTATTCGCCTCACCAGATCGCTCATCACATTCAACCCGGACATATGCCCAATCCTTATTCTGTCACTTCTTCTTATACCACATATCCGCAGCAATCCCCGCCACTCGTCCACCAGACATACCCTCCCATTGTCTCCTCTAGTATGCAGGCTCACCCGCAGCCGTACGCACGGCCGCCTCCTCCCCCACAGCAACCATCACCAGCCTTGTCCACCCCGCCTTCATTTCCCACTACCGTGTCGCCTGTGCCACAACCAGTTCCTCAAACCCCAACCTCGACTCACTCATCCCAAACCGGTGTTACCCCATTATCACCAATAACGCCTCAACCCCAAGCAGTCGTACCTCCTCATCCCGAGACTATTGAGGTTCCACCGCCCGAAGACTTCAAGTACCCGGTAAGTCGCTATCGTTGTACATTAGCACCAATCCATAGGCTAACCCATCTTTTGTTTAGTTGCCCTGGCTCTCACATCCCGATGAACCCTTTCCTTCACGAACTAACAAATCTAAGAGGCGGCGGCGGAGGATTAGTGTCACAGCAGTGGAACTGCCTACGAGTAAGCCAAATGACACAACGCCCGAGGAAAACGCGAAAACTTCATCCTCGAATGACCCAACAATTCCCGACACTCCCCAAAATGAAGCAACTGATACCATCACTCCAACTATGCATATACCCTCGGAAACATCAGGTCAGAGTTCATCCCAAGAGCATGAGCAATCTCCTTCCACCCCAGCATCACACAAACTCATGTCCTCGGCTACCTTAACTCCCGCAACAACCAACAAATCTACTGCGCGTACAGCAGTCCCTGCTGTCCCGGTCATCCCCGCAATGCCGAAGACCAGCCCTAAAGAGCCAAAATGCCCTCCTGAGTCTGAAGAAATAGCCACGCCAACTAGCTCGGGTCAGAGCGATAACCGTTCACAGCTCTCCACCCAAGCATCTCAGATAAAAGCAGAGATTGAGCCCACCCCTGTCCAACCCGCAAGGCTCTGGAGCCAGTTGCTGAAGGAGAAGACGCCTACCACCACACTCTCAAATGGCCCTAATAACTCTAGATCCGCCGACACAGCTTCTGGCGCACCTTCCGATGCAACAATTATGGGCAACGGTCTCTCCGGCCCTGGAAGCTTTGCAAAGTCCAATACAAGCTCTTTGGCAGAGGCTCTACGAGACTACCAGGTGTCTAATGGCCACAAGATCGCATTTCTTGAGCCCAGAGGTTTGGTTAACACTGGGAACATGTGTTACATGAATTCTGTAGGTTTAACGAGGCATTTATCTCTCGAACTCGCATCTAACGAGATTCTCAAGGTCCTTCAAGCATTAATTTTCTGCGCTCCGTTTTATGATTTCCTGGACCAAGTAAGCAAGAAAGCGGCATATAGCTTCAACAGTGAAACACCACTGATCGATGCCATGTAAGTTACCCAAGGCCCTTTCATTACTCACCCATCATCCCTAATTTCAATATCAGGGTCATGTTGTTACGCGAATACAAGGTTATCGACTCTGCTATCAGCGTAGACCAGCTCCAGAAGCGATTAAAGAGCGAGGAACTTGAGCAGTATGGCGACGCGTTCATCCCCGAATTCGTATACGATGCAATGAAGCGTCTACCGAGATTCGCTAGCATGGAGGTATGTCAAGTTAATCCATGTAGTGTATCAAGCTTAAACTTACCACGGACCTATAGCGTGGACAGCAACAAGATGCCGAGGAATTTCTTGGTTTTCTTCTCCAGGCCATTGGCGACGAGTGCACTCATGTGATGCGGCACCTTAATGAGTCTTCAACAGCTACCAATTCCTCCACTGCTACGCCTACTGGCGCATCCTCTCCAACGAGCATGACCGATTCGAGCGAGTGGCTCGAGGTCGGCCGGAAGCAGCGAGCCGCCATTACACGCTCCTCCGGCCACGCAACCGCACCATCTCCAATTAGCAAGATATTTACCGGGCAGCAACGATCAGCGCTCAAGGCTCAGGGACACAAGGAAAGCGTTACCATCCAACCATACCAGTCTCTACAACTAGATATCGGGGACGCACATGTTAATAACATTGTAGACGCATTGAAACATATGACCCAACCCGAAAGCTTGGAATCCGATCCTCAGAGAAAAACCACCAAGCAGGTACTAATCGAATCACTACCACCAGTTCTTATTCTCCACCTAAAACGTTTCAAATTCGATCCGGTTGCTAACGGTACCGTGAAACTTTGGACGAAAATCGATTATCCTCTTGAGCTTGAGTTGCCTGAGGAGATGTTCTCACCTGGAAAAAAGGTTGCGCTCCAGGCCGAAGGCGTGGGGTCAATTAAATATAAATTGACGGCAGCCGTCTATCACCATGGCAAACAGGCGAGTGGTGGTCATTACACTGTGGACCTCCGACGTCAGGATGATCGGGAATGGATTCGTCTCGATGACACTGTTATTCGACGTGTCCGAAGCGAAGATGTAGCCGAAGCTAGCTTAGGCAAAAACACACCCAAGTCAACCACACGAGTTAGCCAGAAACAAAGTGCCGTCAGTTCTACGACCGGAAACCGTTTTGAGGGCATCGGCGACGAAGATGGGGTTGATGAGGAAGGCTGGAACAAAGTTACCTCGACTGCTGCTGGCACGAAGAAATGGAGTTCAATAGTGAATACCAATGGCTCAAGTAACGCTACACCAGCGAAAAACAAGTCAGTCAAAGATAACGTCAAGGACAACAAAGTCGCCTACCTATTGTTCTATCAAAAAATATAACCATTCCGCCTACGAATAACCAAACGAGCCCCACAATCTCAAGTTTAGTACTACAGCTACTCCATCTTTAGTTGACTCGAGCTCAGGCAAACTCGTGTGGAAAATAACAGGCGATATCATACAGGTTTAAATCGTCAAACATGCATGTAATGCGATGCAATTATGTTTGAGTGTTGGGCATCGAGCGGTAAGGCGTCCGGGGGAACAGTTTAACGAAGGGCAGTACTTCTAAGGTCGGTCGAGGGACGAAGGCATGGTTCTACTGCTATCTCGGTTTTAGCGTGGGGCCGTTATGAGGACGCGTACTGCATAAACTATGCAAGGGAGCAAAAAAGATTCATACCTTTCTCGGCGTTGGGGAACCATTGAATGGTTCCTCTCTTTGTGCTCTCTGGATGTTTCTTACCCTAGAAAGGGCTATTGTCAGGCCCACAGACCAATGCCCTCTG
This sequence comes from Xylaria digitata, assembly GCA_022495195.1. Taxonomy (NCBI): domain Eukaryota; kingdom Fungi; phylum Ascomycota; class Sordariomycetes; order Xylariales; family Xylariaceae; genus Xylaria; species Xylaria digitata. The sequence goes on along the minus strand of MU376981.1, from coordinate 210,312 downwards.
TTTGTCCCACCCCCTATATTATGTTATGCAGATATCATGTCATACCCTTGTTGTAAAATATGGGAACGTAATCGATGAGAAGAACTAATAGATAAATTTATATCGTCACATATGGCGGCCAACTTTCCGTCAACTACTTTCGAGAGCATGCTCAACTTCATCCGATTTACAAGAGGCTCCTACTCACAGTGAAATTATTGGAGTTACAAAACATAGCAACACTTTGAGGTGCTATTGACTCCGAGGTGTGATAGTCCTCCCTAATTATTCGATCGTTATAAAGATGAAGTGCTTAGAACCTATCGAAGACAATATTCATTATTCCCCTTAGGCCTTGCGTACAAAATGATCAAGAGAGGCGAGGTCTCTTGGACTACATCCTCATGGTTACAGTAAGTTTGAAATTCTGTCAACTCGTCGTCTTCATGGCAAGAGTGCAGACAGGATAGATATAAACCTATTGGCGTGTTGCTAGATTATTTTATTCCCAAAAGAAACGGAATCGGAGGCAACTTGTGATTGGCGTTATTGCGTCTCCGATTACTCGCTTCTGTTGTGGAAACTTCAACACCACTTCATCCCCGCCATTATAGAGAGCTTAGAGTTGTATCCCCATCGTCATCAGTAGCACTAAGCGGCTCTTCCTTCCACTATGAGTTATACATATATGTAATGCTTGTACAGTTGCAAAATCGCCATCTCTCTTTTAAAGTCGAGGCTTCTTACCCTAGCCTTTTCTGGGCAAATATGGGTAATTTATACATATAAACTATTCACTATATATATCTCCCGTGGCTAGGTAGCTTCTCCCTTCGCTGTGTCTCTATCATACCCTCTAGGGCAAAGGAGTTGTTTTGTATACAACTAGATAAGCAAAATGGTTTCCGGTTTAGTTGGTATTAGGCTCTTTGCACAACAACGAGTATTAAATGCACCCCATACCTAGGTCTTGCTAGTCTCTAACAGTTTTTGCACTCTAGCAGCATAATATAATCCATTTGGATGGTGACCTATATAGGGAAACGGCTTCCATCATTTTCCTCACTGCGCGTAGTTATCTTGGCGTCGAGGATGAAAAGAAATTAGTTTCTTGGGAGCTTTGAGAGAATACTTCCATATTCTCAACAGCTTCGCCATTTCTAGGCTCGCTCCACAGTGGCCATGCCAATCAGGACCTAATTAGGATATAGGTATACGTACCAGCCGAGTACGAGGCAGCCTGATGTTGATCTCATGGGAATGGGCTTCTTGAAATATAGTAACCTAGTGTAGACTAGGGACTATGAACATAGAGCTTATAGCATCATAGTGTGTTTTCACGGAATATCTCGAAAATCTTTCGTAATGTAATTCTGTCCAATAGTTTTGTCATGAGGTGCCGTCTAATACTAGGAAACCACTCATTCAACGATCTACCAGCTGACCCGAGCCTAAATGATAGACTGAGAAGCCGTTTTGACGTTATTTGCGAGAAATAAAAGTTGGATATCTAAGGGATGACGCTTAAAATATGTAGCAAAGGCCGTATACTCGAGCTTATACTATCATGCCATACACAAAGAACCGAAACTTTTCGGGTCAAGTTGTTTGCGCTACCCGAAACATTGTTTCCCTCGGGAATAACATTCGAATATTCATTCGTCTATTTTAAACGCGGTGTTACCAGGCCACCCCCACATAGTATGGTGACACATGGCACAGAAGAGACAACTTGGTACAATCTGGGCTCGACAGACGGAGGCTATCCGGAGGGATGACGAATCCAGCTACGTCGGTAGGGTTAATTCAAGCTAGGACACCCCGACAGCCGCGTTCGCCAGAAACACATGGGAATCAATCTATAGAATCAACCTGTAATATAACGACAAGGGATATGAAGCAATCATATTGTAAGCTGTCAGGGGTTTTCCGCCACAGAGTGAATAGTAAGGCCTATAGGCAGCCAGGAGGGTAGTAAGGGTTTAATAGATTGTATAGAATGGTAATGCAGTTGACCCCTAACGGGTGCCAGTTACCTATATGTATACAGAAATCCATTACAACCACCCTATAGGGTAGCTGGTCCAATAGTCCCTAGCAAAAGCCCCTAAAAGCGTCGCCTAACAAGTGACTAAGGGAGGACAAAAATAAAGGAGAACAAATGATGAAAGAGAGTGGCACCCGGTCTAATCTAGGCCAAGAAACTGACACGCTCCTCACCGTCCATTTCCCTTCTGCTCCATCACAAGAGCTGTTCTAGTTATATTCTTAGTGACGTTAATCATCTAATACCGAGGCCCTTGTAAAATATATGACCGAGACTACAGAAGCATGAGAGTAGAATGGGCGGTATACTCCTCCCTCATCGAGGTAGTGGAAACGAACGATGAAAGTCATCACGTCTAATGAGGCGTGTCGATCGCATGTTTGGAGCGATGCGAAGAGATTGCCCAACAGGAAATTCACGCTGCTCATTGCCCGTCTCCACGCTCTTAAGGTTGCTTGTCTAATTCCGCTGTTGTATATTTCAAAGAGTCCCCCGATGTCGCCAAATATATCGATATGGAGAGTAGGTGTCATGTCTTCGGTAGGCACTACATCCCTTTGTGCTAAGAAGCTCCCTACATTGCTGTTGACTGGAACCAAGCTGAATCTGAGTGCGACTTCTGGTGCATCGCAGTTTGGATAGAGATGTCTCTGGATACATCCCAAGATCGCAGGCGTGATATTATATACGTCTTGTCGTGCCAACGAATATTCATAGTGTAGTCTCAGATCGCTTAGCTCATGTACACCTATACGTATACGACGTGTATGTTCACCCTGCAGCTGTGCGTCAGCTAACAGTGACGCGTCATTAAGGACACCGACAATACTATGATGGGACATTGCGAGGAAGATATTGGAAATATTTGGTTGGAGGTGTATTTGTGTAGTCTGGTGTGATGAATAGTTGTTTGGGTGTATATCAAAGTGTATTGTAGGTACTAGAGTGGATTTTATAGAGCAATATAGTTGATATAATTGAATGTGGAATGTTGTAAGAAGGACTTCTCAAAACGCCAACATGAATCAACAGGCTTTATATACAAAAATGTAGCTAAATAACCTCTCTGAAAACTACTAGGCCGTGAAGAGTTTCCTATCATCTAGTACTGACTCTTAAAAGAATGATTTAGTCTTATGGTGCCACATTTTCGCAAGGTACGAAAGAAAATCTTACGGCACGGTTTTGAATCTGAGGCTAACGCACATAGATACTCCTTACATAGGCCTGTAGTTATCTCACAACCCGAAAGTAGCAATGGAAAATAGTTGAAATCAATAGGGATGATCAATGTAATCCGTGGACCGGAACATGACGTTCAAAACGACATCAGAGAAATTTGGTGATTCACACGACCTCACCGCATCGAGTTAGTAGGGAGTTTGAGAATTCGGCTCCCTTGCTTCAATTCACAAACAACTCCCAAGTCATCGGAGGATAGTATAGTAATCTCTGTACTTCTAAACAGTATTAGGTAATGTATCATGTAGTTGGGCAGCCCATGTCTGCCTGAGAAACAATCTTGTCTAATGGCAATTCTCATATAGTGTTTCCCCATAGTTATGATCTTCGCGGTTACACGATCTAAGTTTTCCCAACATCTTCAATCTTGTTTGCTTCTCTCCCTTTCGGCTAATAATCTTGTAGACGCGACAACGTTCGTAATGTACCCTTGCTCTTTTATTTAGGCCTGACTTTAATGACAGCGTCTTCGAGCAAATAGTCGTCGAATAGTCGAGGTTTGTCGCTCCCTGATTTAAAATGGAACAGCATAGCACATTTCCTCAAGTCGGGATTATCCTTGAATGGGATTTCGCGCAAGTCTTTGAGTTTTTCGTTCCGAGGCTCCACAAAGAAGCGTCTGTAGGCTGCATTGAGTTGCCCCCTGGGCAACTTGGCCAATTCGGGTGGAATGCGAATGAGGATCGTCGCGAGATATGTGCTGTATTTAGGATCGTACTTTGTTTTGACTCCCCATTTGCTCTTTGTGTCCTCGATTGGCTGATATTTTCCGACACTGTCACGTTTGACTGGTATCACCTTGAACTTTGATTTGAATCTTTTCGGAAGCGTGCGGAAATCGTCTCCGTTCATGCACCACTCATGTAGTAGAACCACATTTATCGTAAACTGTAGGGACTTTATGATGTCCTTGCCCCTGGCACGAGCTTGCTGAATTGGAAGTGTGATGTCCCAAGCTGTCGGGTTAGGGGCATCTTTAGGGCTGACCCTCTCTGAACCTCCACCCTTAGGTTCTCGAGATGAAGTTGCTACCTTGGAAGAAGAGTTGTCTCTGTCGGCCGATGTACGATTCTCCGGCTTCTTGTATGATTTGCTTTGCTCCCGCTTGGTTGATGCACTTTGTCCCAATTTGCTAGATATATGATGCTCCTTCTTCTTAGGTAGTGAATGGTGTTCATGCTTATTAGATGATGTACGATTATCAGGCCTTTTCGATGATGTACCCCGCTCCTGTTTGGTGGATGATGAACGATGCTCATACCCTTTCGATCTATCCTGCTTCTGCTTTCTGGGTGGTGTATGATGCTCTTTGTCTCTGGATGATGTGCCTTGCTCCTGTCTGCTAGATGATGAACGATACACATTCTCGTTAGGCGATTGAGACTGCTCTTCTTTGCTGGATGATGAGTGGTACTCATGCTGTTGGTCAGGTGGGGGCGAAGCGAAGCGGACTCTCCTCGCCCGGGTTTCTTCAGCCGCCTCCTCATAGGAGGCAGCTGGTGGCGGCGTTGGTACAACAGGTGGTGGGGTGGGATAATTCCTACTCCTTCCCTGTGTATCACTGGTCGAATGAGAGTGGCTTTGTCGGTAGGGAAGAGAGATTCTAGAAACATGATCAGCTCAATTATAAGTTATTTTGGGAGCTTTAATGTGATTGATAGCGTACTCTTCTCTCTGGTCTCTATTACGCCGCGATGAACTACTGCCGGGCTCGTCCCGCTTACCATTGCGTCTAACAGGTTTAATGCGCCTCAGATAGACTCTCCCTATCTTTTCAATATGATTCCGGCGGTGCGACATGACGAAATTTCTCTTCTACGACGATTGCGGGACCGCTTTCTTTCTCGATAAGAATGCCTCCTGGCTGCTCTACTGAATCAGAGTCGTGCTGGATTTTATCGGGTCGGATTGCAAAAGGCGGTTGTGTGAGTTTGAAGGTCTAATCGATCTAAAGGGTATCACACAAGCGACCGGACGGCCTTTATATCTACTTTATTACTTATCATGTTACTGCGTAACCATATCCTTGAGTTATGGTCGCATAAAAATGAGTACAAGACTGACCACGCGCCTCGACAGCCACATTTCCTTCCAATAGCTAATAACCATTGTGCTACTAAAGGGATAAATCCTTAGCACAATTTTCATAGCCGCCCGCCACAATGCGTCATATTTCCTCATACAGCTTCTATCATTTTTATGATGGCTAAGATTCACACAAGAAGATAGCAAGTCGGGATTGGACAGAAGGTTCATTCGCTGCGACGATTCTAGGCGAACAAAATAGGTGAACGGCATTGGAATTAAGGACCAAATAAGATAACTATGGACTTCCGGGGACCTTATCTGACAGGGTGGCGTACCGTATGCATGGGCACTGTCGCCCTTGCTTGAGTTAGGAGCTAATCCACAATCCGGATACACTAGCACCATTACGTCGCCGGGATACCTAAATTTGTATTTCCCATTGCCTTTCCGAGTCAATCGTAGCGGCATCTTGCGTTGATAGTTGAAGGGAGAAGGAGACAGAGAGATGAGTGGATGCGCGCCGATTAGCAAGGAATATCCCACGAAAAACCCTTTGGCAACCCGGGTGTAGTTGCTTGGAGAAGAAATTCTAGTATGGTCGACTCAACCAAACTTTCCTGGAGTGAGTTGGAACTGACAGACTCTTACAGATACCAGATCCTTGACATTTTGCCCAACTGAGTTTTTCGGTACATACATACACTACCAAAGCATCTACATATAGATGAGCTAAAAGCGAATACCAATTGCGCTGATAGGAACCGAACCCAACTCACTATTTAGCTTAGACGGTAGGTCATATATGTGAACTAGAAACTCAAGCTTTCGTATATCAATAGGGTAGTTCCGACATACAACACAAGCCCCGACTCACTCAAAAGGGTAGGCAGCAAGTAAGGGTGTTAGATAAGCTCAGCTAGACTAGCTCCCTTCCCCCCTTCTCCCGGGTAACCTCCCCTCCCTGGTGTAGAGTAGCTCTGTTTCTCCACCCAATCAAAAGCGCCTCTTGCCCCCACATTTAAACCTCTACACATCTCCTAGAGTGAAGAAATTCCAAGGCCAAGTGGCGGGAGAAGAGATAGTAAATTCGTGTATTTATGAATCTTCCTATGTATCAAATATTTTCGATACGCCCTAAGGACTTACGACTAGATAGCCAATAATTTCCCGTTCGCGTCGACTGGTGGTGGCATCACTTCACAAACTCTGACGCAACTCAATCAATACCTTGTTCCGCGCGACACTTCACAGGTTTACCCCTCCACGCCCTCGGCTTGGTGTGACCACATATTGGCAATCAAAAAGGTAGAACACCCAGGCAACTAGGCGGCAAAAACATGCTACAGTGCGGTATTTTGCTAGTAGATGTATTCACCAAACAGCTCCCTTGCATATCTCGTCCTACAAACCTTTGCGGGTTCGTTTCCCTTGTGTCACAACCTTCTAACCTGGGACAAAGAAGGTGTCGTGTCCATAAGCGAAAGGTATCAATTAGTATTAGATTTGGCTCCTCGCGTACCAATAGATGATCATGACACCTTAGGCCTATGACTTTAGCTCCTTTTTGGGACAGGGAAGAGGCGAATATTGTAGTGGATAAAGTCGGAAATCCCTCGATATCTAAACCCCTAAGCTCCTACCTATGTAACCTTTTTCATATTGTACACACTGGTTCTCGCACGTAGTATCCCCTTGTTATGGATTCCACAAGTATTAAGCGGCAATTCTTGAAAATTTCTCTAGCGTTCCTCTAGAGCTTCTCCTTCTCCTTTTCCTCTTATTTCGTTGTTAAATCACAATTACACCATAGGTTTGTTTCTGCCAGCCCGTATGTTTTCAATCCGGCTCCGAGTTGAGAAAAAGCATCCGCTCAAGCGACAGCTTGCAATGTTTTGTCATGTTCCAAATCCATGACGATAATCAACCAATGCAATTCAAGCGAGCCAGACTCAATGTCCTTTTCCCTTGGTGCCCAAAGTTTGCGACCACAGCTCATTGACGTTGAGATCTGGTGTCAACGACGCGGACTGCCTGACGATAGGCCTATACGGCTGCGACGAGTATGGCGACGGCGGGAATTACCACGCTGCCGAAGGCTGGGCTAGAGATGCTAGCACTGTAGAAGTGGTGGCGGAGGTAGGAGAAGTCATTGTACTAGTGGTACACACAATGGTGGTCATAGCTATGGTGGTACAGGGAGTGAAGGTAGTGTCGGTAGTAGTACTAGTGGTATTGATAGTGGTGGCCATGACATAAGGGGTAGTACATGTATTGGCGGTGGTTGGGGGAAGGGGGCAATGGCTGTAAATGCAGAATCTGTGACGGTAGATGGGGTGGCATAGGGGCCAGCCCAATAGTAGCTGTGGTATGGGTAGTAGAGGAGGTGATGGTAGCGTGGGTTTCATATAGATCATGGACAGGAGTTGTGGTAAGCTGTGCTTGTGTAGCCCCTACTTGGAAAAGGGGAGAAATATATAGGAGCATATTGTTGTTGACCTTGATTTGATGATCCTGTGTTACGATATATGGTCTAAGAATAACCGAATTTGAGTGGGCACGAGACAGGCCGATAATAGAGAGTGTGAAGAAGAGAAACTATATACTCTGCGAGAGGGTCGGCTGGAACTAGCTGCTAGATATTGCCAATTGTATAAAATATCCTATATCACACAAAAGAAATCTAAAACCCGAGCGGTACACCTCAAATGCGGCGAAGCTCCTAGCTATTAATATCCACCAAGGTTTGGATCGGGTCCGTCTCAATTGAGTACGCATTGTTTTCGTTTACCACTCTTCATGGTCCTGTTGGTGCTGTGGCATTGAATATAAGACTACGAAACATTCTCAAAGCACTAGAAATGGAAACAGTCACCGCGGTGGAAGCTTAAACATAGCACATGACAGTCAGAGTGGTGTTGTATGCTTATTGTAGATTATAGATGTGGCGACAGCATTGCAAGGCAATGGTCAGGGCTCAAACTGGCCTGTTCTCTTTTCCGGACTGCCTGTATTTCCATAGTCGTATGCTCGGCCTTAGACCTTGAGAGTACGTGAAAGCGCATTACGTATCGCAACTTCACTTTCGCTGCCTGTTATCGGCTAATATGTCCATATGCCATCCCACCTTTCTGAGCGGTCTCATGTTTATGAAACCCATCTAGTTATCAATCTTCAGGTACGCCCGAAAATAGACCAACTCTCATGCGGTGACTCTATAAGCTTGTTAGGTGGTCTGGCTGATGGAGAAGAGATTATTTGGGGAAAGGGGGTTGAACGTACGAAGGGTAGTTTCGGTATGACTACTCCCAGAACAGCCAGAAAGTTGATTGTGAAGTATGCGAGGTCATAATGGGTATAATGTGTGCTCAGAAGAAATAGTACAATAGGTACACTGAGTAAGAATTTCTTGGCCGGTGTATACTGCGCCCCATCATCGATCTGCTCCCACATGTTCAAGTTGTCGTAGGCGCCACTGTTGAAGTCAAATGGGACGCCACGAACCCAATGAAACATGATGTAAGAGCCGAACATATACGATATATTAGTAAGCGTCCACGAGGTTTCTTGCGAAACGCCTGGAATGACATCCCACAGAATTTTGAGAGCGACTATCAATACGATGTGGATCGTCCACGCCCCTATATTCATACCAAAGCGGGTTTGTCAGTACTGACTCCCAGAGACATTCACGGTACATGGCTTGGCACGTACCTTTGGCGTTGACCCAGTTCGCATTGAGATTTGGGAGTGCAGACTGATCGCTTAGCTGTTCTATGGGTTCTAATGGTTCTTGGTAAATCTGGAGGATGCTACTAGATCTCCTCCTCCTACCGGTCTTCTGGTCGCCCATATTGGTGGTTTGGTAGGCAGTGCCCCGTCGAGGAGGATTGGTGCCGACGTCGTAAGAGACGGTCCGGGGAATAAGAATCGGAGAAGACAGTTTGGCGGTGTTGATGGGGTTTGCAGCTGGGGAGGATCGCTGATCGGAGGCGTCGGTCGTTCACAGGGCGTTGAGGGGGGAAGGGAAGCAGAACCCTGGCCGGCTTGACGGACGGGCGAACTGGCGGAGAGGTGGACAGGTGGAGCGGTATAGTGATATGATAGTATCGCGATATCGTTGTGTTGTCTCGTGGTAGGCAGAGGGCCAAAGCAACCGGAGCCGGAGCCGGAGCGGAGGCTTAGATAACGACGAGACGGGCCAGAGAATGGAATGATTTTGCTGTTATCCGTGATTTGCAGCGTCCGGGAAGCCGTCGATAGGGTCAACCAAAGGTGGAAGAATGTTGATTGGACGTGGTTGACCGAGCGAGGTTGGCTCAAACCGAGGCAAAGCGCAGTGCTAGCGATGTTGCAATGATAGAGAATAAGTACGGAAAAGCATGGATGGCCACTACCGAAGTTCAGGTCGTCGATATGAAATGGATGGAGGGAAAAGATGGGTAATTCCTCTAGTCTAGTTTGGAAGCACCGCTGCGGACAACATTGACGGGATGAGGTTATCCTGGTGTAATGACGAATGATGTGAACTGCATGAATAGCATGAAGAGCACTGATTTGTTTGAAGACAGATTGGTTGAGGCCTGGCTTGGAAGGTAGCTTGTCCCTGGTCATGTTGCCAAGCCGCCACAGCGCTCGTCAGCTGGCAAACGCTGCAGCCAAACGCTATGCACAGCACTACTCGCAAGCGACACCACATGCATATGCGACTCATACGGCTGGTAGCAAGTGGCATTCTGCTGGTTTCCTGTAGAGTTAGATTCTTGTGAGACTTAACCTATCGGTACTTGGTTACTGTGGTTATTTAGGTACCTAGGCCCCAGCTGGGTAGGTACCAGACATTAGGACCTACATGTAGGTATTCATCCTACATATGTAAACCCGCAAAAGGTATCCCTTAGCTGAAGCATTGGGGTACATATATGTACCAAATTTAAGCTGCCCAGTACATAAAGGTGTATGGTTAATATAGTTGCACGGACGGTATATTTATGTACCTGTAATGTATGTATGTGCATCATGTAGGCATGTGTTTTCTGCAGCGGTTACCTGCATATGGGATATATGCATGTCTTTTATTAGTCGCCAACTTTTGGGTCAGGGATCTGGGTACCTAATCTACCTAGACTAACTTGATCAAGCACTTTGAAGAGTCGTGATATCAATTCCAACTTATTCTCTTAGTTTTCGCATTATCGGCCCATTAAGCCTGCAGAGCAACGGTTCGCATCACTCTCATTACCAGCCAGAATAGACGCGCAGCTAGCTTCCTGCTGCATGCAAATTTTACGTTTCTGGTGGCGACCCAGTTCTTGCTGCTGGCATCGGATGGGAATTTTAAGATTTGATGGAACACCCCAAAAAGGACCACGATGAAGCTCATGCTTCACCGAGGCCCGCTAGCTCATCTAGGAGTACCCCAGCTCTGCAAAAGCGGTCTCGTGACTATGGCGAAGAGCTAAAAGGCCTGAGCCCTTCGGAGGACGAAAGGAGCCCTCACGAGCATTCAATACCTACCATCAAGAGACGAAAATTGGATTACAACACCGGCGCCGATAGGAGCGACTCAGAAAGTCTAGACGATGGTGAGATAGTAGAGTCACCCTCACATTCTCATGTTGCGCGACTTGTTGGCACCGATCCCTCCTCCCAAGCCACTATGGGATCTCAATCCTTGAATACGACGAGGGTATCGTCTGATGACGGTGAAATAATTACGTCTCTAGGAGAGAATGAGGGTTTAAGTCAGGCCCAGGAAGTTAATGAGGAAACGGACCCTGAAAAGTCTCGAGAACACGAGAACACATCTTCCGCAATCGACCACCATCCACCGCCTTCTCTTCCTGGCTGGAATCACGGCATTCAATTAGGCACGCGGACCACGTTCGGGGTGAAGCCGGCTGGCTCTTCACTTCAGGCGCTACCCGCTGTGATTAAACCTATGGATGAAAATGAAGAAGAGCAAACTAAAAAGGAAAAAAAACGAGTTCGACCACGCGATCCCGTAACCTCTTTTGAGGCGAGCAATGCAACGTGGAATTTTCCACTTAATGCCCCAGAGGTCGCTGCGCCCGAGAATATCTCCGAGAAAGATGATTTCTGGGTTACGCTTCTAAAGAATTGGATTGTCTATTTAGTCCGAGCAAATAGTGAGGCAGTGGATCGCTTGACCTACAAGGTTGTACGTTCGGGATGGCCACTATACTTCACCAAGAGAATGGGTTTTCTCCAGGGCACTAAGAAACATATCACCGCCACTAGAGTCGTTGCCCAGAGTTTCATGACCTCGCTCGACAAGGACATTATTGAAACAATGATATCAGATGCAAGGCAAACGCATTCTGCCAGCCAGCCGGATGATGGCGTCAGTACGGCGGGTTCCTCGCTTTCTGACAATGGTGAAGAATTTCGTCTACAATCAAAGTACTTTCCAGGCGCTGATGATCCATCTCAGTACTGTTTATCGTGTTCTGGGATCGGACACAGTACGCAAGCCTGCCCGGAGCTGAGTTGCCAGTTCTGCACAAGTAGGAGCCACAAGTCCTTTGGATGTCCAACGAGACGCAGATGCGATAAATGTCGCCAAATTGGACACAGTGTCGACACGTGCCAAGAGAAGCTCGCTTTAGCCCCTGATGAACTTGGTGGTTGTGTATTCTGTGGCGCAGATCATCTAGATCAAGATTGTTTCGAAATATGGAAAAGTTTCAAACCCTCAGAGTCAAATACGAGGAAGGTGAAGAGTATCCCGGCGTTTTGTTATGTATGTGGTGGCGAAAACCACTATGGGCCGGAATGTTCACTTGCCGACCAGGGTGGCAAGGCAACAAGTCGCACAACTTGGTCCCAAGCAAACCGCGATCTTTATATCGACCTAGAGTGTGACAATATCGCAATAGCCTGGACCAACGTTGACCCTAGCCAACTTACGAGGGGAGAATTCCATATTCCCGGACGGGCGACGAGAAAGACCCATACCTATTTCATCTTGAGCGATGAGTCGGAGGAAGAGCTTGTCCATCCGCCTGTCAAAAAACCACAATCTCGGGGCGAAATTAGGATCGCCAGTAACATTGGCACTACGAATGGGAGCTCACGCGGCCGTGACGGTAGTCACAAAAGCCGGCAACCGCCTCTTCCACCTGGCCCACCTCCGCCTATTGCCGAGCAAAGGAAATCATCCCAGTCCGCGCCTTCCGGAACATTACCACCGCGACCTCAGTCCTTTTTTGATAATAGACCACCTGGACGCGGTCGAGGTGGGTACCGTGGTCGTGGCCGTGGCCGAGGCGGAGGTAAATAAAGCAAGTTTAGTGTATTGTACATGCTAGGCAGACCATTGAATCGCTACAGTGTTATGGGAATGTGCTTGTGCTCGAATTCAATACCCTCTAAACAACGGAGTCTCAAACTTATAGATAGTCGTAGAGCTGAGACTAATCTAATTTTTACAATTTACAACTTGTGTTGTCCTTGGCAAGTCTAGATATCCATCGTGCTTCATATCAAATGCTCGAAGGCCATCATTCTTATTAGCAAAAATAGTCATAAAAACACACCCCTTGTTAGCGCCAAGTATCGTACTACCTAATCTATACATGACCCAACGTGCCGGAAAGGATATATATAAAGTGTAACTAAGCATACTGTTTACTTATACTTGTGTCTGTTAAACTACGAAGAATCGCGTGTAATTTTTGGAACTAATCTATATCTAGCGGTGCATTCTCTCACTCACATTCAACATTGAAGACCTAAATTTATGTGTCCTGCCCAGTAGAGAATCATTCTAATTAGATGTATACTTGTTGTTTCAATGCACCCTCTTATATACCACGTAGCCAAAGTTTTATGGTGGATACAGTCGCCTCGATCGGGAATATATTAGTACAGAAAATACTGCGTTCTTTTTTTTAACAACTAAAATTCAGTCGGGCATGCAGATGAGTATAGTACATTCATTATAATCGTCGGTCTACGTCTAGGCTGCCTGCACCTATGCAAAGCCTAAGTTAAGCGCGTGTATAATGTACTGTGTATAGTCACAGCAGCCGCGCGACGTACGTAAACTAGTCAAATTCAGCTGTAAAACGGCAACCCCAAAGCGGGAAAGCGCGCGATGTAGTGGTAGATAGATTATCTAAAAAGCGGCAACGCTGGTTTGCAGCAACTCAAAATGCAAAATGGCGCTATCATGACTTTTTTTTCTGCCTCTCCACCTCACTTTCCCTCTACATATGAACTTCGACCCTCTGGTGTATACACACATACACAAACATATATATATATATATATCCCCTTACAACTAGTTATATACATTGAAAATATCCATACACCTGCTACGCCGTGTCAGAAAAGACTGCTAGCACGCTCCTCCATTGCCGACAGTCGAAGTATGGCCGACACCTCGACTGAGGGGGTCACCAAAGCCCTGAACCCAAGGGCTTCTTCCGCATCATACGATGCAACAACACGTCAAGAAGCGAACCTTCCCCCACAAGCTATTGAGTACGATGTCGAGCGTGTCGAGAAAGTGTACAGGAAACTCGATTTGCGTATCATTCCTGGTATGTAGTCGTACTCCCGGTCGTCTTCGATCGCACTCAATCGTGAATTTCCCCACTCACAAATTGATAGCCTTCTGGACCCTATACTTTTTGTGTTCGGCCATCCGCTCCAATATTGGGCTAGCGCAGACAATGAATGCAGACGTCGGCCATGATCTCATCACTGTGCTGCACCTGTCGTCCAAGGATATCTCCACGGCCCTAGCCCTCTTCTATGTCTCCTATGTCATCTTTGACTGCCCATCGAACCTCATCATGAGCAAGCTGAGTCCCCGCGCATGGATGGCCCGCATAGTGTTCGCCGTCGGTTTAATCGGGGCCTCTTTTACTGCTGTGCGGGATGCCTGGAGCTTAAAGTGAGTTTTCATTCAACCACATCATCTACCCGTGAGACAGAGCCGGGTCGTGATGAAGGAGTGGGGTGCTAATGACCAAGCCTGAAGATTTCTTCGTTTCCTTCTTGGAGTCGTCATCGCGGGCATGTGGCCTGGTATGGCCTATTACCTGACCCTATTCTACCCGCCCTCGCGAACCGGCAAACGCATCGGTCAGTACTTCACAGCGGCACAGGTGTCGGCAGCTGTGGTTGGGTTGGTGTCCGCGGGATTTCAGCTCATTGATGGCCGGGGTGGACTTTACGGGTTTCAATGGATGTTCCTCATCTATGGCCTAGTGGCCATCGTTGTGGGCATCACCCTTTTGTGGTGGCTGCCAGACCGACCACTCCCTCCCGGACAGCAGCGCGTCAGCACTGGAATCGCCAAGTGGCTCCCCGCGACTCCAGAAGCTCTCACTGGTGAGGATGCACTAATCCACTACGAAGATCTCAAGCGTGTCTACCACCCGCGGCCTTGGACACTTAAAGACCTCCTAGAGGTTTTGATTGACTGGCGCCTTTGGCCCTTAACGTTAATGTACTTTGGTGTTGTCGGTGTCGGTATTGGAACCCAGCTTTACGGAACAGTCATCATCAAAGGGATCAATCCCAAATTCAGCGGGGTACAACTCAGTTTATTGTTTGCTCCCATTTGGATCGTAAGTTGGAATTTCGTCTATGCTATACTTCCATGATTCTCCTAACGTCGCATTTCAGATGGATTTGATTGCCATTCTCATCGTGACACCTATTTCCGACCGCTTCCATCGCCTACGCCCATTTTTCTTCTCAGCCGCCACAAGCATCCAGATTGCGGGGTTATTAACCGTCACATTCGCTCCGACTTCAAATCCATGGGCACGTTATGGTGGGCTTCTACTTATTGGGTTCGGATTAGGCCCAACAGTGCCTATATGTATGACCTGGACGAATGAAATTTTCCAACGCCGACACGGCGAGGTCGGTGTGGCTGCTGCCGCAGCCCTTGTCTCTGGTCTCGGTAATCTGGGTAGTATTACTACCACATACGCCCTATACACGGGTTGGCCCGCAGATGCCGCGCCGGGGCCGCACCAATACCGAAATAGTAACTTAGTCATGGTCGCCATCCTCGCCGTCAGTATTGTCAGCAGTTTTGTCATGTTTATTGCCCTCAAGATCGTCGGCAATAAGCCTAGGAACAAGCTTATCAGCGGCAGCAGTTCCACAAACGACGGACCCGATTCATTCCAGGACGGCGCTGCACGCCGTGAGCTCGAACAGCGCGGCTTTAGCCGCATAGGGTGGAGCAAGAAGCCCTAATACCTATATTCTTCGTCAGCAATCTCGGGTCATTTTCAACAGTCCGCGAGATCGCATCACCAAAATCTTTGGGTCAATTTCAACCTGGCAGCTCAACCTGTCAATGTTACCGCTCGTTTCAATTATGCCAACGACGTTACAAATTTAATTTCGTCTTCCCATGGATGGCCCCTTGTACGCATATCTCGGGAGGTTGGGGATATCACGGCGACAGTGCTACTACGCCATCGCTAGGATCCGCGTACACGGGTCTGGAACAAGGACGGGCGAACGTGACAATGCCTTTGCGCTATCGCCGGTAGCTTGTCATCATCTTGCACTCCGATTCCATTCCTATTCCTCACCTTTTTTTCATCATGTTTTTTTGCTTTGCTTGGGAGTTATTTTGGCGTTGCGATATGATACCCCATTAGTTGTTTGGATACGCTGTCTATTCGAGAAATTCCTTTGGTTGCAAAGAAAGAAAGAATTCCCCTCGCCGGCGAAAGTGCTGTTACGCCATCGCCTGGGACGGCGTGTTGCAGCCGAGGCGGGACCGGCGACAATGCCTTCTGCGCTATCGTCTGGGAGCTCGTCTCGTGGGCGTTCACACACGTTTCCATCGAGAAACTCTTTATATACTGTATTAATGTCGGGGCTACCATGCGTCGATAGCGAACCATAGAGAAATAGCTTAGTTGAGGATAACTTATCCTCACCATTCATAAGCTTAGCCACACATTCGTTCATTCGCTGTATACAAATTTAGCCTCACTAATGGCCCCAGAATATCGTGGCCTCAATGCTAATGCACGACTCATCCGACCGGGAAACGCCAAACATCGTGAAGTCCGTCCGCCTATGTAACACACACAAGTGAGGCATCCATGGGTATCGTTCTCAACTTGATGACAATGGCGGAAATGCGGCCGCCTTTCATGCCCGACCTATCTCTTGATGCTGTTCTTTTTTCTTTTATTTGAAACTTTCTATTGGACGAACGGTGTGTCCTTTACCATAAAGTATTCCGGACCCACCCGCTCGAGGAACTGAAACTCTCTCGGCTTGGTGAACATGGCCTCCGTAATGGCAAAGTACTCTTTGTAATAGTCCTTTGTGACTTGGTTCTAGGTGACGCAAGCAGCGTGGTTAGTCGCTGTCCACGTTATCCAAAGTACGCACGTGCTTCTACACACCTCGAGGAACCACTCTGGCGACTTTGACCTAGGGGCTAGTCAGTATATGTCTTGCATAACTTAGTATCAGCAACAAAACTAACCAGTCCTCCACCCAACTGATCTTGCCCGGCTCTTGTGGGCTCTGGTACATCTCAAAAAAGAGACATTCGGGCTCGGCAACTACCTTGTTAAAGACGGGTTTGAAGGCGGCCAAGAAACGATCAACATTCTCGGGGGCAATGTACACGGTGACGTGTAAACTCCAACCCGTGGTGAAGGGGGGCATCTTGCGTGGTAGGACAGAGCTCGTTATAGGGTTGCTAGTTGTCAACGTAGTTGGCTGTGGAGGTGTTGTGGCGGGAATTACTGGTGGTTGTGAAGACTGCAGCATTTTATAACTCGGCTACTGACTGACGTTGAGATACCTGGGGATATATATATATATATATGTATATGTCTAAGTGGTGGTGTAAGTTGCTGTATCTATTAGGTAGTGTGAATGAACACTAAGAGAAGCTGGGTACACGTAATGTGGATATTGAATGGAGCGGAAAGTCTCAAACTAAAACACCAAAGGCCGGGTCTAGTATTAATAGACAATGAAGAGGCTCTTTTAACAGTACGAGGAAGAAAAAAAAAAAAAAGACCTCGCCAAAAAAACTCCCGAGGCTCTGATATTGGGCTGAGAACCTTGGAAGGGATCTGGATTACAGGCGAGGACATAGCCGAACGTTTCCCAGGTGAAGGGTACCAGAACAGTGGACGGAACTATGCCGAAGCAGGACTAAATACTTTGGTGGCACAGGGGCCTATGGGGACCTGAGCATGCTGATGGGACAGCCTAAGAAAGGAGATAGAGAGAAGGGAAGAAAAAAAGTCCCGTGCTCTTGTTTCTAGTGCGCGCGACCTTCTCTAGTGTGCGTGCTACTGTATGAGTGCGTACTTGAGCATGTGTACTATGCAAGTACCTACGATGGCTTGATGCAAGATGCAAGGGACTATTTTCAGGTCTTTTACAGAAGCGAGAAATCCCCTGATTGGCCGGCTTCGTTTATAAGATTATAGTGGCCAATGAGGTCTGAAGTCGATGTTGGGCCATGGGTTCCCATTCCGTAATCCCCTCATTCCGACAACTGTCCGACCTGCCAATTCCAAGCCATCCTCAACCAACCCTGCCTACCTACACTACACCTATGTACATGGCACCGCAGTACTTACTCTACACCTCTCAACGCTACACTACACCGCGCTCCGCTACAGTAAGTGAGTGAGTGAGTGAGTGAGTGCATTTACAGCCAGGGCGTGCTGCGAGATGCGAGCTGCGTACTGCGAGCTGCGTGCTACATACTGCTACTGCGTTAGGGTACTGCGTGCCGGAGCATGCAAAATACCGCTGTCCCCTGTCACCCCACCATGAAACCACCATAAAAAAACGGTTACACTACTACCGTACTATGAAGAGCATGTCGTTCGTCTTCGCGTGCTGCAATCTAACCTAGGTCTAGTGGTAGAAAGTTTGGGGAAACTCCATAGGCTGGTAGCCCCCCTCCCCCCTCCAAAGGAAGTTAATTATACGATGCATCTCAACCGCATAAACTCCCTGTCTGTTGATGATAAGCTTTAGATATGCTAGAGGTCTGCTCAAACGCCCAGTGCAGAATAGGATGATCGTCGAGATCCTTCCCATGTAATTCTATTTGACAACAAGGAAAATGATTACGCCAACGGGAGATCATGGTGAGTGAGTAAGAATCGATCGATCGACATTTTTTCAGCTTCAAGTCTCGGCACATGCGGCACCTGCAGCGCAGTGGCATGGTTGAGGCACTACAGCCCATCTTATGAGATAAAATCCCCGAGGATAACCAGATACACTAGTTACGGTATGCCAAAGCAAAGATGGCATAGATAGTCTGGGCGGGCAGAGAGTCGAAGTACCGGTCACGCCGTTGTCTCCGATTTCCTGAAAGCCACGACCCGGAACACACTATACCGTTTCCTTCGCATCCAGGTGTGCCATGGTTCAGGTCCACCGCCTTCTCCTACCCTCTCTCTCCCCTATACGAACCAGTCGTGTCTCTTCAACCATCGATCTGAGGGAGACTAGTGTAGCGGATGGCTTGAGCTGCTGCCATAGGATCTTGAGGAAAACCTGGTTCTGGATTCCCTAGCTCTGCCTAGTCCTGCAAATGCAGAGCAAGATACTGTAACCGTACCTTTCTAGATGCAGGACGAAGTCGGACATGTGCCGTAATTTAGTGTAGGACAGCCCGAGCCACGCCATGCATTATACAGTAGCGTACCTAAGGAGAGCAGACTAAGAGGGTGGTGCAATAGGTGGTAGTACACCAGACCCCGCGCATCGTCAAAGGGACAGGACAGCGAGTATCGATTCGGAAAGACACACTTGGCAAGACCGAAGATATTGTAACCCCCATCGTTGCATGACAGCCTACAAATCAGAGAGACATGTCCAAGATACCATACCTATATCCCTAGGTTTTCCGTTACATTGGGTTGAAATGCGAATGCGGCAAATCCCAGTAATTGATCAGCTGAGAAACTGCTATCCTGGAACACGATATTGGATCTCGGTTGTCTCTTCCCTCGCACGTGGTCGTCTAGCTCGCCTATGTCAGCTTATTTCCGAGGAGCTTTCAATTGACGTCTTATCGATTCAAGACAAGACTTTTTTTTTTTTTGCCCCTAGGGCTGCAATCCTTTGGTAACGCTGGGTTCGGTCTTCCTTCCGCTACGACCGTCACGTCAATCGTTCTCCATGACCTCAATGAGGTAACTCAAAGAGGGAATCGGGGACTTTTCATTGATTGCCTAAAGCAAAGTTTGACGGATCGGGTCAAGGCTCCCTGGCCCCGAACGAAAATCGCTCGAGCTCCTTCCTTCGCATTGCGGGTCCTTCGCTCTCCACGGTCGTGTTTACCCGTGTTAGTTTAGTCAGCACCGTATCAAATCTACACTACTACTACTGCCATCACTACTGCTACTGCTTCTACTCCTAGTCGTATCTTGGTCTCAACTGAGTGATATTCAACCTGAAGTACGAAATTAGAGGCATTCGACGGCAATGCCGCGCTGGCCAATTCATTCATTCGAACTCATTCGTGAGCAGCCAATGATGAAGTGGGGAGTTTGTATGTTCACCTAAAGATCATCACTTGATTCATAGTCATACGATATTACGGCAGAAAAGTCTACCAAAAATATATCCTCCTATACATGTAAGGGACAGTCCAAAGAGTTTCCTACCAAGGCTATTCACGAATCATCCAGGACACAAAATAGAATTAACCGCTCAAGTGTTCCTCAACCTTCAAACTCGTCACAGTGCCACGGGCCTCATGCAAAGGTCTTTTAATGTGCACCTTCGCAGAGTACACACACTACCCTAGCCTGTTAGTCCGTACGAACTTCCTGGAAGAGCGCGATTATCGACAAAGATACCGTGGGGTGGTCACGCCGTGTGTACAAGTGGATCACCGGCGACCTCTTTGGACATACTCATGTAGCCAACGTGGTTTTACAGCCTACCAATACCAGGCCAGCCGGTTGACTCCAAAGGAACGCGAGACGGAAATCCTATGCGTTTCACGACCCAGAGGCCGTGATCAGCAGATGGCTTCTCCAACGAGCTCCGCGAGTTGAACCAACTAGAGACGGCAAAATGCACGTAGTGTTGCCTCAGGACAAGTATATACTGGGATCAGGTTTATCGTTGTGTCCCAAACTCCACTTCCCTTATCGTCATTTGCTATTGTGCAGGAAAATCGCGCCAGAGTGACCCTACAGCAAGCATAGTGACACGCAGGACGACGGTGCCCTCTTAGTACTACGTCGGCCTAGAGCCAAACTACCTAATACTTTGGATATATGGATATCACTGAGTTGTATGAAGGCAGATGCTCTACGTACTTATAGCATCCAGACAAGATAATCTAGGTACAAGACGTACAAATGGGATGTCAAGAACACCCACCAAGGAGAATTCTGGATGCACTTGATATTTTGAACAAATTCACCGAGAAACAGAAAGATTTCTAAACTGACATATTGTAGTAGGGTCTATTAGATAACTCAATGATATAGTATGTACTACATAAGTAGCAGTGAGCGACCGTTCCCTACCATAGGGCGTCGATGAACAGTAATGGCAAAAATTGAGTCATAGGACAATAGCAAAATAAAACCCAGATTAAGATTCTTAAGACTCTTAACACCAAGGCAAACCGTTTTTATCAGCAGTAATATCCACATGAATTCAATTACATTTACATTATCTAGCATAGAGTCTTAAGTGCTTGGCAATCCGTCAAACTACGTAATTGTTGCAATAAGTAAATCCTTTCCAAGTCTCGATTTAACCCCTTTTGCGCCTTTTTTACCCGCTTCAAAAGGGTTTCTATATATAGGCACAGTGGTAACAAAAGAGTTGAATATCTTGGAAATAACCTAGACGCTACTACCAACTATTAACAAGGTTATGTATTTCCCGCCTCATCCTCGGAGAAAAAGAACGTCACTGCCGCTCTCGGCCTGCCTCTAAACCGTTTGCGGAATCGGCACTGGAGAGGCACGGGGCGAGAGGGGCGGAAGGATTACAAGGGGGCCTGTGTGTTGGATACGGGGTATTCACAGCGAGGTTTATAACAGCGGGATGTTGGTAGAGTGCATATGGTTTGGGTTGGGGGGATAGGGGTGCGATTGCGGCGAAGAGCGAGACTGCTTCGCGACACAATAATATTAATTATTGCCATGGTTATCTATAACTTCACGTACCTTCCTAATTCACACCTGTTGCCTTGGGGTCAAGCTGTCGGCCCCGTGAGATGGGGTTATTCTTGCCGGTAAGGTGTTGGAAAGAGTGAATTATGTTCTGGTCAAATGTAAATGATGATGCGGAATCGAGCCGCAGATTATCCCAGGGCCAGAGGCAATACGAGGAATCGGATTGTAACAATTCAGTCTCTCATGATTTCGGATCTCATGACATTACAACATAATAAACGAACTGTCTTCCCAAGTTCCTTTCTCATCTAATCAAGCCCAGCCCAAGAAATGAAATCTGTCCCGAGTTTCCAGTCTCCCAACTTAGGACCCCCAAAAGATAAGAACAGAGGAAACCATATCATGTCTCATAGCTCATAATATCCAGCAGGTAGATGTCCCGCCCCTAGCGCCTCGGCCCATTGATAACCCTATTCTCCACCAACCCTGCAAGCGCGCTCTCAACCATATGCCTCTTCTCCTTATGATCGTGACGTCCCGCGAGCGCCGAATCCGTAGCCGCGGCCCCAAGGGCAGCCGTGGCGACTCGCATGGTCCTATCGGCATCATGCCGCGACCGCCACGCCTCGACCACGCCCGCAGCCACCGCCGCGCCCGCCGCTTGTTTGAGGTCCGGGCCTCCGTGAGAGCTCGACGCCCGTTTGTGGCTATGGCTGTGATGCCGCCGTCGGTCATCGTGGTGCCTTTCTGAGTGCGCGGACCGATGTCTCTGCGGCCTTGGACTCGAGTCGTAGTAATACCCGTGTTCTCCTGGGTAATAGACATCGTAACGACCACGTCGGGTCGGCCCTTCGTCGTAATATTCGTATCCGCGGGCGCCGTGGTGTCTTTGTCGATGCCCATTACTCAAGCGAGACGGCTTTAGCTCACCCAGTGCTTCGCGCACCCGCCCGCCTTCGAGCGCGTCCAGGAAGTTGTCTGTGCGCGAGCGCGGACGGTCGTATTCGCGGCTTCGCGATGACATGATTGGAAGCGTAGATGCTTGGTGTTTTTTTCTGCGTTACTTTCGTTATGGTGAGTGAATGTCCGGTCTCGGTTACTGGATTTTAATGAAGTAATTCGTAGAACATAGATCTTCAAGCCAGCATTTTCCAAGAATCACATCTACCACACGTTTATTATATACAAACGCCTCATCATCATCAATGAGGTAATGCTGACTGATTACTTAAGATAAGGCGTCAAGGCGTACATCCCATAAGCAGCAAAAGTTGGTTATTCTTCGTCATCATCCCAGGCAGCAAGGTCAACGAGACGCATGGGGGAACTGATGCTCGTCTGAACCAGTCATCATTGAATCATATTTTTGTAGGAGCCTGCCGATGTGCGGTTGCAGATGATACGCAAAGGGCCAGAAAAGAGGCGAAAATCTCGCCGCAGCCAATCGTCATCTGGACGTGTAACTGGGTTCACGACCACTGAGGAGCTTCGGGTGGTATGGAGTGGAGGGTGCCAATGTACAGCCGTTCGTTATGTCCGCTTATGTACATACGCTAGCTCGCCCCCCGATCTGCGATGATCGCCGCGCACATGTCAATTTGAGGCCATGATTTCCCCCTCGTACACCACTGCAGCGTTCCAATATCTTGTTGCGGAGGGAAGGCTCTGGCTGGGTCTGGAATAGTATGTCGTCTCATAGCTGAACAATGTAATTGATAGAGGTAAAATATCGCTTTACGAGTATTATCTCTCGAGATTTTTTTGCATTAAAATTTGGTTTATTCAATATGCCAGATCTAAAGTATTTTGTGTTCGAATATTCTGGCGAGTGTTGAGCTTGATACGGCGATGGTAGCCAATGCAAAGCCCATTGTTCACGTAGCGTAAAGAGGCTGAAAGGAATTGTTAGACACAACAAAGAGCTGGAAAACATAAGTCTTTAGCATTTCGGCAATATAAAAAGTTGACGCCTTCGGGCCGGCAAGAACGGGCAAGCCAATTCCGACCTTTTCGGCGTTGCTCTTGCAACATCTTCGCCCAAACTCAGGGCGCACGGCGTATAGAGGATGTATCATGATGAGCCACGTTCAACGAGTTAATTACTATGATAGTCTCTATATAGATTACATAGCCATCTAATCTAATTCCTAAATAATATGCTTCTCTCGACACACAGAACAGGAAGCATAGTTAGGTAGGCTAGTTAAGGCATGCGAACTGAAGCGATTCGTGAGAATACACAGTCGAAAAAAAATCCTTTATTGTAAATCCTATCCTAGTATCCCATTAGGCCTATCGTACATCCCATTATACGAACTGTTTGTTAAAATCTACAACGCCAATAATAGTCTCTATATAGACCGATGTACATAAGATGGGTTTATTATCAAGTGATAGAACCCAGGAATAACTACACAGGTTATTCCGATCCGAACAGTAAGCCGTGGGATATCTACAAGCGAGGTGGTTGTAATTATCGTGATAAAACCGATCAAACCCACCATTCCTAACTTTCAGGCTCAAGGCTTCCCACCTATAAACAAGGCTCTTGGAGCAAAATGCTGACGGGACATCTTCCTGCCAATAATTACCGTGGCTCAAGTATCAAGGCCAGGCAGTTGGCGTCCAAGCTGTTGAAATTTTCAAACTCATTGTATGATAAACACAGCGATTGTCTTACCTTTGAGAAGGGGGGTATGTCCTTTGTTAAGAATAACCCGTAGTTGATTGCAACAATTGAATTGATTGATCCCATTAACCGGGGAGGTAAGTGTACAATAATGATCTTCTTAAAAACTCCTTTAGAGATACAAGAACAGGTCCCTTGTAGAGAAAACAGTCTCAATCAGCCATCAAGTAACATTTGGCTATATAAAGCTCGCAATTGTCTTCTAAATATTTTCAAGAGATGTTAAACGATAACAACAAGAAACAATATCAATTACTAATTTCGCAACGTCTACTACTAAAGTCTTAAAGCCCAAAGTGAAAGCATCCCAATCTATTTATCAGGCTATCCACGATGTGTCAAGTTTACCGTGAAATACATGGAGATTGCGGCCACTCTGGCCAAATTCGAGTTTCGAGCACATGTGCCACTGGCCTCGGAACTTCCTGTCCTAGAAAACAAATGGATGCTGTTAGGACCATACCTGGCAAATGTGTTAACTGCCAGCGGAAATCCGAGAAAGCCCAAAGTATGTTCGGCAATGATGCTGGTCTTCGAAGTGATTCTGACCTTCTTAGGGCTCAACTTGATCGTGCGGTTCGAAAGTCTTAGTGCTAACGCTGTCTTTTCAGGGGGGAAACATCGTTAACCACGATTTGAAGGAACCGCCGGTTTTCTTCAGTATATCAGCAAATTTAGGCCATGTCCTTGATTTCCCTTTTTGACCCAGGCCCGACTTTGGGAATTGAACCGGCATGTCTCCCTCAAGCCATTCTCTTCAGCTAGAGACGCATAGCCCTGACGGGAACATTCCCGTAGAATTTTATTGGCACACACGGGGTTGAATGCTACTTACTGACACCCGTGCCTGGAGAGTAGCAATATTGGTTGACGGTTCCTTCCTACCTATTAAATACAAATAGGACAAAAAAAAACGCAAAAAAACAAGGGGAATAAATTGGCAAAAAAAAAAGATTGCCTGGTTTAGTTTGTTTGCGTTGTTTGCATTGTTTCCACAGTTAAGTAATAAATGAATCTATTCACCTAATCACTTGTCCTTTTACTCTATCTGCTTTAATTGCCTTAAATTCAATAATGCGGTTATATGTTGTACAGACAGCGTTCTTTGGTGTTTCTTTATTCGATATTACAATACCTCTTGAGTTGAATAGACATTGTGTATAATCAAAGACCTAGATAATGAAATTGTTAGCCAAAGGCTTAAGAGACCTAATAGGTAATGTATTATGGCCTTAAAGTTACCTTTAAAGTACACCTTTCTTTCTATAGGGCGAAAAATTGTCCCTGAGGATCCTAAAGCGACAGTACAACTTTCCTTTATTGCTTTCCTATTGTCTTTTAGTTGAGGGTTGGGGAGGTCGGGGTTGTATGTATACTCACTTGTCTTTGTTTAGTTCAGGGTATTAGCGTATTGGGCTCACCTGTTATATCATAGTATTTTCATTAGCTTGTTTGATGTTACTAGTCTATCAGGGTAGAAACCACTAGGCAATTGACAGTTATACTGCGGAGCGCTTTGAAAAGATAATGGGCATGAATATCTATTAGTACGTTTCATACTGTCACATTGGGTTGTAGTACACCGTGCAGCTTGTAGTTCATGAGCATTATAGTTACCAAAATTCGGGATCTACCGCGGTGCAAACATGATGCCCTTATCGTGTTTTCATATAAAGCTTAGTATATATATAGCGATTTGGTGCAGAGCACCGATACTGACAAAGTGTGGGTGTATTATGAATATGTGCCGCTGAGTGAGAGTCTCTGGATTCTCCAACCTATGTCTCTGCCACCATTGTAAAGGAGTTGCTGTATTCTAGGAATAGGCCATATGGAACTTGTTTATATGTCTAATAGCTCTTAGGACAAGGTATTTTGTAACTGGTCAACGGAGAGCGGCGCCGCTTTAGTTCCAGGATCCGTACCTACATTCCTGACGATGCGTCTTGAACGTAAGGGCACATCAACTCTTTTAATTAAAAACAAAGTCAATGACATGGGACATGGTTTAATTGCCGAGTTGAAGTAGGATATATTTCCGCGATGCTCGACCGGGCCGAATCATCTGCAAGGCTGCACCTTCTCCACCAACTGGGCTGACAAACGGGAGCTTGGTACAGGATGCAGAGG
The DNA here is from genome assembly GCA_022495195.1 of Xylaria digitata. Classification (NCBI taxonomy): domain Eukaryota; kingdom Fungi; phylum Ascomycota; class Sordariomycetes; order Xylariales; family Xylariaceae; genus Xylaria; species Xylaria digitata. The sequence continues at coordinate 184,055 of MU376981.1, read as the reverse complement.
ACAAACGAAACATGGTACATCGCAGGATAAGCAAGGGGATGATGGGGAAATGACGTATCTGAAAGCTTATGTGTGCAGCCGACCGGCCATCCAGGGTGATATCCGTCACCGCGTGCTGAGTTGCATCGGCCTCTCCCTTTCTTCTGCCCTTAACCGCTATTTGCGCTTCGCGCATCGTTGTGTGCCGCTGCTGGTTCCAGGAGGAGGTTCATTTGATTTCGCTGGGCACACGTACTTAGGCCCCTTGCAATTGCTTGGGTAGGATGCAAGCGCGACAATTGCAAGGGAGAGATGCAAACACACGCTTCCCATGTCAGCTCATAGGCTGCTATGATGGTAGCAATACGTGTAGGACAAAGGAACAGCATGCGAATTGACAAGGGATAGTCAGTGAGGGAGTCCAGGGCCTTTCGTGCAGCAGAAACAATCATATCGAGTACAGGTGGCTGGCTACTCAATTAGATCCTGACGCACACAGCTTCGCCGTAAATGCAGCATGCGGCCACAATTACAAACAAAAGGTCCTCGTTATTCGCCCGTACTGCCTGGTAACCAAGAAATCCCCTCACCTTTCATGCTAGTAAGCAGGTTGCGGCAATGAAATTTGCCGTGAGCGAGCTCGGTAATCGTGACTCCCCGGCAGCCAGATGATCACGCGGCTTTGAATCCGGGGGGCCAAGACGTTTCCGTCACACGTCAAACGTCCGGCCCTAGGTACGGTACTACGCACTTTACATGGCTTGGTGTGGTACCTCTCCTCAGGCAGTAGCTTACGGCAACGGTGGTAATGCAACAACCCGATGGAATGATTGATTGCCTGTACGATAATGCAGGCCCGCGTTTGTTGGGGTTAATACTGGTGAGTACCTGACCTTCCGTGTTTAAATGTTTTACTAGGCGCTGAAGTCGTAGCTCACATGGAGGGCCATAAGTTCCTGAGTATTTCTAAGTGGCAGCTAGAAATGTATGCCTTTGGGTTGGGGGTCGTACAGCATGCTGGTGTCACGACTCATCATGGCATGAGCGTGTTGTCACGGGCGCTTGCATCAACTTTAATATGATGGGACGTCAATTACCCATCGGATGTGACATGTGACAGGTCTGTAGTTGTAATTCGACGAGTAACAGAGTGCCGTGAATTCGAAAGTGCCCTGGGCCGGGGTACGGAACTCGACGAACGGCTTCTGCGACAATGAGAAGAGTAAGGGAACTATAAATTAGAGTTTCATCGTGAGAACTGATACCCGTACTACATAGTAGTTTTGTGAGCCAGGGCGTCTATATTTGGGCGATCGTATCGTTGACTTTGGACGAGGCCCTTGATGCCGCGTGTACGAAACCAAATCTGCGGACCGGCTGAAGTGGTGAAGCCCGAGCGTTGGTATCCTGCGAGATATACCGGGCGATCTTATTATTTTCAATTAATATTGCAGCCGCTTCGCCTCTGATATCAACAATCAACGTGTGACTGGTAAGAGCATGAGGCATATTAGAGCGGCTCACTCAGAATGCTTGAATAGATGAAGCAAGCGAGCAAGCAAGGGAGCGATGAGTGATTGATTGGTGGTAATTGACTAATTGACTAGGTCAAGTGAAACTGTATACCACAATAAATGAATAGACAGACATAGATTTTGAGCCCTGGGGCGACGTGCGGGCCTGCTGGCGGCCATTTCGGGTATGACAACTCTCCCTCGCCCGCTGTAGTCTGGGCCTGGGGCGATTCGGATGCTCTGGAGAAACCGAATTTCTCGGAAATGTTAACCGTAGGAATTCCGGCTATATTGCCTGCAGGTTGATTCATGTCGAGGATTTTCACGTCAGGCTGGCTACCTGGCTTAATCCTGCGCCGGCTGGGATGCCTGAGTATTTGGTAGTTTAGATAGGTAGGTACCTTAGGTGAGCAGTCAAAGTCAGCTGTGGTGAAGGTGAAGACCAAGGCCATGAGGAGGAGGTACTTGGTCTAAGTAGTGTAAGCTGTGCAGATTCCCGAACGTGAGATTCCCAGCCCTTCAGCTTTCCGGGATGTCAAGTGAGTGGCTATTGTAGATTCTAATAAAAACTACCCTGCCTGCATAGCCGGCGGCACTGGTTTTAGTTGAGCGTACAAACAAAAGCAATGGATCAAGAGCCGGCAGTGTTTTGACTGCTGATGTCATTGCTATGTGATAGGTCCAACAGATGAATGAACCTACATAGGTACCTACGTACTTATATATACATATGCATAGGCAAGTTGGGGCCGGTCCGACAGACAAACAAACAAATATTGGATAGTAGACGTCAAGGTACATAGGTACCTAGCCATTGAGTAAAGGTGAAGATGGTGTGTAGCCTTGTATCTAGTGTAGTTGCTGAGTACTGTGTAGTGTAGTGTATAGAAATGTGGCAATCTAGAGGCTGATGATAGATTGGGCTCGGAAACCAACCCGGGGGATCGACGCCGGGGACGAGACCCGCAGCTTTATACACACACCATATCAAACAGGCACGAGAGGGCAGATTCTACATAGTAGTACACTAAGTAGTAAATGTTGCCGTGACGGCGCCGGCTCTTTAATAGGACCCTAGGATGAATTTCTGCCTGTTGTAGTGTACTACTATGTAGATCTGGTGAGCCACTTTGGGCGATGAGATATCTCTACTGAGCTTAGTGGTGATAGGATCGAACCTACCTATACTCTTCGATTACCTAGTCGGGAGTCTGGGGGTGGCCTATTGACCAATTTGGCCTGGTGGTAGTTGATTGCCTTCACAGCGCATACGGCGAGTGCTCGGCCTGAGTAAGCGTTGGTGAGATCCTAGGTGGACCGAGTAGGTGCGAATCAAAATTTGGACCCAGAAAATAGTATATATGATTTGACGATGGTGGCGGGTTTCATGGCGATCGTAAATCGAGCCGAGACTAATTACTAGCACGAGATGATACTCACACTAGATAGGTTGCTGCGGAGTGGTTGGAAGGTGTGCGTATACTCATTACCGCGCTTGTTATAGTAGCCTGTATTGAAGTGATGAGGTAGGCAAAGGTAACAACACCACCAAAACTTATTCCTGTCCTGTCTGTACTACGGTGGTGCAACGGCAATACGGCGGGGTCGTATTTATTGCTGAAGGATTTCCTATAATTATTACAGTAGTGTACAGTAGTGTATCATTTTTGCATTGGCAGGATTCTCAATGCACACCGACCGATCCTCCAACAAGAGACAGCTCGTGACTATTTGGGGTGGCTAAGTTTCTTTTATTATCCTTTTACATGACGCAGAGTCAGCTTAGGGTTACAGCTAAATGATCCTGAAGACTATGGTGGTGTGGGTATCTTACTCTTCTGTCTAGTGTATGTATCTGGTGTGCATCATGTAGGACTGCTGCACAAGAATAGCTACGACTGAAGAATGTAGATACTTAAACTTAGCGTAGTTCGTACTAAATAACGTGGGGTGGCGAGCTTGGCACGCATCGCTACCTCCTAGCTCTGCCCGTAGCTATGGAGAATAATATACTACTAATACGGAATAAGAGAATAGAGACGGTGGTGTATGGGGTATCAAGTGAATATTTGTTGAAGATTATTATTATTATTATTATTATTAAACACAAGACAACGAAATAGTCTAAGACAAACTACTACGTAGATGAACGCTGAACTACACTGCGCAACATGCCCAGTCTTGTAGTAGAGTAGGTGGTGGCATGAATCTCACCCCTTGTTGATCGAAAACAAGTTTGCCCTGGCCTGCGATCCTATCTCACCTTTCAATGTTACCATGCGATGACACTGCTAATGCCTGACAGTGCAACAGCCCCTCTCGATCTTCAAACGTTCCATGTTGTCTACCTAGTAGGCAAGGCTCTCGGCTCTCGGCCGAGTAACTAACATACATAGTACTAACCTAGGAGGATGTGCTGTAGTATACTAAATACTAGTAGTGTAGACCTCACTCTATAGACCTTACTTAGTATAGTACAGGAGAACATGCACCCCGCATGGAAACATCTATTCAGCTCATGTACTTTATTAAATGTTTCCTCCGCTTACATGGTACCTATCCGTGAGCAAACATCGAGCTTCACACTAGCCTCGGTATGCATTGGTTCGATCAAGGGATTTTTGGGGTAATTGCCCATGTCACTCGAATGTTGACAGCGACATGATTTCGTATGAGCATATACGGATTAGGTTTCTGTACGCTGTGGCGCACCTCGAGTGACGCCTGAATGGTTTCTTGATAGACACATGTTCAACGGAAGTAAAAGCGAGCATCTTTGCCTATTGCGGGACTAGCATTTCAACGATCTTCTTGGTCCGCTGGAGATTATGTGCTGAAAACGTGGCTAAAAAATCTCCGAATTGCTAGATGTGAACCCCTCCAAAAAGAATGAAAAAAAAAGGAAAAGAAAGGACGTCAACTCGAATATCAGTAGTCGATCTTTATTGATAGCTAAGCTGTAGTGTAATGAATGATAGAAAACAAAAAGATGCTTGTTCTATGTCGATATTGAGTACAGCTTGACAATGACGAAAGAAACACACTCCCTCGAAGAAATGGTTAATGCAAACATTAATCGGGCCTCTGCATGGCTTGAAGGACCTGGAGGGGTTGGCAGGAGCAGTAGTAAGAGGGCAGCTATACCAAATAGGGGAGGCTTCGGGAATACATCACTGATAGCGTACAGATCCAATGCCTAGTCCGTACTAGCGGGATATCTTTTCGAACCCCGGTTCAGGGGCTACTGATGCCGACGAACGCTTTGGACGCTTTGGTAACCGACCACACCTGGTTGACAGACAAATAGTCTACAGATAGTGTATACCGAGGTAGTCTGAGATGAATAGCTAGCAAATTACCTGTGCAAATCTAGGTACGTAGTATATAGGAGTTCTAATAGGGGACAGTATACATATTAGGGATGCACCACCTATCCACCTACTTACAAAATGTATGTGTGTAATCTTACCTGCCTACATGTAATGTAGTGTACCTAGGTAGGTACATGTGGTATGCCTAGGTACAGTAGCGTACACTACATAGTAAGTAACTCTAACCTAACTATATGTGTAGCGTACCTAAGGTACCCACTAACAGGTACCTAGGTCGTACACTAAAGCTTGAAGGTACACACTAGTACACTGACATCAATGGCGACGGCAAAGGAGTCCTCTGCATCACGACCCTAGTCAGAATCTAGTCTTCCCTACTATTGTCGGCGTACTACTGTAGTGTAAGTACCTACACCACACCATGAATGTAGTTTAGACGATGCCGGGATATCCTTGCGTTTTCTGCTCTCCTCCAATTCTCCATCGACTGATGTTACCCTATCAAGTGATGTACCTAGGCTAGTAGTGTACACACCTTGCGCGTGGGCGTGAGCGGGAGGGAAAACCGACATGCCTCGCACTGGTTTCATCTCTTCGACCCAGACCAAAGACCTCAGCTGTTTTCCTCGAGCGTCGCAAATTGCGTACACTTCCTCGAGACTAACTAAGGGTCGGTTGTCCTGATCATTATTCTGTTTGTCTTATAATTCGACGCTGCTCGATATCCGCTGCTCCCTTTCGGTCTGCCATTGTTGGGAGTCTTCATCGGTCACCGTATTTGATGAGTCGTTCCCTCCCGATTTCAATTCGCGATATGTGAGCCCCTGAAATCACGTCTCGCTCTAAATCGCATCGTTCGCGACTTCGCAGAGCGTCATTGCCCGCCTCTAGACTCAACACTTCCGCCATAATACAATCTTTTGGCATCGAGTCACTAGGTATGTGAATTGATTTTTTTTGGTCATTGTCATCGTTGTCGTTGTGGCCTGTCGCTCTTTTCCTCTATAGCTTAACTCCAACTATTTGTAACCATCACGTATCTTGGTACGAGGCCATGATACCTCATAGTATAAAGCTTATTCTATATCTGCCACGCCAGTGCCGGGTTCTACAGCGTACTTGTGACGGGGAATAATGGAAGCATTCGACTTTCCTGATAACCCTAATGGTCCATATTGATTTTTTCTCAAATATTCTGTTTCCCCAATCGGTGACCGAGTGGTTACACTACCTCGCCATGTCGCATTTGCTGACCTGCCGCCTTCCATCGCCTCCAATCCCGGTATCGCATTCCCTGTCGCGCTGGATTACCCTACACTACACTACACTTTCTTGCAAATTCTAGCGGCTGGGTCAGATCATGATTGATTGACCGTCAACTGTGTTGACTGTGTTGGAGAGTTGCCTAATATAGTCTGAATGTCTATGCTCTCTCTTGAGCGCTCTTACCGCGAGAATAGTCCCCCATTGTTGCCCATTGTTGCCCAGGTGTTTCATCTTCTACCGTCCCCAGATCTCTTATGCTGCTAATGCCAATCATTTCTGGTTTGGTGTTCGTCTTGAGAGTGAATCCTTTAATGCTAATGCCCTTTTCGAAAGAGCGAAGGATTTAATCTAATATCTGCACCTACGCCAGATCCTCATACACCACAACGACCGAGCTGAGCCAACCTCTACCCAAGTCGACGCACGCTGCTGCAGGTTCTTTTTCCTACAGCCAAGCCTTGCTCTCTCCATTCTTTGTCTTACGCGAGACAAGGCGCCCTCTCCGGGCCTGCCATTACGACAAAGATGCCCGGGGACGCACTTCCTCCTGTTGACACAACCATGGCGACCGCTTCGTCGAACGGTCGCTCCCGAGCCCTCAGCACATCCAGCGACAGGCCATCTGTAGTTGGAGTCTATAGTCTCATGTCGCCGCCTCTTTCCGTTTCGCCAGAGGCAGCTTTTATTGCTGCCTCTGCTGCCTCACAGATTGTAACGAATGATCACGACGCCCATTCGATTACGTGGTATGATCAAGTCGGTATTGAGCCGGCCGAGGGAACTGCTCTCGTTGCCAACGGCGCCCTTCAGCTCGCGAACAACTTTGTCGACCAACTGCTATTTAACGTGCTCGCTACTGCTAAATCTACCACCCTAGTGTCGCTTCGATCGGCTGTTATCGATATCCTCAAGCCGAAGCTTGCTAAAGATGTCATCAACTCGGCCGACGAAGAACTCAGGGAGTACCTCGGGGGCGGAGAGATCGAGAACCTCGTTCGATCCAGCCCTATGGAAGCAGAGAGAGACTGGGACCTCGAACTAGTATGGAAAAGAACGCGACTTCGATGCATGGTTTACTCCTCGCTGGGAGATATGGAAGAGGAAGATGAGGACTACTACGTACAACGAGAGCATCTCAACGGAGAAATCGGCGATGCGCAAACCGACCCTGTATCCCCGGCTGTTGCCATTTTCCTAACTTCTATTCTTGAGTTTATGGGTGAGCAGGTTCTCATTGTGGCTGGGCAAGCTGCGTTCAACAGATTACGCGCAAAATATGAGAAAGATCTAAAGGATGGCACGCGGAGCCCCAGCGATGTTTTTGATCGAATTGTTGTCGAAGAATTAGACATGGAGCGTGTTGCCCTTGACAGGACTTTGGGTAGACTATGGCGTGCGTGGAAGAAGCGGATACGGTCTCCTATGGAACCTAATTTTTCCCGTCCCTTTTCTCGAAGTTCGGCAAATGGCTCATATCATAGGCGCGAGAGCACTACCACAGAACTCCCAGTTATACCGCCGGCACTCGAGACGGACACCGCCACAGACGACCAACCCAGTCAGCCAGATGATGCTCGGGATGAAGCCCGAGTGCCCGTCAAAAGTCCCACTAAGTGCGACGGTGATGCTTTTGATCCTTCCATGCTGCCTTTGCCGGACAGTGATGTTGAAGCCACTTATAGCGACGAGGAAGAATCCGAGGAAGAAGAACTTCCTCCACGCCCAAAGAGTTGGGTTGCCACGTCTCGTAAATTGGAAATTGGAAACTTATTTACTTCCAAACCCTCGGTCAAACGTACACCCTCTCTTCCATCTCGGAAGAAACCTCGGTACAGCATTTCTGATAATATGAAGGATGAATCTACTGCAAAGCAAACGGATTCTCCGGCAGCTAAGACTGAGGCTGAGACAGTGGTTCAAGCCGAAGTAGAGACAACTGGATCAATCGATGCAGCCACACAGAGCACTACAACAAGTGGAACCACCCAACCTGATATTAGAGCGGATGAAATTGACGATGAAATCGAAGAGTTTGCTGAAGAACCAGAGATCCTGACTTCATCTCGAATATCTGTTGGGGGAAGAAGCTCACCCACAAGCTCAGAGTCTGGAAGACCTTCCTCTATCGTTCTCACAAGGTCAAGCAGTATCCGCTCTGTTCGAGTAATCGAAGTTCAGGGACCTCGCTCGCGAGCCAGCTCTATCGAATCAAACCCACGTAGTCCTACCCCACGCTCATTCAGTATCTCCCGCGAAGGGAGCATTTCTAGAACTCCTCCTATCGTAGAGGAGAATGACCCTTATGCGATACCTTATGTCACTGTTACCAAAACCACACCGGGTACTGTATCTCCGCTTACTGAGGGTTTCCGCGACAGTAGTACTACGCTGGCCCCTCCGCGCAGTCGTTTACCCCCTAAATCAGTACCCTCCCCAGTACTCTCGCAAACATCAGCACCTAGCAAGGTGTCTATAATTGCAAATGCCCCAAGCCCACCACTAGAGGAACGCTATGAGAGTTTCCAAAGGCCGACGAGTGGTCTGAGGAATCCGCCGATGCCAACGTTGCCGGAGAGGAGTGCAAATAGACCTGTTTATGCCCAGACAGGGTCAACTCAGCGTGCATCTCCCGAGTCACCGAGATTGCCGCGGTCCATGCAGAATGAAATGCCATCGCCAGCTAGATTTAAGCCAAAACGGACGTCTGAAGAAAGCAGCTCTAATCGTCCTGCGGATGTTGCTCGTAATTTTGAGGAGTTGATTCAAAGCAACGAGACCTTGCAGTACACATTAACGCCCGAAAATATGCGAGACATTGATGTAAGTAGTTCGTTCCGACCTTTCGAGTTGAACCTAATAGTGAGACAGTCTCAGTCGCCTCAACCTAACGGCAGCCCGAAAACCAGCCACAAGACTAGAAAGAGCGATGACGGAAAATATAGCGAGCGCTCCCGGTCTTCCTCCATCAAGAGGTCAATATCTGTCAATAAATCAACAGGACTAAGCTCTCACCCCCCCAGTGACATGGGAGTCAATGGCAAGTACAGCAATGCCATGTCGAAAGCATCACCACCGGTGTCTATGATGAATCGCGCAGGGCCTGCACCTCAGGCTAGGGATGCGAGGGTTCCAAGAGAATCAATGCAAGATTTTGCCGACTTCATTCGCTCTACCGGCCCCCAAGGAGCGAACATCACCCGCCCGAACGGACCATTCGTGGGTGGTTCGAACAGTGTACGAAGCTTTACTGGTCCATCCTCTATAAAAAGCTCTAGTATGGAAGCTCGACGAGGGCCTAAGCTCCAGGCCAGGGATGCCATTGTCAATACATCTAATGAGAGCTCCGAACTAATTGATTTCATTCGCCGAGGACCACCGAGTACTAACGGAAATAACCACCGAATTCCTCGCACCGTTGCCCCGTTTCGAAATACTCAGGATTCCGACTACATGACGAGTGCCGTCGGAGGCAAGGCAGTCGACGCTATCATCCCCAATGTCCGAACTAGTCAAGCATCCACAAATATAACTGAGGCGTCTGCCCCATCATCGATGAACTCGCAGAGCGCGCTCTTGAACAAGTCCAACAGGCCACAATTATATGCTGGCAATGGCTTCGATGAAGACGAACTGATGCCGAAGAGGACACAGAGACGAGTCCGTGACCCTTATGCGATTGATTTCAGTGACGAGGAGGAGGACGACGAAGACGACGAATTTGGTACAATTTCAAAGCCTCGCCCTAAACAGGAAGAAAGCCTGATGGATTTCCTAAACAACTATCCACCTCCCGCAGAACCGGTAGCGCGGCCAATCGTTCCACCAAAAAAGAAGTCAAGTGCACCCAACTTGATAGCAAGATTGAGATCAGGCTCATCGGCTGGTCTTAACGGGTCTAGTCACATCCGAAAGGGATCAAGTGTGTCCGAGAATCGAAGTCTAAATAGCCGCACGGGCCCAAAAGTCACCCATACCCCCATCGTTATCCCATCCGTGGCGGATAGATATGGCTCTTCCGTCAAATCACCAGATTCACCCCGCAACAGCTCCTTTGGACGTGTCCCCATGAAAAAGTTCGAACCCCGGGAGGCTTCCTTGGGACGCTCTCAGACGACGGACTTGGCCAACTTTCTTCGTGACTCGCGCCCTCAACCCTCGATAACAGCCTTCTCGCCTCCGTCGGAAGATAAATCTAGTAGTGGATTTAGTCGGATGTTTGAGCGCCGCAAGAAGCCAACGGCATATTAGCCGATACACCTCCTTCGCTTAATTCTTGTATAAGTTCTCTACCGACAGGGCTTCGAGGTGTTAGAATGACGCATGCAACAGTATCGCAGCTAAGCGCATGGTATACATATCGCCGCCTTCCTTACCCTGCATTTCTGTACCGACGAACATAACATTGATACCATTTCTCTTCCTCCTTAGGCGCTAGATAGCTTACAGGCGTAAGAGTTCCACGGCGAGGGTGTCGCTCTGCGTTTGGGTGAAATAGCTCTTGTTTGCCGAATAATGATGGTTATGTACATGGAGCGATTCTAAGGGCGGTTCACCTCTCAGGAAGTTTTATACGATATTTATGGCAGTGATGACACTTGAATGTACTGTTGACTTTCGCGTGTATCTAGCTTCTTCTGAGAGTTTTAATTGTTTATTCATGTGCAATAATATATTTTATTTCCAATCGTTGAGGAGCACTTGTGTGACAAGATACTTTATTTATGGCATTCGTCGCGAAGCTATGGCAGGACGGGAGCCTGATGTGAAGTAGCCTACAACACAGTTGAGCAAATATTTTCTCACATTCCCAACAATTATAGCCCCAAACGTCGGCTGGCAACAGTCCTAGTCACTTTCGTTTCGATGTATTTTCATCAAAATCTTGAGTCTATAGCTAGTGGTCCAGGTTTTAAACCGTATTCTGATTTCTACGTATCTATCATGTATGTGTGCGTCCACCGGAATTCCGGATTGACATCAGTAATACACGTTTTTATTCCGTAGCTGTTAACCTTATATCGGCCCAACGCAATATAAAAAACGTATCGCGGAATGCGGAAGAAAATATACCCTGCGAATAGGAGAACCGGAAAGCCCCGGATGAAAAAGTAGTCGCTAGTTGAGTATTAATTCTCATGAGCAATTATATCGCCGTAGCCGTCGGTGTGTTTCGCGCGTATCGATCGGCGGAGTAGACAGGTATCATCTCTGTATTTTAGAAAGAGAAGACTAGTCTGGCGAGATAAGGGGAGCCTTGTTTGGCGTAAGTGACCTGATTCTAGTCCTACCTCGAGATTGTCCCGGGGAAGCAGTCCTATCATGGGAGTCGTGTTTTTGGCTGCCTCGGTCTGAGCCAGGAGACGCCGGTACGGTAGAAAGTGTAAGAAGCTGTTTGGCTCTTCTTCCCGGCGGAATATATTCGATTGCTACGTCGCTGGATATAGAACCTTGAGTCCCGTGATGATGGTTTTTGGTCAAGAATAGGTTTTCCCGGTTGGCTTCGCTGTTGCTGTGTTGATGGGAGGATGCCTTGCTGCCCCTTTTGTTCCTAGTCCTACTCCTGTCCCTGGGCCTGGAACACTGGTTATCGTGAAGCCGTCGTGAGTGTGGTTGTGATTGTGGAGGGTGCGAGTGGATGTGGATGTGTGAGTGTAAGTGCGAGTGCGAGTGGTAGCTGTTGGTTGTATTGTCGGGATGTCCCCTCCTGGAGCCGGAAGGTGAGGAGGCGTAGGTACGGTGGTGTCTTCTTGATTGATGGTGATCACCATGCTGTTTCCGTTGACGGTGGTGTCTCTGGGGATGGCGGTGTGATTTATGGAATCCATGACTATTATGGGACTCTGAACGGTACGTAGCAGCCTCCAGGGAGTTGGCGACTTGTTCATCGGCCACAGGATGAATCGAGTTATCTACTTCGTGTTGACTCGGTTTGGAGTTGCTTGGGGCATCATTTTGAGTTGCTGAATTGCCATGTGCCTCATTCATTTCGTGCTGATCACTGGTCTGGCAAACATAGCCCCGTGACTCGTAACTGGGAGGACGCGAGTTTCTGGGCCTTCCATGATGCCGGTCCTGTCGGTTGGACCGCGGATGCTTGTTTTTGCTGTGCGAGTTCCCCATATTTGGCAACTATCATGATAATATGTGTGTGTGTATGTGTGTACGCGTGTGCGTATGGTAGTAAGGTGGTGTCTCCGTCTTTCTGCCAGGCTGTCGGATGAAGGAAATATGAAGGGTTAGTAGGTTCGAGATGTATCTAAGTAGGAAATACTCAAAGTCCGTTGGAGATAGATATTATTGTAGTACCATATATTGTTATGGCAAATGAGAGATTAGAAGAGAATAACGTCTGGATACGGAGAAAGAGTAGTATTGTGATAAGTTGCCATGTCTATTGTAATTTAGGATGCAGTTATGATAGTACAAGTTGAATCTATATTTTCATGAGTATAATGCCTTCTTTGGTCCATTACTCCTCACACTCATCCCGGATGGATACTCACAGGCTCTATAAGGCCTTCAGGTTGGTATTGCCCTTCTGATCTGCCTTGGCATACCTTGCAGCTAAAGCCTCCTCCACTGTCTGATCCAACCCGCTCGGTTTCTCGTACCGCTGTTGCAGAGCTTTTTCAACAGGTGACTCCTTCGCATTCACTTTCTCTTCTGCACCACCAGCAGTTGATTTGGACTTGCCGAAAAACCCTTGTCCCTTTTCGATGCCTTTTCCTATCGCCCCTAATACCGTGCTCTTGGCTACTTCGGCCTTCTCTTCGGCCTTCTTCTCTGTTTTGCTGGCGAGCTCGGTGCTCCTGGCCTTAGAATCGGCATAAGCGGACTTGGCAGCTGCAGCTACGCTATCGCTTTTCTCGCTACCCTCCTGCGACTCGCCTAATCCGCGAGCCCACAGGCGACTGACAGCGGTCTCGACGCCCTCGCGGACCTCAGTCCAATCTTTCGTCTGCGCCCACCGCACAGCATGCTCTACCTCCGAGTTCCAGCGGTCTTTGACAGTCTCGGTGAAGCTTGCACGTTCAGCAGCGGCTCTCTCGGCCCTTGTAGGAGGCAGGACAGGCGGCAAGGGGTCGACAACGCCTGATAGGAGGTATGTCTGCTGGCGCAGGATGGCGGCTTGCTGTTCGCGATTACGCTGGTGTGTGTGGAGGGTGAGATAAGCGATGCCGAGGGTGAGGGTCACACCTCCAGTCTGCAATTGTAGAAAAACCCCGTCAGTTACGTACGTATCCTGTAGGTGTAGGAATAGTCGAGCAAAGACATACGAAGCCTGTTGTGAAACCCATGGCGAGCTGACTTGAGCTATATGATGCGCGCACAAGGGCGCAATGACCGAGACCAACCAATTGACTGGTTAAAGAAAAGGAAAAATTTGGGAGAATTGTCTAGCTTTTAGACTGCCGGTTTGAGCTGCTGTTAATACCGACGAGGCCCAATTGCTGGTGGGTTGTTTGGATCGGGGAGGTTTAGTTTTCGAATCAGCTTGAAATGATCAGCTTGAAGTGGGCGTGGAATGACGAAAGTCTCTCGGGCGCAAGGTAGAAGTCGGAGGTAGGAGAATACCTAGGTACGGGTACCTCCACATATTCATGTAACTCCATGTATATCTGAAGTATCTATCACAACAACTCTCTTCAAGCCTTTCTATTCCTCTTTGAATATCACTGAATCTCGATATTTCATACTATCGGCCATATTCAGTAGTAATAAAAGCGTAATTTTCACATTAATTAGTGAAAGCATGATTATTATATTGTAGTATGGCCTACAATACGCTCTTGGTCCCTTTTTTGTTACGAGGTAACGTTGACGTCACGTGATCACCCACCGGGTACCTAACAAGAGGATAACTGTATATAAATTTATATAACAATTAAATAGTTAATTCATCATATTTATTAAAATGGTTTAACAAAGGTTTTATATGATATGGGTTATATAGTTGTAGATGGTTAGGTCTGAGTAGTAGTGGGAACGAATAGCCCAAAGCTAACCAAAGCTCAACCAGCCGGCGCCAAGACAAAAAAATGGGGTCTTTTCTTCCCTTCATTGTATCCAAACTATAGGAAGTAATAATTATCGATACAGAGGCATCGGCGACCCTAATAGTAGCACCTATCCGGTATACCTTGAATTGCAAAGGCCTATTTGCCCTATCCTTTTCCTTCACCACACCTGGCTAACCAATTTGAGCACCCGGACGAATTCCCACTCGAAACCATGGCCGGAGGGTTGGTCAAGTACCGCCATTTGAGTCGAGACTCGGCGCACCGACAGGCCCTGCTGCGCAATCTCGTCACATCCCTCGTCAAGCACGAGTCCATCCACACCACCTGGCCCAAGGCGAAGGAGGCCCAGCGCCTGGCCGAGAAGCTCATCACCCTAGCGAAGCGGAATAACGAGACGAGCAGACGGAGGGCCACCGGCATATTATACGTATGTGCATACACTTTCACCATCCCCGAAACAATGACACGAAGTATATTACGCCGCTGCTCGCACAGGGCAGGGCAGGCAAAAGCACGGGAAAAGTAATGCTAACCTTGCCATCGCTCTTCGATAGACTCCCCACGACCTCCTCCCTAAGCTCTTCGGCGAGCTGCGCAAGCGATACCTGGAACGGCCGGGCGGATACACGCGTGTGCTGCGCACCGAGCCCAAGTCGACGTACAACCAGGGTGCGTCGGCCATTCTCGAGTTCGTCGACGGGCCCAAGGACCTGCGGTTCGCCATGACGGCGGCCGCCGTGGCGCGGGACCGTGCCCTCGGCCGGAAATCCAACGAGCTGACGCTCAAGAACCGCTCCAAGGTCCTGCGCTACCGCGACAATGGCGAGAAGGCGTTCGACGACATGGTGAAGAGGATCGGGAAGCTGGATCTAGCTGGCGTGAAGAAAGAGAGTGCGGGTAAGAGCAGCGAGGCCACCGCATAGGGATGTTAGGCGAGGGGAGAGTCGAGGAGGGTTGGGCGGGTATTAAGGACCTCATCGGGATGCACAGGGCAATGAACTCTCAGCTGGACGCCGCGGTGAAGGTGAAATGCCTAGTTATCGAATGTATGCAAAACTGAGCGCTGGGCGAGGGAAAGCTGTACCTACTTTTATGACCCCAGATCCTAACTCGGAGCACGGATCTAATTGTACAAAAACACTGTACATTATTGGGAAAGAGGCACCGAGTATTAGCCTCTTATCTAGAACATATATGAAGAAAAAAAACTCTACCTACAATCCTATTACTGGTCGCCATCTACGGGGATAATGCGTCGATGATGAACTAATGATTAGGCGTCTACAATATGTATTTTTCACATCTTGAAAGGGGCTGGTTTACGGTATAGGGCCGCGGAATTCAGTTGGTATCTTTACTAAATGCTTCTATATCAACGTTATGATGATATCGGCACAATTCATGTGTACTTTTATACACTTCGCCGAATCTGATCATATAAAATCAAACGTATCACCACGCTCGCGGATCATCTTACCCACTCTTTTCGATCCGACCACTCGTTCTAATTTCAGCACGTCATATTTAGAGAACACAACTCGGACGGATCCGCGTCCGGGGTCAAGGCGCATATCCTGCTCGCTCTTGGAGAGGAACCCGCCCACGATCTCGCGGTAGAATATGGGATTATCAGGCAGGCCGTACATGATCACACGACGCACGCCCGCGATCAAGTACCGCCGGAAGTGGTGCGAGCGCTCCGTGTACAGCAGGACCTTGTGGCGGCCCGACAGGAAGTGCGACCGTGCCCGCGACGCCTCCCGCACGTCTGCGTACTCGGAGATGGCGCAGAACGAGAGGCTCTCCACGGTATCCGAGGTGGAGAAGTAGTTTCGCACGCGCACAAAGTCTAGGTAGGACGGGATGAAGATTAGTGTGCCACCACCAGCGTCCGCGCCAGAATTAGAGCCTTTGCGGCCGGCAAGCTTGAGGAGGGAGGGGATGATGGCGCTCGTGAAGTATGTGAATCGCGCGTCGGGCTCATCGGCGATTGAGGGCGTCTCGAAGCGCGAGAACGTCTGCTTCGCTTTGACGGGCCCCAGCTCCTGGATCACGCCGTTATACTCGGGCTGCACGCGCACGCGGCCGGCCCAGTTCTTGCCGCGGCGGTGCAGCTCCGATAACTCGGGTGTGTTGAAGGCCGAGAAAACGATTATCTGTCGGAAGTTTTCGGCCTGATTGTCGAGGTACCACTCCCGGACACGGCTAAAGTCGCAGCCGTGCGCCTCGCGTGGCTGGCGATTGAGGTGCTCGAAGATGTGCTCGACGTGTTCCCAGTTCTGGTTGAGTAGCGCGTCGGCATGGTCGACTATGACAACCTCAATGGAGCTGAGGAAGTCGTAGTCCATCTTTTTCTTGTCCTCCTCGGACCCGATCACCATGCGTAAACCTAGTGGGCTGGCTAGGAGGATATCGCTGTTATAGAACTGCGCGAAGTACTTGATCGTCTTCCGCGTGAACTTGATGCCAATGCGGAACATGTCGTCGTCGTTGCCCTCAAACAGTTCTCGGAAGTCAGCCGGTTTGTCCGCTGAGAACTTCACTTCTCGGTCGATGTACGACTCGTCGAAGCGCTTGCGATTTTCCTGCTGATCGGGACCGCAGACAGCGCAGATTGCGTTGACCACCTTCACGGCGGCCTCGCGGGTAGGGAGGATCATGAGGACCTTGGGTCGGGTGAACCCTTGGTCTCGGGGCTCAAAGTCGGTGTTGTCACCTTCTCTTGCGAGCTTTGCATTATTCTTGATTACTCGATCTCGTGTTCTTGCCATGGTTAGTTAGGTGGTTGCTCGACGTGGATACTATACGTGGATACTCACTTGAAAACGTGGTTTACTGCGTGAAGACACGTCATCCGTCTCAAATTCTCGGAATTACTGGCACTCCGACCGCAGAATAAGAGATCTTGATAGCCAAAAGTGATCGGGTACATAATCTGTTCAAGTTTGTCGAAGGTTGGTCGCAGCTTACTCGCAGTCTCGATGAGCCTGTGCTTGAGTTTCAAGCTAGACGAGCCAGGAAGAATTGCAGGCGGTTGGCTTATCTGGTCTGAATGTTGGCCAGGAATACTCCTAAACATCCGCCAGCCATTGCTTTCTAGCTGTTTGAGTTGGTGGATATTAGACTGAATCCCCTTTAAGCGTGAGTTGTATTCTGCGCTGTCGGGATTGACAAAGTGGGTTTCAAAGAGGTCTGTGGCGTCAGGTATGTCATCATCATCATCGTTGTCGTCTTCCAGGTCGACCTCATTAGCTGGTTCTTCCTCTGGCTCCTCAACCAGGTCAACATCCCGCTCCTCGTCATCCGACGATCCCTCCTTTTCTTCCTCTTCTTTCTCAGCGGTGGATGACATCTCCTCTTTTTGCGGCTGGTGATCTAGTTTCCTCCTCTTAGCACTGGGAGCTGTGCTAGAAGCCGAGTCCTTCGCTAAACTCTGCATGAGAGCCATATATGGCTGCGTAATTGCTGATGTCTCTTCAACGTCTGATATTGAGGCCTCGCTCTCATGCTCATCGGATGGAGGAACCTCATCAGACATTTCACTACCCGACTCTCTGTATGAGTGTTAGAGTGAGTTTCACTAAGAAGGTCGTTATTGTACTTACTCGACCTCCTCAAGCCTTATGTTTTTGAATTTCTGCGCTCCTCCATAGCTTCTTTTCGCATTCCCTCTCCCAAACTTTCCACCTCGGCCTCTTACCGACCCACGACGACCCGAAAATTTGCCCCTGGGTGGCATTTTGGGGCTACTGATGTGACGTAGAGAATAAGTGTATTTAAAGGGAAAATAAAATAACCTGAAATAAAAATTAAAAGTTGAATTGTCAAGAAAATCGTATATTCTGGTTACTTTTCCTTCTGAAGATCTTAGATATTAAGATATAAAAAAAGTTATAAATACGTCAAGCCACAAGGGTTCAAGTTTAAGCTAAGCCACAGGGACCGAAGATGGTGGGGGGGGGGGGGAATTAGACACGTGAAACTAACTATTATAGGCTAGTCTTATCCATATCTTAGCGTTGTCTTGCTTCAATCTGTTTGGTTCCCCTCCAAGTCGCTTTGGCAAATCGCTTTGGCACCCAGGTGAATGCGCTGTGAGCCCCACCAATCCCACAAGAATTGTGAAAATTCAAGGCGACCCGCGGAGTGACGAGCGCTCTATCGATCTAAGGAGGCAGAGACGAGACGAAAACGATAGATAGCATTTTGACAATCTACCGACTTAGACTTGGGCCTCAGCTCTCTTCTCCCGGTACTCCTCTTTCGCCCTCCGCCCGCCAATCCCCCTCCATATTCCCAACTACCGTTGGCAACTGGCCCATTTTCTCTCCCTCTCTCTATCCCTCTCTCTATCCATCGCCCATCATGGCTACAGTAGATTCCGCCCCGTTTCTTCACCTCTCACGGCCCCTTGCGGCGTCTACCTTCAACTTCCAAAACAACTTTGCCCCGCTTACCGTGAACATCCAACCTCAAGTATGTCGTCCGCCCTGCTAGATAGATATTGATCCGGCAGCAAGTCGGTATACCTTAGTAGTATGTACCCATTGTAACTAACCTCATCCCTCTCTTTTATAGGCCATTCTCTCTATCCTCGATCATGCTATTCGCCGCGACATCCCCGCAACACCAACAACCTCGTCGCGCGTCATCGGCGCCTTGATAGGGAGTCGGTCCGAGGATGGCAGTGATGTCTCTGTTGTCTCGTCATTTGCCATTCCGCACACCGAGAACGAGGACCAGGTCGAGGTCGATGTCGAGTACCAGAAGAACATGCTATCGCTCCACCTCAAGGCCAACCCCCGCGAGGCCCTACTCGGTTGGTACACGACGTCCCCTGAGCTCAACAGCTTCAGCGCTCTGATCCAGAACTTCTTCGCCTCTCCCGAGACCGGCACTTTCCCCCACCCGGCCGTACACCTGACTGTGTCGACTGAGCCGGGCGCCGACGTCCAGCTGCGCGCCTACATCTCTTCTCCCGTAGCTGTCAATGCCGAACGCGCCGCTGAGAGCTGTCTCTTCATCCAAGTCCCCCACAAGCTTGCCTATAACGATGCTGAACGATCTGCGCTTGACTTGATCTCGAGCGCCAAAGACAACGAGTCGCGTACCGCCCCTGTTAGCTCTGATGTTGAGTCTCTGACACGCAGCCTAGAGAGCACGATAGACCTCCTAGACCGCGCCTCTGAGTTCGTGAGCGCTATTGTCGACGAGGAACAGGAGCCCAACAACGCTCTAGGCCAGTATCTCATGAGTGCACTGGCGCTAGCACCTAAAGTTGACCCTGTCCAAATTGAGGCCGATTTCAACAACCATGTGCAGGACGTACTCATGGTCAGCTACCTAGCTAACAGCATCCGGACTCAGATCGACCTGAGCCAACGCCTCGCTACGGCCGTACTGGCTAGTGATGACAAAGAAGCCAAGGATGGTGAGAAGGGTGAGAGAGGCGAGCGCAGTGAGCGGGGCCAGCGTGGCGGTAAGCGAGGTGGCCGTGGAGGTGGTCGCGGTGGTGGCCAACAACGTGAGCCCCGGGAGCCTAGAGAGCCCAGAGAACCAAGGGAGCCAAGGGAACCTGTCGAGTGAACACAACCCCAATAGAATGGTTGAAGAATAGCGATACGGGCAACGCGAGACCATGGATATATATATGGTCCACATTGAGCGATATCCCTATAAGCGGGGCGTTGCATTCCGGTTTTTAGTATTACCATATGAGAAGCAAGCCATTGATCGGAGGGATGATCATGGTCGCAAACCCATGGAAGGAAGCCCAGTTAAACATGGTATGCATTACGACTAGGGAGACACCCAAAGTCCCCGGAAGATTGGGACACATTATTACTAGTGCAGGCGTTCCACCCGGTTTTGGAAGGCATCAGTGATAGACAGGATGTTTCTGAGCAAAATAAAATTATAAATGAAATTACATGAATTAATCAATATCTCTCTGGGTATTTTTGTCTGATGTGTTGGCTCGTAGGTGTAATGATGATAACCGATATATGAAGGCAGCAGGCATACAGAGGATCCGAAGTTGATGAATATGGTAATTCATCTATGTTCGGATTATCTGAGATACTTCCCTTCCCCTTAGCTAAATTACAAGAAAGTCCCAACCCCTGTGATGGTTCATTGTATACTTGGTTGAGTTTTTGCCTAAGCAGAATAGGAGGGAGGGCTTTCGACCCATCGGGTAGAATGCCTTAACGATACACCGAATTGATAATCGGGATATTAAGAACCATTTCGCGACCTCTCGTGCTCGGGGCTTGTGAGGGTAGTTAGATACTGATCCTTGTTTTAAAGAAGAAAAAAAGGGCACCGCCGGGGAAAGGGTTGGGCAAGGTTATAACAGAAAGATTCCACGCCGGTTTAGCGGATTAGTTCCTAAGCCCCTACGATCCTACGTGAGAAGGCAGCCGTTAAGGATTGATTCGGATTCTCGTCGTTCGCGAGGTGTATATTGTCCCAGGCAACCGACGAGGGCAAAGTTTTTATAGTAGGATATTTTCATTCAGGACTGCTTAGGGGTCAACGTAGAGATATATGCACTCATCAACAAGAACACCTCGTGCTTTCATAAGCACACGCACACATAGCGGGGGAGAGGGGTTGGGAGGAGAATTTTTGTTTCATTATTATGTATAAAGCTCAGCAGATGCTATCTTAGGCAAACCTATTCTGCAGACATAATATAGTGTAGTGACGGAAATGGTATCGCTGCCCGCCCACCTGGTGGTCTAGAAAAGCAGCCAAGCCAGACCTGCCAGCTCTAATTCGCGTTTGCGCTCACTATCTTCACTAATCATACGAGCGCCGTCCTAGCCCTGTACCCAAACGTACATAGGTCTCGTTCGCCTCGTACCGGGGAAGGTAACGGGCGCGGTGATAACTCCGCGGGCCTAGAAAGCCCGACGGAGGCGGAAAAGGGGAGAATGAGGTCTCCCTTTAAATGTGCCGAGAAGAATGACCAATTTAAACAATAGAAAACGAGCTCAATCATCATGTACCCCCTCTTGCCCGGAACTCCCGCCAATGATATGCATATTGCAATGGTAAAGCCACCCTGCCCGATGTACGCCCATGGTGGTCATCAATCTTTATGACATGCCTTTTATCCATCCATTCTTAAAGTGGTTGCCGCCCCTCGAAACATGTAACACCACTAATGCTGTGCTCTTGTGTACGTATGCCAGACCTGCATCATCTAGATGCTAGTCGGCGGTTTCTGTGGGAGTGTAGCGGGATTGCCATAATTAGGGAGGTGACTAAAGGTTTGGCCAAGTCCAGCCGGTGGTCCCTGGGGTGGAATCCCCGGTTTGTTTGGCATCTGCGGAAGATGTGCTGGTGGATGTTGTGGAATATGTTGAGGCGTATGATACGGTGGGAGCGAGTTGTTTGAGCTTTGACGGCTCATTCCATACCCTAGACCTCCCATGTAAGGCTGGGGTGGAGCGGGTGAACTATACCCGGCGTAACCCAGGTGTGGTGAACCAACCTGAGGACTACCATGGGGTGGAACGGGCATATTGTAAGGGCCCATTGGTGGCTGAACAGGGCTCATTCCGTTGCCGGGCACGAAAGATTGGGTTTTCGGGTTGAAAGCATGGCGATTGTAGCTTCCGGGGATGGGGTGCTGACTCTTGGGATCATGCGGGTTCGCATGAGCCGGGAGCTGTCCATATGCATAAGGAATTCCCATCGGACCGGTGTTGCCTTGGGGCTGGGGTTGAGGTCCGCGAGGTTGGTATGAGGTAGGCGGAGAAGCCTGATTGTAGTTGGGCTGCCAAGATTGTTGAGGCGCAGGTTGGGCAGGAGGGCCAAAACCGCTTCCCATAGATCCATTAGACGACGGATATCGGGATGGCAAGGGTTGGGGCTGAGGCGGATACTGCAATATGGTCAATATTTTCATGAAAATGGAAAGACTGAATCACTCACTGCCGGCACATTTCCGTATTGCGGATACCCGTTGTTTGCCATCATGGCAGGATACCCTTGTGGTGGGGTTTGATAGGGTTGAGGGATCTGGTATTGGTACGGCTGAGATGCTTGGCCGTTGTACTGCATGTTCGTAGAGATGAAATGAGGAGACCACTCCATCTGGGGTTGAGGGGGAGCAAAGTATTTGATGTACTGCGAACGCGAATCGAAGCTTTCCGAGTCATCTCGACGCTGCTTGCCCGTCTTTCCTCTTTTTCCGAGGTTGGATCTGTCTTTGGCGGACACGGAACTGGCACGAGAAACTCCATTTGCGTCGTCATTATCTTGTTGGCTGTTAGCGGGGTTCTAGGAACGGAAGTGTCTAGTATCGAACCTAGTCCTGATTCTGTTGGTTTGTCTGAACTATTACCAAAGATCCTCTCTCTAGCTATCTTGTATGCCTCTTCGCGTTCCTCTCTAGTCATTCTAACCACCAGTCAGTGCCTTAAGTTTTACATTGACAGTTATCTAGTCTTAGCACTTACTTTTCCTTGGCAAGAGCGGTCTTGTCTTTGCCGTCGCTACCGACTTCTGATGTAGCTTTAGATGCGCTGGTACTAACCTGGCCGGAGCCGCCATCCTCACCACGCCGCATGATTTTCTTTGGCAACACCACTGGAGGTGGAGTCTTTGGATTATCGTCTGTATTGGTCTCTATGATACTTGCCAGTGACGCAGGTACTCGGCAGAAAGGGGTTCTGAAAATACGGACGGAGCCTTGAACCGCTTCGAAGGAATGTGTCATATGATAATAGTCAGCAAGCTTATGCGTTAACATCCGACAAAATGAATTGTTCGGCGGAAGATCCATGTACGGTTCTCTGAGATGGTGTATCAGTAAAGGTTATGCAAAATATATTGCAGGACATCACCTACTTTGAGGATAGCACAAAGTTGATAACGTCTTGTTCCAGCCTCAACAAGAAAAGCCGGTCCTTTGGGGACTTCATGGCTTCCAATAGCTTTTCGTCTGGGTTCTTCCCGTAGATCGAGTTGAAAGCATCACTAGATGCGGCCGCAACGCCTAGTGTCTGCGGTTGTTCGGGAGGGGGTTGTTGACTCGAAGCCCCGCTTTGTGGAGTGGCTAGACCCGGATCCTGGGCTTCAGAAAGCACGGGAATGGGTCGTTTTTCTGGCATGTCGCCGATCCTGAGGCGGTGAATGCGCGCGTTCTCCGAGCCCATTCTCGATGTGGCAAGCAAAGAACTTCTAACCGAGAAAGCTTCATCATCCTCGGCGGCCGCCTTAACACTTGCGCTATCGTCAGGACGAAGCGACTCTTTTTCATCTAGAGCAAAAGTTGTCCCGGAGGTGATGCTTTTTCCATCGAGACTGGGGGCCTTAGTACCCATCTCCGAGTTAGAATCCGCTCGCTGTGACACCTCATCCGACATAGAAGCTCCATTCTCGTTCTTTGCTTGCGGCTCTACTACCAGAGACGATGAGCCATTCACGACCAAGCTCGGCGTAGACGCCGCACCAGCATTAGTAGACGGGCCATTTAAGGTCTTAGCCCCATTGTTACCGGGGGCCCGATCGCCACGCACAGGAATCGTCGAGAATCCCTCAATGGGGACTGACGGAGTCTGGGTAGAAACTGGCACGCCTGTAGGCACAACTGTAGTGGTAGACTGGGTATTTGCGACAACTGTTGTAGCGGTGACAGAGGTTTGCGCGCGACGATCCATGGTGGGTACAGCGACTCGGGGTACAGGTATGGGGTTAACACTCTCCTTGGGGTGAGAGGCCACAACCTGATGGCAAATTTAGCATTTGATGTTATAGACGGTATTCTTTACAAAATATGAGCAGCGAAGACTGTCGAATGAACGTACCTTTGCGAAGGATAACCTCTTGGGAGGAACCGAAGCGGGCGGCGCAGTCGCCATTGCTGAAAGGTGTTGCGTTTATGGACAGGGCCTGTGAGAAATATACTCGCTACAGTGAGGAGAAGGGGGAGGGAGAAGAAGAAAAGATAGCGCCAGCAGTCTTGCGAAAGCCTGGTCTATCGAAAGAAGTCGCTAGACGGAGGTTGCGATTTCTGAACACTGCAGTACAAAGATGCCGGGGGGGTAACAGAGATCAAGAAACGAAATGAATCAGCGCAACCCGCGAGAAGATGGAAATGCGGCTAATCATTGTCGTAGAAAGTGTCTCTAAATCAGCACGTTGATGAAATGGTCCTATGCCCCGGTGTATGTGGGGTATTTGAATACCACTGCTGGCGATTGAGGATTCAAGACCATACGGAAAAGATGTACAGCGGCGGAAAGCAGGGCGGCAGAAAATCGGTGGAAGAGAGTTGGAGATCAAGCAGGGCTGCCGTCAGCAGCAGTAACGGGAGCCGGCAAGGGAGGGAAAGGTATTGGCCTCGGTGGAGGGATTGGTCGACACAGGCACCCAAGGTCGCACAAATAATTCTGCGACGAGCGAGCGAGCGGAAAGAGACCAACTAACAACCTTGGTGAAGGGCGATGTCTTTTCGAGGTGGGATCGAGGTCGGTCGCCAAAAAGAGAAGAAGAGAGCACAGGCGGGTTCAAGACGAAACGAGACGATGCGAGGCTAGCATCGATTGACCAGAGCCAGAGCGAGAGGCGGCACTTGAATGGACGGACGGACGGAGTGGACGACGAATGGGTCTGCAAAGCGGCCGCTATCAGTCGTGTCAGTCACGAATGCAGCCCCCGATCGGATTTGGCCTGCTTTGGCCTGCTTTGGTTATGGATGGAGGGTCAGCCAGGAGTGAGCCCAAAGAAGTAGGGGAGGAGTTTGGATCGACTTTTAAAGATGGGTGGAGGCCAAGTCGGTTGTGTGTGGTGGTTTGAAAGATGGTTGTGGAGAGAGGTTGAGGGCGGGAGTCAAGGCTGCACCACTCACTTTACCTTCCTTGCATGTACCTAGTGTATACTATAGTAGTACACTATAGTAGATTAGGTACCTGATCAGGACCTTGGTGGCAGTAAAACGGCGATAAGAGTCGAGTGAAGGTACCTTGAGTAGGGGTACCTCGAGTGGTACTTCTAGTGTTAGGTAGACCGTAGTAGGTAGGGTACCGGTAGCTAAATTTGACTAGCGAGCTGTAGGTACAGTATTACAGCATTACAGCATACCCAACTGCCTATACTACCTAACACGCAGACTGGCCGGGGTCACATGTAAGCACCTACCAATAATACTCGAATACCCAGAACTTGTATCAATATTTTGCAAGGCGCAGCCATGAACGAAATCAAGAAACTACGTTTCAATACGAATGAGTGAGATATTTTTCTATTTTTTATTCCAATTATAGCGATATAGTCTTCGGCTAGCAACGATCAGAAGCATCATCACATCACCACATTACTTGCAATGGAAATAATGTACCAGAATGAAAATAGGTCGTCGTGTGGAGGTCCTATACTCGACAGTGTACGCACGGTACTTCTGCTGGGTCTGGGGGCTACTAGCCTGCTGTGGTTAGGGAACGAAGACTTGGGCACTCTGTACCGCCACAGGGTTTCCATTGACCAGCGTAGTAATGCTCATGCTGTGGCTTATGTCATAAACCACTGCCACATCCGACTTCATTCTCCAAAGAGTACTAGGTAGTCATTCAAGTCGTGTTTAAGGTAGATAAGGCAAGGATTGAGTCGGGATAAGGCATTCTTTAACGCTCTGCCCAAGTTAACTGATATAGCTTCATCCTCTAGCTCATATAATCAAGGTACGGGTCTATTTACCATACGGCCTGTGTATTTAGCATACTACTCATACCCCATATCCGCGTCTCAGAGCTCTACACCCTACGCTCAGTCATCATGTACCGAAGGGGACCCTCAAAAAGTACCCCAGCAAACGTTCAGTGCCAGAAGTGTCTTAAAAGAGATAAGTAGCCAGTCATGATTCTTCATTCTTAAACTGACATTCTTAACACGGCACTACTCATACGAGTGCAAGGCCTCGGCACAAGAGAGGCCCTATATCCCCCGGCCCTCGCGAACACAGCAACTACTCAACCCCAAACTTGTGCCCAAGCTAGCTAGTGATACCACAGACGCGCTACAGGATAAGTGTGTATTCCCAGTTATGGTGTCTATGTCGTTTCCTGCTAATAGTGATACAGAAAAGGAATAGCGGATCAGGAATTAGCTAAGAGGGAGGTGGAGAGAGCTAGGAAGCAAGAATTAGAACAAAGCGACGATACAGACCAGGACGTGTCAAGGCGTGAAAGATCACCTTCGTACGACTCTGTCTCTACGATCTCGACTAGAAGGTCTCCATCAGTCTCTCGTCGAAGGGAATCCCTGTCTCCAATAGGAGCTATTCGCCGTCCATCAACAACACATGGGTCTTCGAGACGCTCCTCTGATTCAGGGAGCGATTATGAGAGACGCTATTCCCCCAGTCCTAGGGGGCATACTAGAGGCATAAAGTCACCCGAGCCTACGAGACCAAGAAGATCACCAAGTCGCGATGACAGTCCGCGACGTAGAGATTTCGACCCCGAAGGACAGCCCGTAGACCGTCAGCGCATGGACAGACGGCGTGGGGACAGAAGGCGTGGAAGGTACTCGCAAAGCCCCAGTCGATCGCCGCCACCGGGGATCAGGAGGCGATTTCGGTCTAGGTCACCTCGTGAGCCCTGGCGGCCGGACAATAGTCCTCCACGATATCATGGCCGGAATGGCCAAGAACAAAGAGGTCCACCAAAACGAGATACACGAGAGCGCAGCCTCAGCCCATTTTCAAAACGATTGGCTCTTACACAAGCCATGAACGCCGGCCGATAGGATAGTGACGGGTATCATGTATTTTTTTTACCTACTCGAGCCAAAACCAATATTAACAAGCCGAAACACAATTGATGATATATGCCCCCCATATAGTGCCAGTGACCAAACTCCGTGCAATGCAAACCCTGTATCCGCGAAAGTCTATACCAGATCTTCCTCCTCTTGTTCCTTGCGCTCTTCTTCCTCTTCCCGTTCTCGTACTCGCAATCCTTCAACTAGTGCGACGCCGTCCATGCCCGCCGCTTCTGCGCTGCCGTCCTCGCCGTCGGCCGTAATAGGTTGAACTGTCTTCTTTGCCGCAGCCTGTGCATTCGCAATACGCTCTCTAACTAGCCGCGCAATGGCATTGTCAGTGCGCACGTTCAACACAGCCAGTTTCTTGTCCAAGTCTCTCTTGAGGTCCCAGTTGGGTTTCTTGGGCTGCAGTTTGAACAGGTCGATTCCCTGGTCGTCTTTCGCATCTTCGGCAGCCTTTTCCCGGGCCTCCTTCTCTACGAACGCGGCCTGTTCCTCGAGGGTGGGACCTTGCATGCCCAGTGTTGGAGGGGCATCGAAGCCCAGCTTAGGACCTCTCATCTCGGCATCGTAGTTGCGACCAGACAAGTGTAGTATGGTAACATCGATCTCAGCGGGCCGCGATATAGGGCGCTCGGATTCGGGCGCGACGATCTCGTCGGTAGGTTGTTTGCGCTTTAGGTTCTTGAGCTTGGCGAGCCGCGCTTTACGATCATCAGATGCGAGGCTGAGGGTGGCGTGTGACGCCGACATGTTGAAAAGTGTGCTATAGACAGTATTGTGGTAGGCGAGCTCGGAGTGTAGAGATGCGTTTTGAGGTTAAGTGATTTGCGTCCTAGTGAAGTCTAGAGCTTTAAATTTGATGCAACAGAAGAAAGCAACAATAGTAAGAGGTACCTCCAAGGTAACATTGATCTAAGGCGGCCCCATTTTACCACTTTCCATGTTGCAAACAAATGCGGTTTAGCGTAAACGAGGCTTTGCTCAGGCTCGCTCTATCCTCAGTCAGATGACTAAGCGGCAGAATTCATGCATGTCTGTATGCACACGCATATAACATATAACGAAAGGGATAGGTTTTAGTAAACGGTCTCACCAACCAATTCCGTTTTATCTGAGTAATAATTAGGGCTCGTTGATATTAATAAGCTATGTAATGCGTGCTGTTGAACTATATACTACGACCTCGGAGCAGTATGGATAGGGACCAGTACGAATAGAAGTTCGTACCGATACAATCTTCGACCAGGACCGACACAGGCTTGGCCGACGGACAGGTACGATATTCGACCTAGTGCGGCCGTGGGCCCCCGTCCTAACTGTAATAATTGACCACTCCGCCCACTCCCGTCCTCTGACGCCTATTCCGTCTGAACATAATTTTGATAGAAGGAATACTATGTACGTAAATCTGCGGCTTCACACACGTCTGTACAACGGTCTTCGCCTCAACTGTTCTTCATCTATATTCTTCCGAAACCGTCTATATAATGCCGATGATCACTGCCGATAAGGATTTGCCCAAGCTGCTCGACACTCCTACGAAGCAGGTGAAATGGGCAAAGAAGCTGGTCGTCGAGCATCTAAACAGTGCTTCGAAGCGCATCGATAAGCCTCCTATACAGGGACTTTTTAGTAGGACCCTATTTGTTGCCCTCGCCGACGGCCGTGAGGTAGTAGTGCAATTTCGCACCGAGCCACTTGACGTCGAAGCGTTTAAGACCGCCAAGGGGGCGCTAGGCTCGTTTGTCCCGG
The DNA here is from genome assembly GCA_022495195.1 of Xylaria digitata. NCBI lineage: Eukaryota > Fungi > Ascomycota > Sordariomycetes > Xylariales > Xylariaceae > Xylaria > Xylaria digitata. Next base: position 155,411 of record MU376981.1, on the reverse strand, counting down.
ACGCTGAAGCCCTCCCTAATGAGGAGTTAGAGAGCACGGGTGCCTGGGCATACTGCATTACCCGTATGCCCGGCCAGATATGGCTGCGTGGAATCACTGGGAAGGGAGCCGAAGGGCGTATTGCCATCAACAAATCATTAAGCCGCGTCTTTTTCCAAGGCTTTCTTGCCGAGAACAGCCATGAAGCCGTTGAGGCCAAGCTTCGACCGCACTTAGACGCCATTTTAACGTCGCCGTTGGAAGAAATCCTTCCTTATAAAGCGACTGTTGAAAGCTTCGCTAAGAGACTTGACGAGCTTGCCCAGCTCCCGCTGTGGGTTGCCCATTATGACCTCAACGAGGTAAACATGCTCATTAACGAGGAATGTGAGGTCACTGCTTCGGTAGACCGGGAATTATCCGTGCCGCTCCCTTTCAGGGCCGGCTTCGATCGCATTCACACCATTGCCGGTGAATACGTCGAAGGAGAGTTCTAGATGCTAGATGAATTTGAGGTTGCGGAAAGGGGCTTTTGGACAGAACTTTTTAACGGCATGCCAGAGCACATTCGAACGATGCTAGAGAAGCGCATGGACCTGGTCCAGGATGCTATTCTACTCGCGACCTTGTTAAGTTGCTTCTTTTTCGAGGACGGGGAGGTCGGCGTTGGCCAAGTTACCTTGAAGGCACTCCCGAAATTGATGACCTATCGAATCCCCTTTGTCCGAGGGCAGGAGCAGCCGTATAGTTGAAATCGGGATATAATGTGATAACAAACTAGAGAAACAGACGATGCGAAATAGCAAATTTCAGTATAACCAACCGTCTATTAAAATATTTGTTGGGCCAGGCGGAATAGCCTATAATATATACCTCTTAGTATAAGTACAAGCTTGTAGTGTACGTAGGGCTCACCTTACCCACCTGACATCAACCCCTGCGCAAATGTTCCAGTAGCGCAGATTGATAAGACCGATAAGCGTCTACGTTGCGACCAAAAGTCCCAGATTGCATGTGGTACCTAAATTTATTTGCGCTTAAGATTCTATTAGACTCATCCGTCACTTATCGCTTATCCACTAGACTACCTACTTATTATACCTACTTTCTATAATAAACGTTCATTACTAGGTGACGCATTGCTTCCAAATCCAGTGGCTCTTTTCTAAATATCTCACAAAGCCCGTTTTCAAACCTGTTGTCATGAAACGGCCGACACAAAATATCTACTAGCCAAAACGATCGTTGCTGCGTCACAGCCATGAAGAGCATAACTAGCACTGTAGTGAAGAGACCGTACCATGCCAACTCCCTTTATATGTCGAAAATGTACCGCGCAACTCGCAAAATCTGCATTCAGATCGCTTAGATCCAACCAAAGCCTGCTGCACACCAGAGTAATCCCAACCGAGCGACCATCCGAAGTAGCAGCCCTCCCCGCCCAACATAACCCCGAGTCTTCGCAGTCCCAATATCCACGTGGGGGCCGCAAAGCGAACAATGACAACGGTTCTGCTACTGAGGCACAATATGACGGGACTAGCGAGATGACGGTATGCTGGAAGGGCAAAGTCGGGAAATTTGTGCCGAGGACAACGGCAGTTGTGGAACAACTGGCTAGCCTACCAGCAAACAGTATGCGCGAACTCAAAGCCAAGATCCTAGGTGCACGAGGGAATTACATATCATCTCATGGGGATCTGGCATCATTACTTGGTCTGTCTCATCAGGAAGCACGCCATGCAGTGGGTCAGCTGGAACGCTTGCTCTGGGGTTTCCAAGGCTCAATCATTGTGGCAGCGCGGCGACTCGACCAGTATCTTACTTGGAAAAAAGACTTCTCTATTGCGCTGCGGAACATTGCCGCTACGTCCTCTGTCGAGGGCGGTGACTCAAGTACAAGTGACGGTACAATTAAGATGGCCTCTCACGAAAGTGAAATGGCAGCAATGACAACCGCATGGCAAAGATTGGACAGGGGAAAGCGAGAACGTCTCTGGCCGCAAATGGTGCTTTCCGCAGCAGTTTCAGAACCGCATATGCTACCGGCATTGATTCAATCCACGTTTGACTCCTCCTGGTGCCCAAGTTACGTTATAGAAGATATGCTTTATCTCCTTTTCCGTCGTCGCCAGTTGGCGCTTCAAAAAGGAGCCCAGGGTAGTTATGGTCAGACGCAACAAGAAGTCGAGGCGATAACCACTATTATACTCAACAAATGTCCGCCGAGGTACCTGGCACTGGAGCAAACTGTGCTGCTCTCGACTTTCCCCTCCCTGTCAACCCCCAAGCTTATCCAGCGCTTTGAGCTGCTCAAGACTCTCGAGCATCCATTACACGCAAATACATTGCTCCACCTGGCGAGTCGCTTCGCCAAAAGTTCCCGGACGAAACTCCATGCCAAAGATATTCTTCAGATTTTGACGGATATGCCAGGTTTTGACATCAACACCCCCGCTGCCGCGAGCGTGTGCACCACACTACTTAGCTTGAATGAACACGAGCGCTTGCCAGATCAGCAGGCTGCGCCGGATCTTCTCTTCGAATTTCTTATCAAGCGGGGCTTCAACCCGAATCTATTAGGATTGTCAGCTTTGATGCGCAATTTCTGTATTCGTGGTCACCTTGATACTGCATGGAAGATTTTTGATCTCATGCTTCAATACGGATTAGAACCCGATCATTACGTTTACTCCATCCTCCTCAACGGGTCAAAAAATAATTTGGATAGCGCCTCCTTTGAACAAATATTCAGCATCATTACGCGAGGTGATGCTTGGTCCCCTGTCCTTCTCAACGATTTCCTAGGTCTGCTCTTTCGGGAGAGCGAGTCGCAACCCGAGCGAAGACGAAGACAGCGGAAGAAAGTGAGCAATGCCTGGCGCCCTATGCTCGAACTATACGCCAAATTTTACGACCTTGCTCCATTGCAAAAATTTGTTTTCTTCTCACTCGAGAATTTGTTGGAGCGGAGGGGTGTGCAGCCAAACCATTCGACACCCTCCGCCAGATTAGCTGAATATTTGATGTCGCAGCCAGATCACAGGCTTATGCAACCGGATACCATTACATTATCTCTAATGATAGGGGCACATATGCGATCCCTTGCTACACCCAAGTACGCGATTCGCTACTACATCAGCTTCTTCAATCTGGTGAACCAGAAAGATCCAACAGCGCTGAGCCTTCTAGCAAACCATGGTTCCCTAATGCTGGGTATATTCTTACGCACTCTACTGCAATTTCGAGAGACAATTGGTTTCGCCATAAGGCAATTGCAGAAAAGAATAAATGCTGCGGAAAAGGAGATGGCACAGCATGGCTGCAATCGACATCATCCTCCTCCATCCGTTCATACCTGGACCATAGTTCTCAATGGACTCAAAAACCATAATGACACGCGTGGTGTCATTGGAATTCTCGATATGATGACCAACATTGGTGGTCTACAGCCAACTCTACCGACGTGGAATGCCCTTATTCAGGCTTTCGCTCGAACGAACAACGTCAGCGGTGTCGTAAAGGCGATACGGTCACTTGAAAAAGCCGGCCTCAAGCCTGATGCCCGAACAATTAAAGCTTTTAGTATGTTGCCTAGGAATCTGAAGGAACGAGCTATTGTCCAACTAGAAGAGGCCCGAAAGGCGACGAAAACATTTTCAAACACAGAAGCTCCACCCCAGGATCCCGCCACTAATCCCAGCCTTCCGAAAATCGAAAAGGTGCCTCACCGCTCCTCAAATGACCCTATTCAATACTCAAAGCCGGTTATACCCAAGACTCTCAAACAACTAGCTTGGCAACATGGAAAAGTAGATCTTGAAGCGATCGATTCTCGTTCAAATAAGCGGCGGGCCTTGAGGGAATTGCGTGCCTCAGCCCTCAACTCTAGTTCACCCGTTGGGGCCCTCGCAGGGCTCCACGGTGAAACATATTTTAAAGATGTAGAATGCCCATTTGTACATAACATGGCTGTATAAAAATATAGCATAGACTCTGGCGTCCGGTTTAGGAGCATTGTAATTTGATGATACCCCATTCATACCGATTCATAAGTGAAGAAGCTGGTGTGTGCTAATAGACGGTGCATAGTTGCAACTTCTCCGTGAATTTCTCAAGTTTAACGCTAGATTGTCTGGTAGTCTCCCATTGGTATCTCTCTAGTTGCTCGCTTCAATCATGCCATAGTCTAAAAACACTAGTCTACGAAGGACAGTGAATCTTCGAGACATTACAATTACTTGGCGGCAAAGTTAACTCTGTTGGGGTCCGATGGACTCGAGTACTGAGAAAAGGACGTTAATATGGGGACGAGGCATCGAAATACGAACACTCTAAGAGTTGTGCCAACAAGAGAAAAAGGAAGATGAGTGTTTCCCGCGACACATGAACAGCAAGTTCTGAAGCTTAGAGAGAAAATGATACAGCCACACTCTGGGATATGTCAGAAGCCGAACCGAACTATCTTATATTTTGCGGAGGCCCGTGTATACAGACAAGGTTCGATTCTATCTGCAGTAGCCTTCCCGCTCGCTAGCCATATAGAAATACGGGCGGCAATAATAATATGGGCAAATGAAATCGATTGAGCCCGCGAGCACCGGTCAAGGAGGCGCGTAACACCCATCTTCTGCGAAACCTTGCCCAAATGAACAGACAGCAGCCGTGATTCCCCAGAGGCGCTGGTTGATCGATCCCACGCTAGCTGCTCTTCTCTGCTCTGTTTCCCATGTACCCGTGCCTTTGAAAAGGCCCCAGCGGTGCAATCAGATGGCGTAATGCGTCTCAGTAGGCGGAACGGCGGGTACAGCAGTTATATATCACCGATCCTATCCAACCATCCCACCCCAGCCCACGTAACACCGGAACAGCGTATCCCTCCCGCGTCGGTAAAAGCGGGCAGTTCTCGCCAGGCCAGGCTATGCATGATTCGCAAACCACACCACACAACCCCGCGTTATCTACAACGTCCATGTCTTTTCCGCCCAACAAGTTCCTTCTTCCCTTCAACCGAACTTGCGAGTACCGCCCTTCTTCACCTCCGCGTCCTTGGTACCCCTCGCCTTCTTCCCGGGGCCGATGAGCTCGAGGTGTCCCGCGCGCTCGCCGAGCAGGCGCTCCGTCTTGTGCGTGATGCCGGCGGCGAGCTTGCGCTGCAGCTTGTCGGCGGCGCTGCCCTTCTTGGACTTGATGACGCGCGCGCCCTTCTTCGCCTGCTGCGGCTTGTTTGCGCGTGCCGTCAATGCCGGCTTGCTTGTTTTCTTCGGTGCTCCTTGCGCCATTGTGTCTGGGTTGGATTGTATTTGCGAGAGAGGGGGAGAGGGGAAGATAGATAGTACGTAGAGTTGCTCGCTTGTATAATTGGGTATAGATTATTATGTCCGAGACGTTCTTCTAATGTAGGTATTATTTCATGGCCTCGATATAGGCAAGCCGCGGTGTGATCTCGTCGTTGTTATTGGGGCCGCCATGCAAAGCGCCCTGGGAAAGTAGAAGAGCAATCCGGCTGCAAGAGACAAAAATCATTAAGAAAAGTTTGGAGTGCATCCCACTTCACTAGGTCCCACTTTTCTGCACCACAGGGTAGCCAACATAAATCGTCCGTGTTGTTATGCTATTATATTTATATCTGGCATCATTTTTTCATCCTCTAGTTTGATGCCACGTCTCTAGTGGTGTAATAACAATATCTTGCGACTCAAGAGATTGATCGGTATCCATTTAGTTTTCTCCTGTCCCCGGCTCCAATTGCCAACCCGCCTAACGCCGAGCCGTGTGTATATTCATCGCCACCCTATATCTTCAAGGGGTGTGGCGTGATGGGGTATAATACAGTGAAATCAAAACCATCCACGATGCTATTTTTAAAAAATAGGAAGAAATGTGTCCGGGTCTAGGGACCGTAGGCCGTGTGAAGCATTACCAATATGATATACCACGATATAAATGACGGAAAGACGATGCCACATCGATACAGATGCTCGGAGAGCAAGATAAAGGAAACTGTAGTATTGAACATGGTGATGGTGTAGCTCTCATTGATTCGAATTATAACCGTCCGGTCGCTCAATGCGAGCGACTCCGTTATTGCACATTTAAGAAAAGATCGTCACCTCGCCGTGTTGGTGTGAGTTTCGGCTGCCATATTGGTGTTTGGGGAAGCGTCCCCTTTGGGGATGTAAGCTCAGCAACGTCCGGACTTAATAGTCCGCCGTCGCCCTGTCGTCTCCATTGTTGTGCCTTCTTTCCATTTGGGTCTAGAATAAGAGCAGCAGCCCTATCGTTACCAAGCCGTTTAGCGAGAAGCGAGCTCGCGGTTGAGCTAACAGTCCCGAAGCTTGTACCTGATTCTGCACGTTGATATGCAATATGTGGTCGCCCACGGTCAATGATACGAGGCTGTGGTGGCGTTACCGACCTCTGTTCCTCGAAGGGTGGTGAAGTTGATTTTGAGGATGGCGAGGGTGGCGAGGGGGTGAATATGGGAATAGGTTGTTGCGGTGGCGTTCTGAATGGGTCTCGCTGCTGTGAATCAACATATCTGTATGATTCTACCGGCGGGATAGATGCAGGGCCTTGCCGCGGGTATGGTTCTGGTATTAACATTTCGTTTGAACGAGCGAAGTTCTGAAGAGGAAACACTTCGACGTTAGGTGGCTCTGGGGTAAATCCCGACCCGGTCTCCTCTATCGGTGCAAATCGTCTCCCCTTGCGTTTCGGATTGAGAGGGAGAGGGTATGCTGAAGGCGAACCTTCGACGGGGTATACAACCCCTAGTGTTGGGCTTGGTTGTCCCGAGGGCGAGCCAGTGAAGTTCGGCCTTTTGGGTGGTGGAACATATCTAATTGTCGCTCCGTCTAGACGTCCAGGAATCTTCGGGTAAGTAATCCGAAGTCGTTTAGTTGCTAGGTCTGGCGACTCTTCAACCGGTGATAACTGTGACAGCCGAGCGATATCATTTTCGTAAGCCAATCCATCGTCATGGCCCGACGTTGAAGAAGTCTGTATCGTGGTGGCCGAAGCTTTGGAATCAGAACGATTAATCCCAGACAGGCTACCACTTTTCCGATATTTTGATGTAATATTCCTACCCAACGAATTCCTCTTCCCCGTCTGCCGAGCTGCGCTAACTTGTGAATATAGGCTCGAGGACTGAGAATATGCCTGGTTTGCTGGATCTTGGGACAAAAAAGCTGGTTGTGGCGCTCCCGGTACCGCGCTGCTTGCAGAGATGGCAGCAGCCATCCTAGCCGCCTCCTCTTGCTTTTCAATTGGTGACTTTGTTAGGGGTGTATGCGTATCCAGCTCTGCAGCTTGCGCGATTTGTGCGATCTGGGACCGACGACTATCACTACTAAGAACCCAATTGCCGTATTTATCGGCAACATACAATGTGGTGGCCGACATGGGATCCGTAGGTGGTGGGCGCCAGGTCTGTTCGCCTTCGGCAGCCTCCGAATCGAGATCAGCGAACCCTGTGAGATTCGTAAAGGTGCTGGCTCTATCTGTTGTAGGTGGTGCTTGTGAAGATGGAGCACTATTAGTGGCCGCTTTCGATGGAATGTCAAGAGTTAGAGCTGGCCTTGGGGGCAACAGTTTAGAGGGCTTTCTTTCAAGTAGCACCTCGCCTTGTCGCGGCGATGACATCGCAGGAGAGTGGATATTGGGGGACGGCCTTGGCGGTAGCAAGCTACGAGGACGTGAAATGGCTAAGCCAATCGTATTTCGGTCTATTGTCACAGGCTGGACGGGTGGTTCTTCCTGGGCTGTCTGTGGCGCGGAAGGCGTAGCACGGGGAATAAAATCTGGACGGTATCTAGATGTTCGAAGAACTGGAGGGGATATATGAAAAATCCTAGACGCTCTTGATCCTAATGGATCAAAGCCAGCTGTGCTGTTGTCATTTTGATAGAATCCTTTTTCAGATTCAGAATCAGGATATTTCCTACGACGCATACACCTCGCCAAGAAGATGGCACCCGCTGCGATGGCTATAGCCCCAGCTACACCTACAGAAATTCCGGCTATCTGAGCCGGCGCAAGTCGTGTGGTTGATGACGGCTCAGAACTTGGACTTGACGCCGGCTCAGAAGTTGAGCTTGACGTCGGGCTTGACGTCGTAATCGGAGTTGAAGCAGAAGTCAGAGTTGGAGTCGGTAGTGAAGTCATCACCATGGTTGTAGTTACCGAAGAATGGCTTGAGCTGGCAGTGAGGGGTGGCGAGCGAGTGCTCGTTCTCAGCGTTGTCGCTGTTGATTTAGTAGTCGACGACGTTAAGACTGTTGTCCGCGAAGATGTTGGGGCTAATAAACTTGGATCCCCTGATGGTGGTACGACCAAGGTCGCGGTAAGCGTAGGATGCGTATTCGGCAAAGCACTCTTCTGCCCACTGCACATATTCAGGACCCTCGCCGGAGCAGCACCTGAGCGTGTTAGCGGAAACATTAATAAACCGACTTGAACCGAGTCTCTGTCTCACCACCTGCATCTTGCTCATCACACAGCCCAAGTTGAGCGTATCCGGCGAGACACTGCAACGCAGCCTCCCCGACCGTGAAGCCCGAGATCGACTGAGCCGGACATAGACATGGTAATGTGAAGTTCTTTCCACAGTCTATTGTTGGATAATTGGAACTTATAAATGACACCAAGCAAGACTGAGCGCATGTAGGAACGAGTGAGGCAATATCACCGCCCAGTCCGACATAATGAGAGGAGGCTATCGGTATCGAGGAGGCCCATATAAGAAACTCAAGGAGCGAAGGCATACGAGCCATCCTATATGGAAGAATCTTCAGGCGAGGTCAGCATGAGAGGATCTTTAATGACCAAATTGGATACTATTAGATTTGGTTCTCGGTGGGGGGGCATCGCGTCCTCATTGCATAGACGGCTCTGGAGAAGACAGCAGAGAAGGACACAGGATAGAAGAATGGATATGATATGTTTCAGGCCTCGCTCCTTGAGACAACCGCCGATATATGGCTTGCAAAGAAAAGCTCGCATGACTAACCTACGATGTTGGAACCCCTTGTATAGAGATGACCAGCATCTCAACCACGATTCAGCACAGCCCAGATAAAGATGCGTAAATTACCACGTAGGGATACAGAGGCTTAGAAAAAAGGAAGGGAAAAAAAACAAGAACTAAAAATAATAATAATAATAAGATCAGGCTGAGAAACAAAGGAACTTAGAGAGAGAACGCAAAAAGCGTGAGCAAGAAAATGCCATTGCAGATTGAGGCAGAGGCGTTGCATTTAGGAGACTAGAGACTCGATTCATGATGACCCCTTTGGGGCCAGCGTCTATAGGATGCATACCGACTGCATACCAACTACAGCCGGTATCCAACCTCATCACATCGTCAAGATTGGTCAATGGCGCATGTACCGATGTGTACGAGCAGCTATTATGATACAGTCGGGTACTGGTAGCTGGCCGCCAAGCACCAGTCTGCATATGGCACTGACATCACGGCGCCATTCGCAGGTGTACGAATGGCTCAACGTTGTCGAGGTGTCCCAAAAGAGGTCACTTAAGACCGGGCCAGGGTTCCTATTGGCTTGAGTGTTTATTTCGGTCCTCCCTAGATAGCCAGGTAGTTGGCGGTCTATCTAGATAGATAGATACTAGGTAAAGTGTTCCCTATTCCGGGATCTGTCCGGCAGTAGTGGTGGTAAGAAGCTGAAGTGAAGTGGCAGTGCTAAGTATGCAACCGTCAATTATAGATACCCAGTTCGTACCTAGTCTGTGCCTAGTCTGTGCAGGGGATGCGGAGGAGGGCAAATGGTAGGCTGTGTGTTGTTTGTATTACTATTGTGGTACCTGGGTTAGATTTTGCGCGCGCTTACAGCTTTTTCAGTGGGGTAATCTGCACTACCTTGCATATTCTGGGCTGCCTACCCGGGGTCGGATATTCAAACATGAAGAACTGCTATTTAAACATGAAGCTAAACTTAACATGGCAATTGCTCCAATTATACACTGAATTGCTCCACATCATTTGGAAAACACACCCAAATTAACCTAATTTGTAAAAGCCCCAGAGCAGTCTCCAGCACATACGGTCGCGCTACAAAGACTGCACTATACTTGCGTTCTTTTACAAACGCCTTTTTCTTTAACACCTTTAATTATTAACAACTACTGCGCGTACTACAATGCCTATTAAAATAATGTTATCATAATATTTTTTTATATTTTTTATATTTCTTTTTTTTTATAAAAGGTATAAAGTTCGGGATGCTTTTTAAAGCTATTTTCCTACCTTTAACAAAGGCTGCAAAGCCTTCGTTAAAGCCACACTTTACTTCCAATTGACTGTTTGTCTTAGAATGCCTTATTTCTTATACAAAATAGGTTAGTTCGCGAAAAATGTGGGCGCTTTGCTAATTGTGGTTTAGCTTCATGTTCAAAAAGCAGTTCTTCATGTTGAATATCCCACCCCTGCCTACCCATATTAATGCTTGAATACCCAGGTACGTATCACACTAGGTTAGGTTAGACTGATACTATACTGTAGTGTAGTAGTGATAACTCGAAACTCGAGATCATGCCAGTGATTGTCTAAAGTTTCTGAGATCATTGGAATTAGGAGATCGTCAAGTTATCATCTCGAGGAAGTGTCACCCCACAATACGGTACATGGTATGCCCCATCCACTTTCACCCCTTTTGCGACTTCATGACCGCAGGTAAGGGTTGCCAATGTGAAGACTCTGCCAAGCTCAGGCATTTTCATGCCAAACTTTTCACACAGATTAATGGTATTTTTCTTCGTGATAGAAGTCAATTCGACGCAGGCGGCCAATCTTCCTAACGGCATCTTCGTTCTCGATAGGCGTGCTGTCTATGATTTCTTATTCGAAAGCTTGATATTGATTGCTAGGAAAAGCGTCAAGATTGAAATGATTGGGGTCGAGTCCAAAACTCCGGGTAAGGCATAGGTTGCTCGTTTTCGGCACTCGGCACTTCGCTCCGCCCACGGCGGCTGTCCTCAAGGTTTTCCATTCAGTTATGGGGGAGGGACCGTTTGATCCTGAGCAGTCAGAGCTCCAATGGTGGGAGCAGCTTCCACCGAAGATGGAAGCCGGGCTCGCAATCCAGCCCAAATAATTAGCCGGATGGCCGCGCTCGCCAGCCTCAAGCTTGAGCATCTCGCAGCATCTTTCATCATAGATGCTAGCCATTTCTTTAAGATAAAACCCTCTTGGGAGTGGCCAAACCTAACCTCGCTTGTGATTACTTCAAAATTACTTACGCCCGGCGAGAATTCGATCGAAATTGAAGCTATGCTTCAGGCAGCGGCGGCAGCGGCGGCAGCGGCGGCAGCGGCCATAAAAATGCCACAACTAGGAACAATGGAGATTTAGAACAGACGAAAGGGCTTGGCAGCGCTCTTTAACATTAAGCTATAATTACTCGAAGAGGCACATGGAAATCGACCATGGAACCATCTATAATCCAGGCTTGGGAGCCGTCGTACATCAATATAACGGTTGAAAACTCAATCTGTTTTAAGAACGGCTGGATAAAGCTGCTATTACCTAGTCTCACGGTGATGCAATTCACTACCTAATGCTTTCGAGCCAGATCATTCGGTCCATCTTGTTGCAGCAGATCCAGATAGAACAGAAAGCTCTAGAGGGCGTGGAGACCGTGTAATACAAGCAGCTTCTCATGAGATGTACCCGTAGTTGACCACCTTCCCCAACACCTAGGTTAAGAGCCTATAGCTTGGTGATGGGCGCGCCGACCAGCAATCCTTGTGTGCGTGCTTCGAAGTGTGCAATACTTAAATCCGGTTGGAATAGAAAAGGTAGTGTAGTACAGTGTGCACTACATACTTACTACCTTGTGCTAGGGTCCGGACGGTATTGTCCGGGGGAGGGAGAGAAGCATCTGCACGTCACAGTCTTCCCCTAACGGTACACTACCCTATGTAAGATACCCCTGGCACCAGCGTCTCGCTCGGTTCTTGGTTCGGCGCCAAAATGCCCCGTACCTACATTTTGCAGCCTCCACACCGGCCAACCGACCAACCGAAATCCGGATCTAACATACCGTGCTCAATTCGATCTGACTTTGGTAGTGTAGGGCTATGCTCTAGTTTCCGCCCCAATCTGCGACCCTACCTTTGAATCCCTCCGCTTTTTACTGCCTCCGCCATTATTGGAAGACTGCATCTACATCTTCTGATCATCACATATGCGTATCCCATGGCATATGGTATACATATATGGTATACATATAGCAGTTCTCCGCTGAGGCGAGGTGCCTGCGTCCTCGCTAATTCATATCCGATTCTCCCGCCACAGAAATACATCATCCAACCCTTTACTATCTACCTTCACGACTTGGCAGCATTCAACATTGCCTTCATCATTTAAGTCGTATGATGCGAGTCGAGAATAGGTCGCCGAATTCCGCCGAGTTCCGCTGAGTTCCGCTCCTATTCTAGGCTCGAGTATTTTTGCTGTAGAGTCGGAAGGAATGTTCCTAATCTTGTGCTCGAGAGACACATAATAAGCAACACTTATTTAGGACATTTCAATACGTGTCGAGATAAAGGCGCGGTCCGAAGATATTTCGTCATACTGAGTCACTATCAAGTGAGACACATCGAGGCGTATATTCAGACATTCGGTCAGACGCCTCTCTTCCTCTTCCTACATTCCTCTCATTTAGGACTTGGCCTTTTTTTAATGACTTTCCACATCCATTTTTGTTATCTAGTGGATCTCCTTCCATACGTGGTATACTACGATTCTTTTTTGGGATCACTCGATATCGTCGGTTCGCTCCACATACCCTCATCTTCGGCTCCGTGTAAAAGCAAAATGTCTCCATTAGTCGTTCCTTCATACCATCTCAGCGCGCCCTAGTTCCATTCAGTAAATGCATTGGCAAGAATGGCAAAAAGTTTGCCCCGCCCCAAATTTGCGCCGCTCATTCCTGTCCTGGAGTAGCACTTGGGACAAAGCTGGCCTGGGCTCGACTTGATTTAATGACTCTTTGGACCTGTTTCTCGGTTTCGTCCCAGTCGTCGGGACTCAGGGCCACCAAGTCGATTTGAAGGTCTTCTGCAATGTTATGCAAAGCCGTAAAACTCTTCTTGTCGGAGATAAATGTAATGCTCACGCCTACACGACCGAAGCGGCCGGTTCGTCCGATTCGGTGAAGATAAGTCTCAGTGTCGTGTGTAGCATCTCCCATGCCCTTCATTGGAATGTCGTAGTTGATCACCATCGAGACCGTAGAAACATCGATACCACGGGCCAGGACGTTGGTGGTGATGAGAACCTTGGACTTGCCAGTTCGGAACTCGTCGAGCAGGGCGTCTCGTTCACTACCTTCGTACGCTCCATGCAAGACCGAAACCTTGTGGCCATCTCGGACCATACTCTGTTGGATCTGGGATGCACTCTCGCGAGTCTAGAATTGTTAACATGAGTCGGAGATGCAGCACAGGTTTGCCCGTACCTTAACAAAAATGATCGACGAGCCAATATTCATCAGACCATAAAGCTTGCAAAGAATCTCGTACTTGTCTGCCTCTCCAGGACAGTCCATATACATTTGGGAAATGCCCTTCACCGTAAGTTCTTGAACCTTCAACTTGATTATGTTCGCACTAGGAGCAAATGTAGTTGCATATTTCAACACCTTCTCGGGAAAAGTGGCGGAAAATAGAAGAATTTGAATATTCTTTGGGAGCATGCTGTCACGACAGGTTAGTGCACAATACAGTCACATGTGTACAGTTTTTGAAGACCAACCCTTTAACCCTTGAACATTGGTCACCAAGGCCTTGCTGGTCTAGCATATTATCGGCTTCGTCAATAACGAGAACCTTTAATGCACTAGTATCGAATTGGCGTCGTCGGATCAGATCTGTGACAGTGCCCGGAGTACCAACAACAATAGCTTTATCAACAGTACCCCCACGAGGAATTGAGCCGGGGATAGCAGCTGAAACCCCCAAGTTCGGGATGAACTGGCCGATGGTGGTAATGACACCTTGGATTTGACGAGCCAGCTCACGGCTGGGGGCGAGAAGCAGGGCCTGAGGGGTGCTGGCTTGGCTGAAGTCGACACGGGAGAGAACGGTAGTAACAAAAGCGGCTGTCTTTCCAGTTCCTGACTGAGACTGGGCAATCATGTTTCGGGGAGGGTCGGCGAGCATGAGAGGGAGAGCCTTCTCTTGAACCTTGGAGGGCTTCAAGAATTTCAAAGCGTTCAGTCCCTCGAGAACTTCGTGTGGCCTGTGAAACGGAAGTCAGTGACGGCTGCACGGAGCAGGGCTATGTTAAGATGAGACTGACAATCCAAGCTCCTGGAAAGTGGTAGCGGATCCTAGCGGGTGCTCTTTATCCTTTTGAAGATCGCTGAGTTGAACTTCTACGTCATAACTGCTCTCCTGAAGATTAGAAGTAGGAGCTGCGCCATCAGCCTGGACCTCCCCGGCACCAACTGAAGCCTGGGCAGATTGGTCGGCCATCGTAGTACTTTTTTAGGCGCACGGTGTTCTAACAGAATAAAAGCTCGCGATCGGATATAGATACTGTGTTTCCGAGGGGAGATGTTGTTGCAAACCAGGAAGGGAGTATGGTCGTGGTTGGTAGGGTGGGTGAGCTAGAATCGCGAGGTCAGCATGCTCAACCGCACCGATAGAATATATCATTCTTAAGAGGGCGGTATAAGTACATACGCAAACGGACGGTCCAAGGGCTTTATTCGACACCACCTTGCCGAGTTATGTAGTAGATGGAGGTTGAGATCATAGAATAGCAGAGAGAAAGAAGCAGCTCCGAGGTGTCTTGGAATTCCCAGAGCATTGGAATATTTTGGTGGGGTTCCTACTCCACGATAGGTAGCCTCGAGGTATTTGGGGGCGAACTTGGAGCATAGAGGGGTAATGCCTAACACTCTACATATGTACTCGGGTAGTACCTAAGGTACCTAACCTAGTATCTACATTACGCACTTCAGGAACGGCATAGGTGAGCTAGGTACATCCTGGTACTGTACACTTACCATAATGGAGGGGGAGCTACACCGGGCTTCAGCGATCGCCCGGCCAAGTAACAACTAGAAAATTAGCAATTCAGCTGCTGACAAGTCCACGTGGAATTAGGTAGGTACCTAGTAAATACAACGATTCAGTACCTAGGCACATCTGCACCACTGTCATAGGTCATTTTTGTACGCTATATGCTGTATTCATTTATTATTAAAGTAATTACAACACTCAAGGTCCAAGACTCAAAAGTTTTGTTGATTTGATGAGGTCGATGATAGGTACCTTGGTGATGTGTCAGCAGAGCAGCGAAGTATCTTGTAGGGAATATAGAGTTACATGTACCTACGGCGACTTGGACGTACACTACATGCACGTGTATTTCTACATACCTCTTAAGCAACGCCTACATTAAATTGGAAGAGAGCTTTAGAGGGTTAAGTTCAGAACATGTTCCTTCGCTGATAGATAACCCGTACCACCTATCACTTACTATACTTGGTTAATGACGAACGCTTACCTACACTACTAGGTATGTACCTAGGTACCTTAGGTACCGATTAGTGCCCAGGTGGGCTGTGTCGCCGAGTAGTCGTGTTGCTACAGATTCCGTATTCCGATCGATACGGCACCTTTCTTCCAAATAGCTACCTACCTATCGTTCTATTATGGCTTTGCAGCTTGAGGCAATCGTGGCCAATTCCTACACACAAAGCCGATCGCCTACACCGCGCAAACTTACATCGCTCTGTATGCTGAATCTTGTCTTGTCGCCCCTGTCGAGTTCGGTATGACTGAGGTGGATGTGGCACCAACACTTGGTGCTGAGCTGAAGGTAAGTCTCGCCCTTCAAATGCAACCATCACTAGCTCTGCGCATCCCTTCGCGGGCTCCTTTGTCCGTTGATACGGGATCAATTGTGAATAGTGAATAGTGAATAGCAGCAAGGTACCAATAGTTGATCTCTTCGCTCTAGGATGGCTTCAAGCCCGCCAACGTCTGGGTCGCCAACGGCATCGCCTGGCTCGACGACATCCAAAACTTCTACCGAGAACGGAGCGTCCTCGAAAAGGAACACAGCGCAAGGCTAAATGCGCTGGCCAAGAAATACTTCGAAAAGAAAACAAAAAAGTCTACGAGCTTAAGTGTTGGCGACACGCCTACGATGACACCAGGCTCTCTTGAAAATGCCTCCCTAACGATATGGAACACTCACTTAACGACACTTGAAGCGCGAGCTGACGAGCACGAGCGCTACGGAAATGAATTGATACATAAGGTTGCCGACCCTTTAAAGCATTATGCTGCCAAATTCGAGGAGCTGCGCAAGCGCCATTCTGAATACGCTGCGAAACTTGAGGCGGAACGAGATTCATCTTATGCCGACCTGCGCAAGGTCAAGGCAAAGTACGATACCGTTTGTCAAGAGGTTGAGAGCAAGCGCAAGAAGTCGGAAAGTTCATTTGATAAAGCCAAAGCGCAAAGCAATTACCAACAACAGCTACAAGAGATGAACAATGCGAAGAATACATACCTAATAGCCATCAATGTCACCAACAAGCAAAAGGAAAAATACTATCATGAGTTCGTACCGGAGGTGATGGATAGTCTACAAGACCTATCAGAATTCCGAACCATCAAGCTCAACGCCATATGGAGTATGGCAGCAAGTCTGGAGGCAACAATGCTGAGCCAAAGCAATAGCATGCTAGACAATCTATCGCAGGAAATTGCTCGTAACCAACCTCATCTCGACTCTATGATGTACATACGCCACAACATGGGTGCTTTCCAAGAACCTTCCGACAAGGTATTCGAGCCAAGCCCAGTGTGGCACGACGATGACGCCATGGTTACGGACGAAGCAGCCAAGGTATTCCTACGCAATGTGTTGAATAAGTCGAAGGGCCAACTAGGAGACCTCAGAAGAGAAGTCGATAAAAAAAGGAGGGAAGTAGAGTCGGTGAAGCGGCTAAAACAGAAAGTTCGTGAAGGTACTGAGAAACAAGACGAAGTTTTGGTTGTCACGCATCTCTTCGCCTTGCAGGAAGATCTCCACCAGGTCGACCGTAAACGTCTGACCGCAGAAGTCGAGACGTCCACTATAACGTCGGCGGTTGGGGACGTTACATTGGGAGCCAAGAACCATAACTTCAGATCCCAAACATTCAAAATCCCGACCAACTGCGATTTATGCGGTGAGCGGATCTGGGGCCTGTCGGCGAAGGGTTTCGACTGTAGAGACTGCGGCTATACATGTCACAGCAAGTGCGAAATGAAAGTTCCAGCCGAATGTCCTGGGGAGCTGTCAAAAGAGGAACGCAAAAAGAGCAAGGCAGATCGTCAAGCAGCCGCGGGAACTCTGCTTAAACCCGCTACAGGGACCCCCGAACATGTTGCGGAGCTACCGGATCTAAGTCGATCCAACACTATGAATTCTTTAAGCTCGGGGTATGCGGCTAGTGCTCATCGGTCAATCAGTGGTCAAGTGACGAGCCCACGCCCCTCCGAAGATACTACCCCTGAACTTCCGGGCTCACGACCTGCCGCTCGGAAACCTCGATTAGTTGCACCACCGCCTGCTTCTTATATCAGTGAACTCCCCGGGAGCTCCGTGAATGGATCTAGCATAGCCAAAACGAGTGAGCAGAAAGGGAAGATGCTCTATACTTTTGAAGCAGGCGGAGAAGGCGAGGTCAGTGTAGCCGAAGGTCGGGAAGTGATCATATTGGAGCCAGACGGTATGTGACTAACATCTACCCCATACTACATAATTCATACTAAATCTCACCTCTAGATGGATCTGGTTGGGTCAAAGTTCGCGCTGGGTACAAAGAGGGGATCGTACCCGGCACATATCTTGAAACATTTGTAACTCCTATCGTACCCCAGGACACGGGCTCGTCCCAAGCTCGCCCCGGGTCTACATATTCAAACTCAGGCTCATCTGTCGGCACAGCGGCACCAGCGGTGAAGAAAAAGGGACCCGCTGTTGCACCTCGTCGCGGGGCAAAGAAGCTGAAATATGTGACCGCTCTGTATGATTACACGGCACAAAGCGAGGCAGAGCATACCATGACAGAGGGTGAGCGTTTTGTACTTATCAAAGAAGACCCGGGAGATGGCTGGGTCGAAGTGGAAAAGGGTGGGTCGACGCGAAGCGTACCAGCGAGCTACGTTCAGGTGGCATGAATAACGATATTTATGTTTAGAAATTTATGTTAAACCGAGCTTATTCCCTGCATTGGGAATGTGGCATAGCATTGTATAGCAATTGGGCACCGAAGCAGGGTGGTGATTATATGAGATATATTTGGAGGGTAGAGAAAATTGAGATTGTAACTGCCTCAGTCCATCACATCAAACGTTCCATCGCAACTGCGCTCAAGAGTCCGGGCACATTCCTAGTATTACATGGCTCCTTCCATCCATCCATTCACACAACGGCCGAATATCGTTCCACCAGAATACCCAGTCTTATTGTACGATATATCTGTCACTTGATACTTTAGCAAACTCAAAACCCTCCGTCTGGCTTGACGACTACAAGCCTCAAATAAAACCACCAGGATCAGGCGAACACATACAGCTTCACACGATATTCGAACGGTGGATCGTGAATGACATATACCTCATTTCGCGCGGCGAATCATCAGGTCATAGTAAGTAGTGAATTATGAGACTCGGCATCCGGTCTTTCTAGTACTATTGCTAACGCCTGCCGCCTTGTTGAGTTCTGAAACTACACAAACCACGACGGCTATTACGATCGCTCTATCAATTCTGATCTTCCTCATCCTCGTAACACATTAATAACACATAGCCTAAATCCCTGGATCTTTCGCCTCCTACCACCAACGATTCGACCCAACCGTCTACGGATACCATCATTACACCACTACAGACCAGCGACCTCTTCTTTCCCCGTCAAGCCAAGATGGCCGCCAACAGCCGCCGAATTTTCGCAATGCTAATCGCATTTGCAACTTGTATGCTCGCACTCGGAGCCCCGGACTCCACTCACATGCTCAGAGGTCAAGATGACGAACAACCAGAGGGTGTCTGCGGCCGTGATTGCGTCACGGGCATCGTCGCGGGCGTTATTGGACTGATATGCATTGGCATAGTATTCCTCTGTGTCTGGTCAAGTCGGACAAGGCGTACTTAACCTCCTCTTCCTCGAGACGCATCCCAAGATAAAGGGTCTGTAGGATGCCCGGCGACAGTGAGACAAAGCAGAGATATTAAGAGTAACATTGTTAATCCAAGGGAAGAAAAAAAAAGAAAGTTGCGTCATAGAGTATGCGGTTTATAGTCCGTTTTCCTTGTATCAGAAGGGCCAAGTTGTGGGTGGGACGGAGCGTCGCCGAGGCAGTCTGGGCCTTAGGCAAAATAGGTGGGTGCATGGGTTTCTTATAAGGGGACATATTGACAGATAGAGCACCGGGTAATAAATCACCGTTTTTGCGAAGACTGTAAATATGCACACCGTGTTCCCTTCAGGTAAGTCTTCCTTCCGGTAACTCTTACCACGTCTATAGTAATCTATCTACCTGTCTATCTTCTACGTGGCCTCATGATACGATGTTCACTCATCACGACCGACACCCGGGGGAGCAGCATAACGCCATTACCCCCTACAACTAACCCAACACTACATCTCCCTTCACGATGCTCACATTTATGATATACGCTTTGCTCTCCTTGTCGAGTACGTCCTCGACGGGGGCAGAGGCAAAAGTACCACCGCAACATAACCTAGCCCCAGGGATTTGCCCATGGGATCCGACAATACGGAGCCTCCAAACGCCAGCATGCGCGAGCCCAGACTTCATACGCAAATTCGTTCTGCCCCCGACATCTCCGCTTATCCAGTGGAGCGGCCCCGAACAATGCGTCAACGGAACATGCATATACTCCAACGCCGTGCAGAACGGAGGCATCTCCCTCATCACAAGCCCCCAACACGCGCACATTATACAGAGCTACGCCATCGACGCCGACGGCGGCGCATATCCGCCGCCGTTTTACATCGAGGAGATAGATATGAAGGGCATCGGTTTGCGCGCGAACCGGTCCATTGCCAAGGGCGAGGTGTTAATGACCAGGGCGCCAACGCTAGTCGCACTGGCGGAAGCGATTATTGAGCTAGAGGTTGCAGTGCGGGATATGAGTAAGTTGTCAATACCTTCGCAGTAGGATGTTTTTCAACTATAGAGTCTTCCATCGCAATTATCTTTACCGCATTTTGTAACCCCTACCAGCGTGCTAATATTTCCGGGCTTTCACGTTAGTGTATGATGTCGCCATGGCACGCCTCTCAGAGAGGCGCAGAGACGCTTTCTTCGCGCAGATGGGCCGCGACATACAAGACAAGATCAATACAAATAGCTTCCAGTTCTTTGTCCATGGGGTTGAGGAGGGGGGAAGCCGCCACCTAGCCGCTTATCCTGACATTGCAAGGTTCAACCATGATTGTCGACCAAAGTAAGTCGACTAGCAACTTCCTCTGCTTTTTGTCTAAACTTCCTCTGCTTTTTGTCTAAGTTAGCTGCAGGCTGCTGTTAGCAACAGAGAGAGAAATGTTACAGTGCGCGAAAACGCTAATGGGTGATATAGCGTCCATTACCGCATCACCAACATGACTATTACTGCCGTCGCCGCTCGCGACATTCAGCAAGGCGAAGAGTTAACCATCAGCTATATCGATATCTTCTTACCGTCAAAAAAGCGGAAAGAGCGCATTCAGAATTGGGGGTTCGAGTGCGCGTGCGCGCTATGTCAAGGACCGAAGAACGAGACAATAGCAGTGAGTCTCCCAAGCGATCTTTTAAATCCCAAAAGTTTCATATCGCCTTCTCTACACCGCCGAAGACTATACGCTTCGAGGGGGAAGAGTCTTTGCCCACTCGACTAACAATCGTCTTCCTCTAGTCCGACAAGCGGCTCCGCCGCATGGAGAAACTCAAAACTGACTTGAACGACTTCAAAGAGATCAAGGTGACAGCCGAAACAGGGGTCGAGTACACGGCGCTCCACGAGGAGGAAGGCTTATACGCACACCTCGGATCCGCGTACACCCGTGCGGCGCTCAATTTCGCCCTCTTCGGCGACGAGGAGCGGTCCCGAGAATATGCTCGGAAAGCAGCCGAAGAGCTGAGCATAGAGAAGGGGCCCGAGTCTGGGGATGCACAAGCCATGAGGGGTTTGGCGGAAAACCCGAGGGCGCATTGGACTTGGGGAAAGAGGAGGAAACTTGAAAAGTGATCCGAATTGGAAATTGTTTGTCGTGATGTCGATTTGTGTTCTGCACTTATTACAGACTCGAGGAACGCGGTTCAATCCGTCGTGTCTCTAGCTCTGAGCCAATCAATCCCCGTATCCATTTGTGATATATTACAAAGTAGCTTAGAGCCGAGGCTGTATCGAAAATAATTGGCGTGCTAGGTATTCCTCACCTATTCCTCATATTTTGGGTAGTTTCAGTTCTTCCTATTATTATTATATCCGTTCAAAAATACCGGCGTGTGAATCAAGACTATGAACTATCATTGAGCGTCAACCCTTACCAACTAGTCAGTTGCCGGTGCGGTCCAGAGGCCGAGTTTATGTTGTAGAATTCCCGAGAACCCATCGACGCCATGGAATATGAAGGCGTTGTAGATCCGGTGGTTGCGTCATGTTACGCGGGTTAGCGGTTGTGCGCTGGGTTGGCACGGGAGGATTGACGATGGAGACGTGCCAAGAGATTGGATGATCTGTTGGATCCGTGGCCCCGGCGTTCCGGTGGCTTGGACAATGGATACTATGTACTTAATTATGGCACCTTTCATATACTTACCTAGATCATGCTTGGAAATTTTAACCGACTCTGAGGTAGAGAGTCTTTGATGGCGTAAAATATGTGTTGCACTAAGAGGAAGGACTTGAAGATCTAGAAAGTGATGTTGAGATAACGTGAAACTGGTAATTTAATGGCCCGGTCGCATTTCGACGTTACTTGGCTCATTCATTACCTACCCGTGTGGATAAGTAACTTCCTTTTAATCCGTGAGGAATGTACGCCGTAGCCGTAGCCTTGCTGAGGTGTCTGAGGTATGGGATTACAAGAGAATCCTGTGTTACAGGGACGACTGGATATATATATACCCCTACAAGAAAAGGGGAACTACAGGTAAGTGGTATTGTGAACTGGGACATATTTTATTTATTGGAGGATGGGACCACTTCAGATACGTCTTGTAAGATATGGATTTGGCTCATGCACATCTAGTCGGATAAAAGAGATTGGGATTACCAGCTTTCAATCCCGAAGGAATTCTAGATACCTTAGATACGTACATAGTTTTAGTATTTGATGGGAACTGTATATTACCCTATCACTATAAGTCTAACTAGTATATACTTTGAGATATTACCCTAATAGGAAATACTTGGCATTGCAAGAACAGGTGGATTCTAAAGCAGAAGACTGGGGCGAGCGAGTACGGGTGGGGGCCGTCTAGTCTCAATTTCCAACTTGTTTCGTACCTGAAACTCAGGTGGGTTAGCGGGAAAAAGCTGGTTTTCTACCCGCTGATCTGCCCTAGATTCCTTGGCAACAGTCTTGTTATGGCGTCATCACTTGACACTTGACTTAGTGTACTAAAGCGACGAAGAGTGTGCTAGTGATAAGGAGATATAGATATAAAATATACTATACTATACTATCCAAACAAGTGACGTCGGTGTTCATCTCGGTGCTCATCTCGGTGCGTAAACAGTCAGACGTGGTGAATGGACCAATGACATGGCACTAGAATTAGTCAAAGCCTGGTCAAAGCTAATGTTCAGGGCTGGTTTTGACGGATTAGCGATTGGCCAGCTGATGGCTATCTATACGAACTGGAAGCTCGGATGGCGTCTGCAAGGTATCGGGTGGCAGTGCATTTTCTGAGTTTGCAACACGAGCGACAACTCAATCTCCTACACCGACATCCCCCTTTCTTGACATAGTGTACTACACTCCAGTAGCAGTACTACAGTAGCAGGTTTGGTTACCTGCACTAGAACCCGCATTGTTACAATAGGGTAGGCATCTCTGCCGTAAATTAAGCACTTATGGATTACCATTGATTCGGGTGCTGTTAGTCTTCGGTATTTGGTCAACAAGACAGCCACAGTAGTATAGCCGTTTAGAAGAGTACCTGAAAAAAAGATAACCACCACACAGACTACAAAACTAGGCAAATAGTTAAATGGGTAGGGAGTCTTGAAAATGATGATAAACCCACGGCGTGGATACACTTGTTTCGCTGGCAGTGTGGTGTAGCGCTGCTGCAGCGGCCTACTGGATGTTAGTGGTGGCGATGGTGGTGTAT
Source organism: Xylaria digitata (assembly GCA_022495195.1). NCBI lineage: Eukaryota > Fungi > Ascomycota > Sordariomycetes > Xylariales > Xylariaceae > Xylaria > Xylaria digitata. The sequence goes on along the minus strand of MU376981.1, from coordinate 132,051 downwards.
TACGAGACCCACCCCTCCGTTTCCACATTCCACATTCCACCTCGTCCCCACCAAACCCGTACCATCGAGGCCAGTAATCAGGTTACCTTACTTGTTCAGCCAGCGCTCACATTTCTCGCTACAACACCTTTCCGCCAATGTCTGGTCAGTTACGCAGTGCAAGTACCCAGAAATATGGCACTGCTCTAGTGTAGACCAATATCTGATCAGTATAACTGGCCAGTAGACCTTCCGATAATATTGATCTACATCCTACTACACTAATATTGCGAGCACGCCCCGATGCTAATACACATTCTATGTATTCTGCTATTTGCAGTACCTAGGTAACGTGTGTGCGACTCATGCCTATCCAAAAAAAAAAAAGCCATCTTTTCTATATTAGGAAGTATTATTTAGCCATCATGAAATGTCTACTGTGTACTATAGGCAGGTAAGTGGTCTGGACTATGTGCAGTGTCAGGGCAGTACACTCCTACACTATTCGGGGCACTGGTCAGGAGATGCGCATGTCGCCGAGGGTGTGTTTCTATAGTACATAGCTGCGTACATACCTGCCTCTATTTCTCCTTTCCTTTCCATCCATCTCTCCTTGTTCATCTCCTTCCTTTTTCTCCCATCCTCATCCCTCGAGTCGAGTATCGTCCTTGTTTCAGAAGCTCTCTTCACACTCGTTATTTCTCGAGCAATTCACTCGCTTTTATTGCTCCTTCTTCTCAACTATTCGTTTCCCAATCGAAAGGACTCCATCATCCCCAGTATCGCCTTTTAGTAACTATTCGTCGTTCGTGTGAGGCTGCGGGAAAACCACCTTTTCTCCTAGATTGGACAAGTGTCTACAATACCTAAGTTATATAATCCCTAGAGATCTGAATTCAGTCGGTACCGTACTACTCGACTATTCCACGCCTTAATTATGCGTTCCAACGTGCTCGCAGCAGCAGGCGCCCTGGTGGCTGCCAATGCTGTCCACGCCAGTCCAACCGCCACGGAAAAGCAACTCCCTAATCGAGCCGCTTCTCTCCCTACTGTCACCGCTTCAGGCAATGGTACGAATCTCTCCTTGGGACTACGTTAGGATGCTATACTAACGGCTAAACGCAGCCTTCTGGACCGGCAAAGAGCGATTCTACGTTCGAGGCATTGACTACCAGCCCGGCGGCTCCTCGACCAACGAGGATCCCCTGGCTGATACCGACACGTGTACGCGAGATATCAAGCGCTTCAAGGATCTAGGCGTCAATACCATCCGCGTCTACTCGGTAGACAATTCCAAGGACCACACCGACTGCATGCAGCAGCTCAACGATGCTGGTATCTATCTCGTCCTTGACGTGAACAACCCCAAGTACTCGATCAACCGAGATGATCCCGAGCCATCGTACAATGACGTGTATTTGCAAAGTGTGTTCGCTACCATTGATGAATTCGCTAAATACTCCAACACGCTCGCATTTTTCTCTGGCAACGAGGTCATCAACGATATGCCTGCGACGGTGGGATCTGCGCCATACGTCAAGGCAACCACTCGTGACATGCGTCAATACATCGGCTCACGCGGCTACCGAAAGATCCCCGTTGGCTACTCTGCTGCCGACGTTAGCGACAACCGAATGCAGACAGCTGACTACTTCAACTGCGGCGGTGAAGACGAGCGTAGCGATTTCTTCGCCTTTGTAAGTTGCCAGCGCGGAGGATAACATGTTACATAACACCTCACTAACACAATGGCAAATAGAACGACTACTCTTGGTGCGCCCCCTCATCCTTCACCCAATCTGGTTGGGACCAAAAGGTCAAGAACTTCACTGGCTATGGCATACCAAGTAAGTCATTCTCAGTCTTGCGTTAGCCGCTTTAAGTAATTGAGGCTTCTTTGCGAGCTAGGTCATCATAGACTCCTCTGGCTCTAAAGCATTTATTGCGCTCATATAGTGAATAGTAACTAATTTCGCGTTTGTTTAGTTTTCCTATCGGAGTGGGGGTGTACGAAAAACACACGGGACTTTGAAGAGCTCAGCGCCTTGATGAGCGACCAGATGTCTGGTGTTTACTCTGGAGGCTTGTTGTACGAGTACAGTCGTGAAGGGAATGATTTCGGTATTGTCGAACTCACCGACGGCTCGGACTCGGTCAAGGAAGACAGCGATTTTGATAAGTTTAAGTCAGCCCTTGCGAAATACACAGCGCCATCTGGTGATGGTGGTTTCACCTCGACTACTGCATCCGCTGCCTGCCCAACCACCGATACGATTTGGGATCTAGGAAAATGGGGTCAGAGTGCGCTCCCCGCCATTCCCGAGGGGGCCAAGAAGGTAAGATGAATAGTCCTACGTCATACTTGGCATAATTAACCATTCCCAGTATATGACCGAAGGTGCTGGCTCAGGCCCTGGCCTCACTGGCGATGGATCCCAGAATGCTGGTGGCACTTCCACGGGTACTGCCACACCTGGCTCCGGTGATGTAACCGCTACCGCGACGGGCGGCAATGCAGGCACCGGCCGTCCCGCTCCACCAATGGATATGAGCTTCCTCGTTGTCACCGGCGTCGTCGGCTTTTTCACGCTTGCCGGTACCTTGCTTCTATAAGTTAGCGCGCCCAGGCATACCATAATCCTCCAGTTAGCACACACTAGAAGCATTGGGGTTAATGACAAGAGAGGGAAAACACATTCCCTTTGGCTTTGGCGTTGGAAGGGCTACGATCGGGTCTTTAGAATGGTTTGTACAAAATATGCTCGATACATGATCACTACATGGGAATACACAGCTGGATGTGAAGTTGGCTCCATCGATCAATTTGATAGGCTCTGCGCAGACACCGATTTCCGGGCTGGCTCATTACTGTTCGTACAAGGGCTGTTGAGAAGCAGCATAATTATATACAAAGGTGGTAGGTATGTGGTCGTAAAGACCTAAATAATCAATTTTCGTCGAATACTATCTCTCATCAGTGCTGTGTCAATGAAACGGGGTTTCTACCTCGGATACCTAATAATAGTTTATGGTTCTGCCATGGAATGAATCGTCCGTTATACACTAGTATCCAACTCGAATAGGCCGCGACGCGAATGACATGATTCTATTTACCGTGAGCTATTCTACGGAAACTCTACGCGAATCCATGTAAGTAATGTCAAGACAGCAAAGCCGTAGGATACTATTGAAGTCTCATGATACGTAATGTTGTGGCACGAACCCAAGCTTACACATGCTCTCTTAGCTTTGTAGCTTATGAGCCGAAGGAGAGATAACCTCGTTACGAGATTAGGGCATTGTCAAGTCACGCGATGCAATCTGTATATGTGTACCAAGCTTTGAGAATACTGCGATGGATATTTACTATCTAACCTTGAAAGCAAGCAGTCATCGATGGCCCTCATGAATGCCGACGCATAACACAACCCTTAATCTCGCTGTTAATAAAAGAAAAAAAAAAAGCCGACAATGATGATGTCCCACGCATGAATGCCCTCTACATCAACCATAGAGACCCGGCCATCTCACCATGGGATAAGGCAACCGCCCGGACCCCGGCCCCCTCGTGTCGCGGTGCGGTACCTTCTGGCTGAGTACGGATTGGATGTAAATATGCGCGTCGAAAGGACCCCAACACTCTGTGTTCAACTCATCCTGGATGAGTTCGACATATGCCGAGACCCGCCGAAGGCTCCAACCCAGTTCTTTAACAAGCGAGCGTTGCAAATAGCCTATCAAGAGATAATCAGTCTACTACCACGCGAGAAACTCATGTCGCGACTGATATTAAGCCGGGATGCGCAACTCTACTGTGCGGGGACGAAGATGAGAGCTTGCCTTTCAAGTCCGTCATGAACGCCGTCCGCGCGAATAAGGCCGCGTCGTAGTGACTGCCCATCATACCAACCGGCGTCAAAGAGCAACACGTTACTACTTCCTGCTCGGCCCCAAAGCCTACCTTACGGAGGATAGGTCCGATGACACCCTCCTCTACGAAGGACATGCAACGGCCGTTGCGCTGACCTACTTCATCGAGGAACTAACCCAGTGAATAGAGATTCGGGCAGTCCCTCTCGAAATTCGGATTTGCGCTGTATACCGTGGAGGAGTACTCGACGCTTTGAATCCAGCCACCCGGTTTCAAGACTCTCTAGGCCTCCCTGAGGAGGCTGGCCCAATCTGACACTGACTCCTTGAGGCATTGCATGTGTACAAGGTCGATGGAGTTATTTGGAAAAGGCCAGGCGTAGGGCCCCTTAAAACTAAGACAAAGTAGAAGTCAGTGATTGGGCTTTTTAAAGAGAACATACCTCAGCGCTTTATGGTTCGAGAGAAATCGGAAAATTCTCCAGGGACAGACTCCTCCAAGACAGCTAGACAAGCCTCCTTATAGATAGCCGCTGAAGAATAGAGCAAAGAGATTGAACAATTCTTACTTTTCCATCAGGAATGTTAGATTTTCAATGCGCTCTGTATGTTGTATCGGTGAGATATCGGTCCCAAAAACTTCCCATGTCGGGTTATTCTTCGCAAACTCGCTATGCAGAAGGGTATCCAATTAGCTAGGTTGATCTGGAGCCCCCAACGGTATTATAGAATTGGAATAAAAGAAAAACGTCAGGATGGCAATCGTACATAGCCCACAGTCCTAGATAGAGGTAATTTAGGAAACGCTACGAGACTTAGTTAGACGGGGAGCTTGGATCGCTTACCCGTACCACAGCCTATGTCGAGAGCTCGCATTTTTGTAGAGGAGTGGAGAACAGACGTCGATGCAAAGTTGGGAAGTTCTTGTTCGTTTAACGTCTTGATAGCGCGGTGCCTAGGAAATGTATTAGGGTTCATGAGCTGGGGATGTCTCTTTCACGTACATAGATATCTTGAAATTAAAACTTACATCAGATCTAGGAAACTGTTCGCATCGGCGTCGTTCGGTACACTCCCAGGCGGTCAGACACAATCTCGCTTGATAAGGCATCTACGTACCTGTAGTCTACATCAGGCCATTCGGCATGATACTGTCGCCCGTCTATTATGCGGTAAGGTCTGGTCGGTGTCAGTCCAGTCACTTTGGACGAAAGACAACAGCATAGGCTGCAACACCATGTTAATTCGCCTATTCTCTTTGTCACGTAGCATGTATCGGCTGCTCTCACTCTCTCTGGCCAGCATTTAGATTCAGGTTCTGGGCGACTGGGACGTCCTGATTCGGTGTAGTCTGGGGAAGAGGGTAAAAGTCATGCGTGTCTAACCGCATTTTCTAATAGCACAGGTGTCCTTATTAGTATCTTGTGTAGTCTATGTGAGATGAAGAGACCGGAATCATGGGGGAAACTTACTTCTATTTCCAGTTGGGCCCCCGAATTTAAATCCGTGGTCCTATCGAATGATCTGCTTGTGGTTCTCGGCACATCGATGGTTTCGTAGGACTACCTGTTCCCTGCCCCGTGGGCCGTAATAACGAGGTGCTAAGTTTACTCTCTAGTCTCCTAGAAACTGGTAGAAATAACTTGATAAAGACCAACGACTTATACCACCATAAACGACTAATTCCAAAGGCCCGAGCACGGCGTATGGGTATTTGGTCACGCAGCACGGGATAGAATGGTACGAGGAAGTGAGTGAACTGAGGGCTTCGCCATGGAGCGTAAGCTACAAGGTGGTTGCCGTGTTACTATCTACCTAGTATTACTTGCCTAGGTACGTCTCAAGTAATAGGTAAGACAGGACAGAGCTACACGCGGTTACTGCTTCGTGAGTAAGAGGAACCGCCAAGTACTAACCAGCTTACTTAACAGGCAATACCTACTATACATAAAGAGGGAACTTGCGCTGTTGACCCTGACTCTGATGTCTTGTACTAGGATATTAATTGAAGATTGGCACAAGGGCTGATAGGCAGTACTACTAGGTAGCTACCTGCTAGTCACACCAAGTACCCTAAGTCCGAGTTGGGTGAAGTATGCACATGCCGTTAAATTATGTATCTAATACTACCTATACGAAGGATCGCGCCTGAAAGGTGCACAAAGGAGCGAGAAAAGTAATAGAGGATACAAAACAAAAGTCCTCACAAAATAGACAGCTCTCATGAACACATACATAGATCTCGGGTAATCGGATCATCAAGACCTAAATACATATGCATGATGGAGAAATACCTACTTGGCCGATCTACAGCCTTAGCTCGAAATACTACGGTCATTCAACCTAATAGTATACAGAGAGCATAGATACTAACGAATAGGAGTGACTGTTATTCCCATACAAGCCTCAAATCATCATTACATATACTAGTTGTTAGGCTAGATACGTAGCCATCTACGTAATATAGGCAGCTTAACGCAAAAAGTATAGTTCAATTCATTCTCATTTGTTGGTGTAGAAGCTAAGCTCCTACTACGCTAAACAGCGATAGCAGGGTAAAGTTGAAAATCGTTACAAGTTAGCGAAACGGAAAGACATCACTTTCCGAATTCCTCAACTAAGGAGACAAGTAGAAAATATATTCACACGTCAAATTCGCGTATAGGTCTCGCTATCTCTCTCACAATGGTACGCCCTCCTTAGCTAAAGACTCCTTCCTGCCGGTACTCTGCGGGTCAAAGTACGGCCTCTCGCCCAGACTCACGGCCCTGGATCCCTCCCTCTCGCCAAAGACTTCTTGGTAGTCTGGTGTAGCGGCGTGGTAAACGGACCGGTTGTCCCAGATGGCGAGGTCGTTGACATTCTGCCAACGGTTGCGCACCTGGAGGTCGTGGTTCTCGACGATGAGGTCGACGAACCACTTGAGGAAGTGCTTGGACTCATCGTCCGTGAGGCCCTCGATGCGCTGCACGTGGCTACCGACGGCGAACACGCTCTTCCACCCCGTCACCGGGTTCGTGCGGATCACGGGGTGGTGTGCCTCGAGGACCTCGCCCACGTTCTCCGGCGCGCCGCGCTCCCCCGAGTAGATGTCGAATCCGTTGTCGGCGGCCGACTGGTTGAAGGCTGGCTGCGCGCAGTACGACGTTAGGCCTTCCAGGAATTTCTGAACGGGCCGCGAGAGTCTGTCGTAGACGTCGTAGCCTGAGGCCCAGAGGGTATCTATCCGAGTGGCATTGAATATCAGCAATGATACCTCTCTACAGTAACTGATCGATGGCGTTCTTGCTAGGGTAACCCAAGCAAGGGCAATCGATCCAGGGGAAACTCGAACTCACCACCACCAGTACTAGGAAGCTCTAGAAGGCGCAAAAGTGCGTAGTCACTCGGTATCTTTAAGGGAGTGTCAGTAATTTGCCCACGAAAGAAGAACCCGGGAGTCTCATACGGGCTCGAAGGTAATATCGGAGTGCCACTCCTGACGACGAGTTTGAGGCTTGTTGTAGGCGCCCTGCACCTGGCGGAATTTCTTGTAGAGCCTGCGGTTTTGTTCCGATGAGATGACGCTGATCTCGTGGTCCTGGCCGCCGCGGTCGCGCGATGCGTTAATGACGGGGTGAATGTGTAGGCCCGACGTCTTGGGCTTGCCCGAGAGCTCGCCGAGTCGCTGCACTAGCTCCTTCTGCAGGTCATTCGTAATGTTGTCCTGCTTTCGGAAGAAGACTACACCACGGCGCGAAACTAGGAGTTAAAGAAGTTAACGAGCGAACAGCCCAACATCATCGACGGATAGGGCGATCATTGAACAGCTGAGTATGTGGGGTAGGAGCACCGCCTGTCGTTCAAGGACGAGACAATGAAAGAGTTGAGTAAGTTGACTTACCGGTAATCGCCAAGTCCCGCAGCAATTCATCTGAATTGGGGGCACGCAGCCATTCCGCCAAATCGACGTCAACAAACTCTCGGCCGATGATAGGCGTGTTGTCGAAGTATTTGAACTGCTCGAGAGTACCACTAAGCTTCAGAGGCTCGCGGTGATTCGTCTCAAGCTTCGGAAGGGTATAGGCATCCGGGATAGGCGAGCTGCCGACGGCACCGCCATTGGTGTCTTCCGGTGCCTTCTCAGGAGTCACCTCGGTGCCTGAGACCACCTTCTGTTTGAGGGTCTCGACGACTGGGACAACGGTCTCGGTTGCGGAGGGCGACATTGTTTTCTGCGAACTCGAATTATATATTTAATTATATATTTTATCTTCGGGCGAAGTCTTTCAATTCAGCTTTCGGAAGAGAGATGTGATTGCCAATTGAAGCTATTATTCTCTCTACAAGCTCCTTCTGCGCAACTGCGGTAACAACCGGTCATCGACCGCAGAGCCTGTGCGACATGATCTCTCCTTCTTATGCACGTTGGCCGGTCGATTTCACGTCGCAATAAGGTGTCTTCTCCAACGGTTCTGGTCCGAGATAGGCGCGCCACCACCACTCGCCGGCGCATGGTAATATCACGCAAGCGTCACACATCTCACGCCATCCCGCGATGATAACGCGTGCAGCACCAACAGCTCGGTGCAGATTGGGTATTGTGTCTAGATCCCCTCCCCGTTATCATGATTCCACGTGCATGGGTGACACGTTCGAGGCGCAGAGTGTGGGTGGTGATTGCGGGGAAGCTACCCTTGAAGAAATTGTGACATTTGAGCTCAGCCTGACGTGCTCAATATATTCCCAAATAGTATCCTAGCATTGATAATCCCCCATATCTCCAATAACCTCTGGGATGATAAAAATAATATGTAAAGGCGTTTACAATTGCTAGCTGGTCATCCCACTCCGGGCGGGTTGATAATGGATAGTCTACCATACAAACCTGTTAGTATAGCTATATGCTCGACGCAGCGGGTGGAAAAAAATCGAAATAACTCCATTCGAACGTGTTCCATGTCCGTAACGGGCAAGCCGATTACGCCATATCATGTATGCATAGAATAGATCGAGGACCCCTAGGCAATGCTACCTACGTAGAGAAACACCGCAGCTCGTCCCCGAGAACCCTTCGAGAGGGGGTACATAGCTGACTTGCTCGGTTCTCGGTCATATGTGTAATTCATTGGCCCTCAAAGTCTTCTACCTCCACACTACATCTGTAGCCTCGGCCTCGGCTCTATGGGTGGCCATGCGTCATGAAGAACTTGATCGATATTTATCATCTATAGGAGTACGTACACCCGTTAAGTATATCCATCTAGAGCCGTTATTGAGGTGAGTACAAGGTTAGAACACACTCGGGCCCCCTTTACACCATTATGTCTCCAGGTCATTACTCTCCACTACTTTATCGTCTAGGAAGAATGCTTTTTATACCAATCGCGGCTTGCCCACGTGAATAAATAGATAGAAGTTAGGCCGGGTCGTCGTAACCGAGCCCTGAGACCCCCTATGCCAAAAATTTGGGCTAGTAGGTGTGAGGGCATGGTCGAAATGGTGACTATTGGCAGGGTACAATCCAAGCACCAATACCATCTTGAAATTCAGCATCGCTACCTACACCAGCATGAAGGAACTCGAGACTAAAATTACGGACGCTGCTAATATGCCAGCTCATCTTTCGCGCGCCGTACGAGCCTTTTGGCACACCACATTCGAATGTGCCTAAGATTGTATTCTCTCCCGGGAAGACCTGATGAAGCGCAGTCCCGTTCCAATCTGCCTCGCCATCGTCGAGTATAAGATCGAAGTTCATGCCAGAATTTGCGAGGAACTCTTGTTCCAGTCCACTAAAATCGTAGCATGGATAACCTTTGGGGAGTTCCGTACAGACTGGCATACGGAACTGCAAAGCGCAGAGAGACCTTTTCGCGTCCGATATGGGAGGGAGAAACGAGCTGGGGATATTGTAGAGGAAGACTGTGCTATTGTGAGAAGTAATAGATGCCTCGGCTGAACTGTCTTTAATGCCGTCTGGAGCTGTCTTGTCAAGCGAACCCAATTTAACAGGAGCGACTGATGGTGCAGACGGCGAGATGGAACAGCTTTGGGACGGTTTAGCAGTATGTGAGACAGTTGCCGAGCTGGCCTTTAATACAGCCCCGGTGCTTGCGCTTACCCTGGGAGACATGCTATACCACAATCCCGCGCCCGGTACCTGGCTATAACCAGGCATGGTGGAAGCTGTTGCTGTGTTTGCGGACGACTGTCGTTCATGAACTTGAGTAGACCAGTGGCTGGTTACGCTCTGGCTGGCACTCGATGTTGGTGTCACCACTGTGGCGTTGCTAGCAGATGCACAACCCGCTGACAAGTTGTACAGAGCTAAAGCAACTACAACACAACCTGTGGTATTAGGCGTCGAGGATGAGAAGATGTAATGATATTTATCATTGCCGGTGCCAACAGGGCAAGCCCAGAAAGCGGTTGCGCCATTGTCGTAGGTGAGATACGACCTGCCATCCTTGCCGGCAGGCAAAATGTCGAATGTGGTGGCACCGACGAGACCAGCATAGCATTGGAACTGTTCATTTGGGGCCCTCATGAAACAGCCGTGATTAAGACCATCCTTGATGGTTTTTGTTGACCTGTCGAGACAGAACCCGCCCTGCTGAAAAGGGCCGCCAAGGCTCAATTCGCCTAAGTGGTCTTCCTTGACTTCATCATTGACGACGCCAACCGAAGTAAGGCCGAAGCAACATGAGCCACCCGTTTGCCGTGGCCGAATAGCGGTGCTAGCATGGGCCAGGATATCGGCGAATAATGGTATAATAAATGGCTTCATATTTAAGAGTCGTAGAATGGGCCCTTAACGGAAGCCGAAATGACAAGAATATAACTGCGTGGGCCTAGACGAAGGGGGTGCTTTGGATGACGAAGTGGTAATTCCTCAGTTAAGTCGGTATGACGTAAATAGAGAGGGAGGGTGGCTTGATAGTCAAATGAGGTAGACTAATGAGAGTGCGTCAGGATTGGATTGATGGTTCCAAAGAGATGAGAGAGAGAGCAGTAGAGAAAGAGAGGGAGAGCGACTGTGAACGAATGAAATACCATCGGTGTCAAGTGAGAACAAAGTGGTACAAAGTGGTATTAAAGAGTGGCCACAGAGGCTAAATGAAAGCCAGGATGGTATCTGTATCTGTCTCGCAAAAATGAATGTGTAGCAGTGGTGGTAATGTTGGTGGCGGTGTTGGTGATGAAAAAACCAATATGAGGAATGTTGTTCTGTTTGACTTGGGAAGGTCGGTTGGGTGTTAGGAGGATGGCAGTCATGAGCAGAGCAGGGCAGGGCAGGATAGCACAGGGTACCAAGTACCTACCTCCTAGGTAGAACTACCCAGAGAGGCAAACATAAACGCCGGAAGTGAGTCGCGACATGCACTTGCTTCAGTCAAGCTGTCTACTTGTAGAGGTAAGTAGGCACTTACAATTACGCCTTCCTGCCTACTTAAGTACATAGGTATGTGGATGAAGCTCTTAGATGCAGCTCTTAGTATGTATGCTTAAGTGCAGGTGCACTGCTCAAAGTACTTAGGGTAGCTTTGAGCTGTTCGAAATTTCGACAAGTAAAACAACTCGTCATGGTGTCTTAGATAATGCAAGTAGCCTAATACCTAATACTATCAATCTTGATTACATGGAACCGGTCGAGTGGATCTTGACAATGTTAGTTGAACCCGCCCAATTTCAGTCTATTATCGAAGTTGATGAATGGCGATATTAATAGAATCAGAGTTTTTAAAAAGGGCTATTGCGATCAGATAGAGAGAGGAGAGAAGCTATACAATGAAACAATACACCGGTATTGACGTTGGCATGATACCTGTCACCGAGGAAATAGAAAGTATATGCAAGCCTCGACGCCACACATACATGAGACATCTATGCACTACGCCTATTATAGGAATTTCCACTTTAGGCATGCTGCTGCGGCTATCTTCGACGATTTATTCGGTATCTTTCTATCGTATTACGTCATGTATAACCTCTCTTTCTTCGGTAGCATGCTAACACATTGTAATACTGCCGGCCCTATGATTTTGTGACCGATCCTCTCAACCTCACCTAGCTGACCTAAATTTGCTGACCGGTCTGCTTCAATTACCCTCTCCGAGCAATAGAGACTAGACTAGTATGCATGTAAATCGAAACAGTAATATAATATGCTATGATAACTTCATCCATTTTATAAGACTCATGCGTACGAGAATCTGCGTTCTCCCTTGTAGGGTCCACGCACATAGGCGAGGCAGGGAAACAGACTATCATGGCATTTAAGACAATATGCACTCCAGCAGCGCCAAGGGTGTGATACTGCTACAAAATGCGTCATACTCATGCCTCAATTTGATCACCCTCTCTAATTCGGCCGTGAGACATGCTTTACCTATCCTAGTCACTCTATAAGTTTAGTGCTGTGATATTTTCTTTTATGCCGCTCCCGATACCCCGGCTGGGTGCAGCCTTGTCTCGGCCACTTTATAAATACCCCGCCTACGTTGTAGAGACGCAATGTGCCTACATTAGTTGTTATAGGAAGGTTTCGTGTTCATACTGTAGCCGGGGCGTTGAATACTTTGTTTGTTAAATACAAAGAGCACTATGTGAATTGTGTCTCAATCGATTGATAGCCCTCGAATAGTCCCCAGCCATTGAGGCCCCTATCTAGCATACGCGCCAACTCGCAGCCCTCCTGAGCACCTCGACTTAAAAAAAAAAAAAAGTAAAAAAGTAATAAAAACTCATCAGATTCATAGTTCATCCGTCTCTTCATCATCTGATATCCAAATCGAAATCGAACATCTATCCGGCTTAGACCTATCCTGGCTTGCGACTGGGGTGACTATGTTAAAGGGGCTATTGCTAGGTTCTTGTTTGATGTCAGACGTGGCCGTTTTGGCATTCCTCGAGTCTACCTCTGCCTCTAGCTGGGCGGTGACTTTACTCTGGTCGTCGGTGTCCACCTCCATCTTCGCACAGTCTTTAAAATCAACCTTTGTCTTCGCACTATCTTGTGGTTCAATCCCCTCGACTCTCCCTAGTAGTTCGGCACGGGTTCTGTAAAATGAATCTAGGCAATTTCTTCGCTGTTCTTGCGTCATGTCCTCGACGGCAAGAGCGAATTCGGTGGCGTTGGCAAAGCCGAACTCTTTGGCCATAGTACAGAATTGCCGTTGCATAACGTCCATGGGTGGGTTGAATTGGTAATGAAAGGATCTGGAGTTCTCGCCTGCCGAGGGGTCCTGCTGGCTATCCAAGAATAGAGCTAGACTCGTGGCACCATCCTCCGGGTTCGCAGCCTTCTCGGCCCATCGGGATAACTCGTTCTCTACCTTTGACGACCCAATCACTTCAGAGTTCTCATGGGTATATTCAACGCCTTCACTAGCTAAAATAGCTTGTATCGGGTCGCTTCTAGCCTTTTTAACGGCCTTGGGATACTGTATAATGCCGTGTTTGTTACCGGGAGCGGTGAGCATCGTAGTAAGTTGTTTTAGACCCCCAGTCTCGTCATCGGCTCCCCCTTCTTTCTTAATCGGAAGATCTTCCTCCGCGGCCTGCGCTACCTTGTTCATGTCGATGTCAATCATCTTGACACCTGCCCTAGCTTCGGCCACATTGGTCTTATTCACAATATTGCGAAGCACACCTTCATCGCCGTTGTAAGTTAACAAGTTCTGTATGCCGAAGAGTTCACCTTTACTCTGATGCTGGACACCCTTGAAATAGCGACGCTCATTGGAGGCGTTATACCCGATATTTGCCTGTTGCTGTTTGTAAATCTGCCGTGCATATGTAATCTCCTCAATGGTTCCCACAGATATTAAACGATAAACGTCCACATCACGTACTTGACCAATTCGATAAGCGCGATCTTGTGCTTGTAGATCATAACTTGGATTCCAGTGGGGATCCATGATAACGACCTTGTTAGCTGAAGTGATGTTGAGACCAACCCCGCCTGCTTTTGTCGATATGAGGAAGATGAATTGGTTTGGATCATAATTGAAGTCGTCAACGACTGCCTGGCGCTCCTCATACGACAGTGAGCCGTCTAAGTAGCTGACGTTGTACAGCGTGTTGTTGAAGAGCTGCTGTAGAATATTCAATAGCCGTACACTATGGGAAAATACCAGGACTTTGTCGCCATTCTTGTGCCAGAACTCTAGCAATTTTTTCAAGACTTTCCATTTTCCACAATATTCAGGATTGGCAAGGTTGAGCATCGAGTCCCGGTTGCCATAATGCATTTCCCAGTCTTTCGGCGCTGCGGCTTGAAGGATTCGGAGCTCCCTCTCATACTTGTCAGGGACGTCGGCACTTCGTGGCATGAGAAGATTGAAGTGATTGGCTAGTTTCTGTAGCGATATTATAAGAGGAAAGGTAAGCGCTTGCCATTTTTCGCCATCAGCGTTCGTTGAATAGCAACAGTGCCCTCTCTTGTTGCCTGAACCACACGGGCATTCATCGAAAGACGTCAGAACAAATAGGGCGATTTCGCTAGCGAGAATGTTCTCATATGCCTCTCGCTGTAGGTCTGACAGAGGACAAAATACGACCTTGTCACTCTTCTTTGGTAATTGATCTGCGATCAAACTTTTTAGGCGGCGCAAGAAAACTCTGGGAAGAAGGTTATCTCGCAATTGTTTTGCCGTCGTACGTGCCGTACTCAACTGATGGAGAGTAGCATCATGACTTTGCCCGATAGCAAGTGGCCTAGCGATCAGACGCTGCCAATCTCTCATCGTACCGAACTGGCCTGGATTGGTCCAATTCAGCAGTGCCCACAGCTCCTCATAATTGTTTTGTATGGCTGTCCCAGTTAATCCGATCCGACATAAGGAGTTTACCAAATTCATCGACTGCGTAATCCCGGCCGCGGGATCCTTTATGCAGTGGCACTCATCAGCAATAACCACATCCCAGGGCACCATGTTGACTTCGTTCGCGCTATTTTTGTAGGTCGTGTATGTCGTAACCATAACCTCGAGTCTCCCGGCCCGGGCAGTGCCGAGGACATCGTCACGTTTAGGACCGTGGAAGAGGTCGACGACCCACCAACCCCATCTTTCAAGTTCGTTCTTCCAGTTTCGAATCAAAGACCCTGGGCATATAATCAATACACGTGGGTACCAGTCATCCTTGGTGCGTCTGTATTTTCTCATCCTTTTTGCATCGCGACTGTCACCCGTTTTCCCAAATGCAACGGTCAAGAAAGCAGCCACTTGAACCGTCTTACCTAAGCCCATGTCATCACCAAGAAGGCCGCCCCGTTGGTGTACGAAAAGATCGTATAAAAACTGCACTCCCTGGACCTGGTAGTCCCGAAGGTACTGTGCGAGAGAAGCCGGGATTAGTCCACCGGCAATCTTGATGTCTTTGTATGGGTGGCAGGGCTTGATGCCACTACTCGACTCAAATTGGGGTTTCTCTTCTAACTCGCCAAGCCTCTCATCATCAGAAAAATATACATCTGAGTAGTCTGGGGGTAGGCGCAATCCTGATTCATGAAGCGCTTCGTATTTATCATCAAAAGCCTTACGGCGCCTCTGGCAGTAAGGAGGAAGCGATGTGGGATCAGATTCAATATCCGAGGAAACATTATCATTCAGTCGCGATTTGGCCTTGCGGTTGGTAGTTTTCTGTGATGGTCTACCCCTAGTAGCGGCCTTCCCTTTGTCCCCAACGGTACTAGAACTTTTTGAAGTCGCCCTCCGCTTTTTGAAGACAGAGGAAGCGTCGTCTGACTCGTTGCCCCAGTCGTCATGATCGACGGACAGAGGCTTCAGTTTCCGCTTGGTTGAGAGGGATTTCTTCGCTTCGTTCTTCACAGACTCATCGGAAGCTGTGCTCTCATCATCTGAAATGACGATAGGATCTGACTGTTGAACCATGTTGTTCACGCCTCATACTCATCCTAAGGGCTGGAAACATGGTCACAGGAAGAGGTAATCTCTTAGAAAACTCTCGCCGTATAGACAATGAGCACGTCAGTTCAAAGTTGCCATAGATGCGCATTGGAGCTTGATAAAGGAAACGCGATAAAGTGGAGCAACGCGAACAAGGACAATGCATTTGCCTTCCATCACGTGATTACTACTATCACCTCCCTAGCTTCTGTAACGCGCAATCAGCACTATGATGCACCGCCTTCATTCAAGTCTTCCCCCATTAAATTGTCCGTATAATGGACACTATTGAGTGTTTAGAAGGTATCAAGTATTTCTGCGCTTTGAGAAGCATTATCCGACAATTCCTCTCATCCAGCGTCAGCCACCACTAAGGGGAAACTGTGGGTTGTATCACCTGCGGTTTCTTGAAAGAAGTGAAAGGGTTATCGTCGACTGACAAGCATGGTATTTTTACATAAATTAGACGAGATAAACATACTATGGCTATAAATAATACTGAATTTTCCGGAAATGTTAAACCACTACCAGCCTAGCCTAAACTCCTATACGCCTTCTACCTCGAGTGTGCCTCTGTGTTTGCCAACATGCCCATCGCCGAATTTTCAATATCATAGAAGCTCAAAGTCGTCAAGCTTCTGGCGGTAAACCATGATATTACGTTTAATCTTGCTGTCGGCCGTCCATGTAATCAGATCCTCCTGGTTTCTCGTAACGAAGAAGGCGGGGTCCGTTATGCACTTCAATATTTCGAATTAGCGACCGTTGTGTGAGTGTTTAAGAGCCTAGGAAGGGTAAAACTCTTCAAGTAATCGGAGAAGGGCTATCTAGGGTGGATTCGTTCGCATTTTTGGGGGTTTGCCAGTGTTTAAAAGAAACAGCGTGGTGCTCAGACTTACCTCAACTCCCACTCGCACATGTCCCTGTTCTATCATCTTTGTGGCACTGCAAGATACAGGTTAGCAAGGCACAGTTAAGTTTCCTAGAATAGTCGGAGTAGTAACGGAATATTCACTCACGCTTGAATAGTCTCCGCCATCCGTAAGCGGGTCATTACGACGGGGAGTCGCCGTCTAGCCTGACAGAATCTATTAGCATAATGTGTAGGCAATCGGAGGAGTTACGTACCATAGCTGAAACGGTAACGCCGTGCTCGACATTAGAGAGCTTGGAAGTTGATGAGAGGATACCCATATCGTACAATTTCTCTAGTAGAAGTTTCTCGTGCTACGTTGTCACAAATTAGCCGCTGCTGCTGACGAGGAATGGAGGTAGGAGGCATACCTTTTGACGAGTCGCACTCTCCGGAGGGAGAAGGGAGAGTTTATGAGCGAGCTGCCGTAATGACTGGTAAGTCAGGTCAGAGGTGATCAGCTTTATCAAAGAGAAAGAAAGAACGTACGCCGCAAAGCTTGTTATACCTATTCATCGAGCGTCAGTACACTAGATATTCGAAGGGGATGAATAATTGAACATACTTCTGATAGTCTCCTCTATCCTGGATCATATCTTGGGTAGTGAGTTAGCTTTCCCTTGCTAGGCAGTCCTCATAAAGCATCGAAAAAAACTCCAGAATAACTTACACCTCCTAATCACTGCTGCATCGCGATGGCCGTGATCTTGTTTCCAGGTAACAAAATCTGTCTTTTTCAACCTGGAAGATGTCAGAATCCCGGCATAATCCAAGAGTTGCCAAGTAAACCGAGTTATCCTGATTTAATGGCAAACCCATTTGGAGAAACAGTTCAGCAGGGGTAGCTGATACATACTAGACTATTTGTTAGCAGATGGTTTTCCGAAGGCTTCGGTCCAGGGGTTTTGTAAGATGCTTACCAGTTTGGATTCGTGATGTTTCAGCTTGCGAACCATTTTGGCGATTTTCTACTCGTTACTGGTATAAATAGTCTCTATACAGTTGGGGAAGTTGTAGATTCCGTTCGGGATATTAAAAACCAATAGTTGGTGGTACAGTCGATGAGCTAGGCTGCGATTTTGATATGAGATTGTCATAGCAAAGCTTCGTATCTCACCTAAAAATGCGGCGATAAGAAAACAATTTGGCCAAGGGTCTCTGAAGAGACCCACCAGAACTAATCGGTTATTGGTTAAGTGGCCTATGTGAACCCCTGCAGCCACAATAAAGACCCACTCAACTTATCACACTACAGTAAGTACCTAAGTATCATATTGGTCGATTTCACCGAGCTTTTTCCTTAGACCAAACCTCGAGGCTTCCTGGCAATTGATCCTAATCCTTGAATCTCCAAACCAGAGCAGCAGCAGTTGTCCCCTACCATCCACGATGCCGCCACGGATACCGATTCTATCGGCCTTGCGACAGGGAATTTCTGCCCTAAAGACTCCCGCGGCGCCTCTATCTACAACGGCGGCCCCCCATGCCCTCAGAACTTCCGTTTCGTCAATGCTCAACATCGAAGGTGCATCCAACAACGACGACGCAACACAGCTCGCCGGAGACATATTCAAGAGAATAAAACGAAAGCGCAATTCCTACGGCGGCGAAAATAAAGTTGAGGATGATTTACGCGGGAAGAGCCGCCAAGAGGACTACCTGCGCCAATTGCCGCGATGGTGGCGTACCGGCGACGTCTACTCGCCTCATGACATGAGCCCATCCGAGATGGCCAAGTGGAGGAAGAGCACGGCGCGCCAGAAGGATCTCGTAGATCTACTCGGTCTCCGACCCTTAGATATGTACAGGGTAAGTTGCCTTGCTCTTATTCATTTTTTAACGCTATGAATCGCGTTTGAGCTATGGTACTCTGGGAGCGTAGGGGCCGGGAGAAAACGATGTTGGATTGGAGCCGGGACTTTGGAGAATGAAGAGATATTGGAAGCTCAAAGATGGTTACTAATTACGAGAACTCTAGAACTTTTCTGTCATTTCGGAATTCATGACACCACACGGTCGTATAAAGCGCTCTGTAGAAACCGGACTGAAACCAGTTAACCAACGCAAGATGGCCAAGGCGATCAGAAGAGCGATTGGACTCGGCCTACACCCTAGCGTACATCGACATCCCGAGTTGTTGATGAGGGGAACTAACAGAGTACTTACGCAAAACATGCCGACCCTCAATCAAGTGTTAAAGTTCTAAGGTGGACTAGATACAAGTTTAAATGTACACTATTTTACCACTTTTATTATTATGTACAGATAGCAAACATCCAATGAGTATAAATTTGTATTGTACAGATCATGCCTTCCACGGCCGCGAGATCCTAAATTGCAACAGTCCATCCTCGTCGGTCCTCCGACGATGCTTTTGGGTGAGGGCGTTCCAGGGTACCGGATACTCATGCTGTGACCAGGACTCGAAATCCTCTTTCATCTCCTTGGATGGTAAAGCGTTATACACGTAGGCAAACCTATGGTTCTATTGTTAGCGCGCGAGTAGGTCCTAAAATTAGGAGAACACTTACGTCAAGAAATCCGGAAGCCTCCCGATGATACTGTCACAATCATCCAAGAGCAGTTTAACGTCTGGTAAGTGGCTATGGGTAGCCAACGTTGTCAAGTATGCCGCATAAACGTGTTCCGGTACATCAACATTCATCTTAGTGATCTTGGCCCAAAGTTCTTTGGCGGGTGTGTCGCCATAGGGCTGTGCTTCGTAGGCGCGGAAGACAATTTCGAGAGTTGCGTAGGATGGCCCCTCGGGGGATGTTGTAACTTCTTTCCAAAAATCGAGCGCCCGGTGAGAGGTATCGCATGCGACGTAGCCGATCATTAGTGCGTTATACAGTTGTGTGTTGGGTTGTATAGTTGTGTCCATCTTCACCATGTTGTGGATCATCTTTAGACTCTCCATGTCAGGGTTTCGCCCAATCCCTTCCAAACAGCGTACGTAAGTCTCCAACTTAGGCCGGTATCGTATATTGTCATGGGAGCGCATGTGACCAAAGACGTGACAGGCCATGTCTGGACGTCGCCTGTCAAAAAAGGCATCCATAATAGATACTCGATCCTCAGTCTCTACTTCTGGGAAGAATTGTCGAAGCAAGGCGTAGGCGTCCCAGACCCGCGCTGTGCTGTTTTTCGCATCTAAACAGTAGTCGACAAAGGATTTGCGCACCAACTGACGCTCGGCGATGCTATAGTGCGCCGTGTGAAGGGAGAGTGTGTCAATTACTTCGTACGTCTCGTCGTTTCTCATGAAGGCCATACATATTGAGACGACCGTTTCTGGTTCTAGGGTCACGTGCCGTTGCTCTAGGTAGCTCGTCACGTCGAGTATCTTTTCATAATCCGGCCGTGGAGATGCACATAAAGCACGAATCAGCTTATTCAGTACAGGCAGCTCCCTCTCGTTAGAAGATGTTTCGAGACCTCGCAGCGCCTGGTAAGTGTTGAATGCACCATCGAGATCTTGAGCTTGAAGTCGATATACCAGCTGCAGGATATAGGTGGACAAATCTGGTTCGAAACCCATCTTCTTAGATAGAGAGATGAACCGTTCAGCCATATATGGATCATCCTTATCAATAGCGCACTTGAGGAGGGAGTTAATGGATCCTATATTTGGCCTAGCCTTTGGTTTATCCTTGGCATGTTCCAAAGCGACGTTAAACATGTGTTCAATTTGGTCGATTCCCTTACCTAACAAGAGGAAAGCGAACTGGAATGAGACATCCCAGCAAGCCCTAGAATCGCCCAAGGACCCAGATTCAAGTTGAGCAAGAAGGTCTTCGTATATACCTATAACCCACTCCTTCTGATTATTTCGAAGGGCAAATTGAAGAATATCGTAATATGTCTGAGGTTTGGGGTGCAGTCCTTTGCGGATAGGTCTTGTCCACCAGAATTTGGTTTCTTCAAGATTGTCGCGCTGTGCAAAAAAGCTCGTCATAACACCATGGATGCTAACATCGTAGGGGACGCCAGACTTTCCGGCTTCTCTGACAACTTCGCGAAGTGCCTGCTCCTGCCCTTCTTTCGCAAGGCCTTTTATTACAGGAACTATGCTATGCCTTGCATTAAACTCCATGTGTGACAGTCGCTTCGGGTCCGGGAGGTTGTTCAAGAAGATATCCTTCGCTTCGAGTGCTCTTCCGTACTGTGAGAGAGCAACAAGGAAAGAGTGTAAGTATTTCGGCTGGCCGTGGCTCTCCTTCAGGCGATCATCTAACGTAACATTGTCGAAACGGCCAGGTTCGATGTTCAGTTCCCTCCGTCTTATCTCCCTAAACAGGGCCCTCGATAGTTCGAGATGACCATCTGAATTATCCCTTGGGGCCTTTTCTAGGCACTGCATGGCTAGGTGAAAATCATTAAGGGAGAGGGTGACTTTATCAGCAATATCGGGTCGACAAAAGTATCCGAGCACCACATATGCACACACGGCTTGGGTAGAGTTAACAGCACGCTTGTGCTTCGCTTTATAGGCGAAAAACTCTCCCCATGCTTTGACTAGGTCGGAAATCGGGGGTGGTCGAAGACTATCATTCTCGGCAGCTCGGTAGGTGAGCAGAGTCTCGTAGCCGGGCTCGGCTTCGATCTGCTTCAAGGTGCGAGGTGGTTTTTGAAACAGCTTAAAGAAAGGCCTTCGCTGGGCGGTCCTGGCAACTCGGCAACCGACGGGGTATTTGCGAAAGGTCGGTCGGGGAGCAGGGGAGCCGAGACACAACGTGGCCATGCCCCGAGTCGCAGGCAGACGTCGCAAGACATGGCGAGTCACCTGCGACCGCATAATTGGAGAGACGGGCTATGTGTGTGGGCTTCTAAGTGCTGGGTTAGCTGTCAATTGGCGTTGGCCTCAAATGTAGGATGTTGCTGTCGCTTACCTGCACATGGCTGGGGTCGTTTGTGAGGCCAAATAAAGTCTAGGCTTCGTTCGTGGTATCATGAAGCTCCAAAAAAAATGGCGGATTGAAGCTCCCGGCGAGCCCGTCATTCATGATAGAGTTCGAGATATTGATAGGATGGGCATTGCGATTAGACTTATCTTTGACGGCCCGTTCAGAGTATTCTACAGCTGCCGCTAGTGGCATGCAATCGCCACATGTACTGTACTACCTATGCCTAGTCCCTCAACCCCACCATAACAATAATCCTAAACTCTTGAGAACTTCCTTTCCCTCCTCTGCTAACCGTTCTCCATCTTGCTTTCTCCTTTGCTTGATATAGAAATGTCTCAAAGATCCCGCAAGAAATATTCCTATTTCTCACTAAAGAAGTTACTGATGAAATTAGCTTCCTGACTACTTATGGCCATTTGGCTCACATTCTAATGACGCTGTAACCTTCTGTCAGATGTTCGAATCCCAACTAGACTATTTTTAAATTATACCAATGAGATCGAGGTTAAACAATTGTCGGCCTGTGTTGCTCGTACCTGAGGCGCCCAATGCTTTTTGGGTAGCACGATGAGGCTTACCGCATCAACTCAGCAATCAGTCATACAGTACAGCCTCTCTTTGAGCCTCGCATTGGTCAGTCTTGACTGTATGTTGAAACAACTAGTCCCTAATCGTACATGATCAAATTCGGACGATCTACACTCAAGATCCTGCACAAGCATCTGTTTACTACGTACCCCTGATTTTTATATGATTCAGCGATACCCGAGTACAAAACCATTTCGATTTCACTAGCATGCTTCTAGCCCCCAGCCCTCAATGTGCAACAAAGTCGGTACTATGACGAAGCTGGATCTATGAATAGGACTGCGCAACCGGCCCCCAAGGCATAAGGCAAAATCTGCCTAATTGGGTGGTGAGGTTTGCTGTTTCAATCACCGGGTTCTTGTGAAATTAGTTAAGCTTGTTATATAAGGAGAGATGCGTTCTCGCTAGGTAGCCTACGGATTGGTGTCAGCACCTCGCATATTCTAAGGGCTTGCTTTTTAAGGCAAAGTGAAAAGCGGCCAAAGCTACCGTTTATTTAAGCATTCATCCCCAAGGAATCTTATCAGGTCTTACTATTTCACACCATTTGCCTCGACCGTACTTTATAGTTCTAAGTTTTGGTGTATACTTCAGCATCATTACAATGTCACTAGGTTCGCGAAGGCTGGATCACATAAGAGATGTAGCATGCCCTGAACAAGTATCTCCTTTGGAGTCACCCAGTGATGCCTCTGTTCAAGACCATTTACATAGTAACATCACGGTCTCCGGGCACGAAGATATCTTACCACACTCCCTTTCACGAGATTCATTCACGACACTTCAAAACGTACAAAGCCACGATGAAAGGGCTGTTCTGCCGGCCTCACCACCACGCCGTCTCCTCACTGACCGTTATATCAGTACAGGCCATCCTCTTAATCGTAACTTATGGCAACCCTCGCCTCCCATCCCTACCAATTTAGATAATTCTCATCCCATCTTAGAAAATGGGGAGCCCATCAAACGCAAGTTTACCCAGACTAGGGTGCCCCCTTCAAAGCCATCTTTTTCTTGGTGGTGGTGGTGGGAAATATCGGCAATGATGCTGAGTATTGCAAGCATGAGTCTCATAGCTCTCCTGTTATCCAAGATCAACGGCATTCCACTCGAAGCTTGGGGACTTCCGATCACGCCTCAGTCTCTTATAGCTATCCTAACGACAGCCGGGAAAACAGCATTGCTCGTGCCAATAGCATCATGTATTGGTCAACTGAAGTGGCGTCATTTCACTCGGCAGCCGCGGAAGTTAATTGATCTTCAACATTTCGACGATGCGAGCCGAGGTCCCTGGGGATCAACACTGCTTTTCTACCACCTGGCTTTTCGGGCGCGACTGCTCGTGACACTAGGATTTGCTATAGTCACCGTGCTTGCGCTTGGCATAGACCCTAGTGCCCAGCAAATAATCAAGTTTCCAGCCGGAGAATCGCAATTGGGAAATGTATCAGTCCTGCTCGGCACAGCAGATATGTATTATTCGAAAGGGTTCTTGGAAAACACCGGTGCCTCTCGTTAGCCCCCCAGTATCTCACCTCCTTTTAGAACAACCTGGCTAATCGATTGAGAAGAAGGTACTTGGCAACCAAACTCTAACCTACTTGCCCTTCAATCGTCTATTGTTAATGGCGCCACTGGATCAGTTTTTCAACCCTACTTTAATTGTCCCGGGCCGGCATCTCGATGTACTTGGGATTCTTTCACAACGATCGGTGTGTGCGCCGAGTTTAAAGACGTGTCTAGGGAGGCTGTAGCTCATTGCACTGCCCCAGATAGTGTAGGGACCATAAATTGTACCTACAGCGCGCCTGGGATGGATTTTGTCGACACCGAAAAGGGCAATATGGTCATGCAGTGGAACACCGAGAGTATGGGCGGGGCCGGCCCATCGACGATGCTCTTCCAGTCGCAATTTGCATCTCTATCCAGTGGCAAAGGCCCTGAGCTATCTCACGGTGAGTTATTCTCGGAGTCACTTCCTCTTTGTTTCGGCGAATTCTAGAGTATAAACGCCCCTCTCCGGATCAAAATTGTGTCTTGGAAGATCCCTAGAACTTTGGAACACGTACATATTGCGCTCGGAATAGCAGTCACTAACTTCGCAGGTTGTAGTTGGGAAATTTCTCGCCGTTAAGGCTCTGGGCGATGGCTACCCGCAGATTAAGCCAAACGCAACAGGTGGTTATGCATGGGCGCCTCCTGATACTGAAGTGTATTATGCAACGTTTTCCTGGTGCGCAAAAACGTTCCAAAACGTCAGTGCCTCTCAGAAACATCTTGACATAGACCCAATAACGTCCGAAGCGTTGATATGGGCTAATGTTGTATGGCTCATGGACGAAGGAAACTTGATGGGCACCAACTACTACACATACACGAGTAATACGACTGGCTCCACATTCAATATATCGGAAATGGTAATACCCTTTCTGTCGAGGTACCTAAGGACGTTGCTCACGACAACTGTGTATCACAACATCTACAGGCCAGATATAGGTCCCACAGATGAGCTCTTAGAGGTTGGGTTCGCAATTATGAACTTGAACCTGAGTGACATCGTTTCGAACATTGCAGACACACTGACCAATCAAATTCGAAGCAACAATCCTGGTGACAACTACAACGCGACCGTAACGAAGGGGGACGCCTTCTTCGACGAGCCATACATAGAGGTACGATGGATATATCTCGCTCTGCCCTTCGCGGTGACTTTATTCTCGGCGGTCCTACTTATCATTACTATCATTATTACTGATAAACAACCATTGCTCAAGAACTCCTCAATAGCGCTCTTAGTTCATCGACTGCAGGGCTGGGGAGATGAAGAGCTCGATAGAGATGGGCCCCAGACGCAAGAGAAACTTGATCATATTGCGGGGTCCATGGTGGCAAGACTGGAAGATGATGAGAATGGCCGGATGAAGCTGGTGAGGAAGAAGTTAGACTAAATCCTTTGCGAGGTCTAATAGATTCAAGTTCTTGCTCGATTTCGTTAAGGTCTATGTTCTGATTCCCTCTACTGAACGTATTCTCTCTAAGGCCAGTATCTATATGCGCGCCAGGCACTTACCCTGTCTTGGCCTCCTTTAATCGCGGCTATAGACTCTTTTACCTGCAACCCACGTCTCTCTAACCTTCAGGGATCGAAGCTCTTCAATATCTACGTCTTCAAGAGGGTTGTCCAAGACAATCCAATCAGCATATGCACCAGACCTGATGACCCCCGTGTTCCCCTCCGTGAAACCGCCATAGGCCGGCCCTTCTGTGAAGCCGCGGATCGCCTGGTCGAGCGCCAATGCCTCCTCTGTATGCCAACCGTCAGGAGACCCGTTCGCGCCACGGCCTGTATGCGGACTTTTCCTCGTTACTGCGGCGTAGATACCTTGAAACGGATCCGCGGGCTCGACGGGGAAATCGCTGCCTAGGATTGGTTTTATATCTAGAAGCGAACGCATACGATATGCTTCCTTCTCCGTTCGATCTTTGCCTAGTCTCTGTTCGGCATAAGCCATGTCTGACGTAGCGTGTGTTGGCTGAATGGAAGGTATGATGCCGATAGCGTGCATGCGCGCTTGGTCATCTTCGTGTATGATCTGTGAATGCTCGATACGGAAGCGGTGTCGCGCTTGGCAGTCCGCGAGAGACTCGCAGGGACAAAGGAGCCTCAGAGCCGCAGTATGAGCATCGACGGCGTAGCGATTTGCAAGGTCACCGATTGCGTGGATGTTCACCTGAAATCCCTTGGTGGCCCACGACACGGCCCGATATGTCAGCTCGGACGCATTAACAAGCAGAGAACCCGAGACGCCTGGCCGATCCGCATAATCATCGATCATCGCGCTGCCCCAGCTGCCGAGGGCGCCATCTATATCAAGTCTTAGAACCCCGGCGCATTAGGAAGTCAGTGATACTCACCTGCGAATAGTTTGACGCTCTGAATGCTCAAAAACCCGTTCGGGTCATTATATCGCTCGACTGGATCAGGGCATATTGCGTTCCGATCATAGTATTCGGCCATGGCGTAGACTCTGATAGTCCAACCCTCGCTCCCTACCAGCTCCTTGAAAATATTCAGGTTCGTAGCACTGACACCTGCGTCGTGCATCCCCACCAAACCGTATTGGTTGAGCCGTCTCATTGCGCTCTTCAAGAATCCTGCTTTCTTCTTATCGTCTGGCTTCGGCCACAACGCCATGACAGGGGGGACGGCGTTGTCACAGAAAACACCCATTCCCGGGTCTCTGACGATTTCTCCCCCGGGAACATCAGGTAGATCCTCCGGTAGTAAATCTAGAACGGCTTGAGACACCCATATGCAATGCACATCCACTCTATCGAGCATGATATATAAATCCTTCAAACCCTCGTTCGCTGCCAGGTCCTCCTTCATAGCCCGTTAGTTCCATCGATCCAAACTATAAGGTCCACGCTTGCCTGAGAGGGTGGCGGGCATAGGTAACTCACAGCAGTTGGCATCACCCCTAGAGCCATCTGATCCCACCCAACGCCTCTAATCCATTCCTGTGCGGATCCTGCGCCAGGATTTTCGTCTACGTATTTACTGACTCGACCGCGAATCTCGTCCATGGTCGTCGACCCGAATAAATCGACTGAATTGAGGAACTCGCCATACTGAAGTAAATGCCCGTGGCCGTCCCAGAGGCCGGGCATGGCATATCCCGGGTGGGCAGTCTTAGCAAGCTCCGGGTCGCTGCTGGCGCTGAAAACATTGGTGAACCTCCCCGTGGACGAGACCGAGAAGCAATTCACATCGGCGTCGGCGGCGTCATTTGTTCGGACACCTTGATAGCAGTGCGTTTCAGTGTCTGTGAAAAGAGTGTCGGCGACATTCTGGCCAAACTTCACTATGCTACCTAGCCCAACAATGGTGGCTGCCGAATATAGCCAGGCCATGACTCAGTATAATCAGGAGATAGGTGGAGGGCCACCTAGGAAGAAGTCGCGGTCAAACACTAATGCGAGGCAAACAATGTCTTAAAATTAGCTTGAGAATTTAGCGGTGAACGGCATCTATCAACCCGTCAACCCGTCAACCCGTCAATCTGTCAACCTATCTACACTAATTACAAGCATAACTTGTGGCCTTTGTAAAAAGAGCGCTGGTGTTCAGGGTTGTGGGGATAAAGGGATTGCCTATTGTACCTATACCAGGTACCTAACCCAATTATCACACTACCCCAGGTAAGGGAAGAACCTTACCCATCCGATCCTACTTCATACTCTGAGGATAGAAGAAACGGAAATGTTCCAATGTCACCTAGATAGTCGCATTCCCCAGTGTTTATTATCTCCGATATCGCGTTGGGTCGAGGTTAAAGAGGTAGGTCGTTTCTGTTTGGGTAATGCGCAAATCGTTCAATTTTCTGCATAGGTACACCTGTGTAAGCTAACCGAAATTAGGAGGTAGGTAGTTGTTATTCGACCAAGGTAACTTGAATTCCTATCGTTTCACAATGCGAATTTAAACGATTGGCTCAGCTTAGGTTTTACAAGCGCAAATAGAGAAGAAAACAATTAAGTTTAACAATGTGTCCCAAACTAGTGTAGCTCATCAAAACCCGCGAGAAAGAACTTCACATACGGAACGAAAGCGATTCGTCCTCGTCGTTAGTGAGCATCGGTATCCCGTAGTACTAACCCTCTCGTAATTCGTATCTAGACTCTTTTTTCTCATTAGTAAGTATTCCTAAATGAACACCGAGCCTTAATATTGTATGACTAATATATAAATATTTCGAATGTTCAGCCAAAGCGCAAGCCTAGTCCGTCATCTCACTACGATGGATGGATGGGAACAACCGCTGTCACGAAGTGGGGGGCTTTTGTCCAGGGATATAGACAGTCGGCATCCTACAACCGTCACCGACGACAATGAATGCCAGAACGCTGCATACTCGTATCATCTCGTATTAAACTCACAGTGAGGCTCGAAGGATCTGGTTGAGAGCATAAAAGAACCAAAACTTCGAATAGGAAAGCGGAAGGAACTTGCGTCTAGGAATTCAAACATTCGTCAGCGAAAAGCTCTACTGCCCGTTTGCTTGGAGACTACCCCGCTATAATTACAACCATCGCAACAATCCATTCCCTCACAATGGCCACCCCTAGGGCTGACCTTGTCAAGCTCGCCGAGACAGACGTAAACAACGCTCTAGCGCCAGAGCAATATGGCCCGGTGATATCCTCGCCGCCTTTCATCTTCGTAGACGGAACCTTCAACACGCGGGACCTAGGCCTCGCGCCCGAGAGTCCCCTGCGGACAAACTATGCCTTCCGGTCCGGTGCCCTAGGCGGCCTCACGGACAATGGCAAGGCTGCATTGACCGGCAAACTGGGCGTGAAGCGGGTTTTCGACCTGCGCTCGCCCGACGAGCGCACTCGCATGCCGGACCCGATCATCGACGGCGTCGAGAACACCTGGATCCAGAGCACCAGCCCAGACTCCAAGCCTGACCTAAACACGTTCGTCGCGGGCGAGGGCGAGGCAGGTTACGAGGCCATGTATCTTGAGGTCATTGAGATTTATGCTGAGAGCTGGAAGGCTATCCTTGAGCATGTCAGGGATCGTCCACAGGATCCGTTTCTAGTCCATTGCACAGGTGGGTGACTGCGCTTTCTCACTCCGTTCAACCAAACTTAATAAAAAAAAGAAAAATTTAAGCATATACGACTAACGTAATTCTCTTTTTTAAGCCGGCCGAGATAGAACAGGCGTCTTCGGCGGCCTGCTCCTCGCACTCGCCGGCGCATCCGAGGACGCCATCGCGACGGACTGGCAGCTGTCGCGCATCGGCACCGAGCCCGTGCGCGCCATGCTCCTCGAGTTTGCCCGGAAGGGCACGGATGCCTACGGCGAGGACCAGCCTGGGTTCTACAACCTCGTCAGCCTGAGGAAGTCCTGCTGGCTGGCGTTCGTAAAAGCCCTCGAGAAGCGGTATGGCGGGTTCGAGGGGTTCGTCACGGGCAAGCTGGGCTTCTCACGGGATGACCTCGCTACAATTAAGAAGAACTTGACGAGCGCTTGAAGTCGGGGTAAATGGATGGAAGGGGTGGCCCGCTAGAGAGCAAACTTTATTTGCTTCTTTACTTATAGATAATTATCCCGTACATACGTGGAACCAGGGTCGAATGAAGATGCTTCGTGCTCTTGTTATAGTTTACTAGGTACGCGATAGTGACTACATCTAATTGGGCGGTCCAATGCTGCTCTAAAATGCAACACCAAATGCACATAATTCGTCTTATATTTGGCATCAAGTCAAATTTACCATTTTAGAAAACTAACTTGTGTATACTCGCCGATGTCCAAGAGTTCACGAATAGTATTCAAACAGGTCTCCGTCTAGCATCATCATTGTTCATAAGCCACCCCCGCTAGTAAGTCAAAGTGCCCCGCACTAGCCAACGCCACTATGTACGTCATAGGGGTCTTTGTGGCTTAGGGCCTTGGAGCTAGTATTGGCTAGGGCACTCTGCCAGGAACGCATTCCAGGCATCTGACATCGGGACCTATCCCGATCGCTACGTAGGGCTTGACATCATGGAATGCCGGGAAGGGAGCGTGCAGCTGTAGTGTACAAGCCTTCAGCGACCCGATAGGCTAGGTAGGTCAAAGAAGTTGGACTTCCAAGTTCTCAAATAGAGCTTCCCCGGATCTTGCTCTGATTCGCTTATTATAAGTTTGTTACGTATGTCTAGAAGTGGCCCGAGGAATGCGATTATATATAAACTGCTTTATTCCTCGAATACAAAATTTAAGTTTTGCAGTCTCAGATCATAAAACAAATTGAATCGATATCGATATCCTAAGACAAGCCCGATAAAACATCATTAAGTTTACATATTAGCTACCTATCAAACAAGATGCCTCTTCATCACACTACCGCTAGAACCACCACTACCCATCACCACCACGGCCTCTTTAGCCGTGCGAAGCCGGTGCACCATCACCATCAGAAGGTGCACCACCAGAAACGGCACGCGACACTTGGTGATAAGGTCAGCGGCGCCCTATTGAAGCTCAAGGGCACTATCATGCACCGACCCGGGCAAAAGGTATGACATATTGTTTTTAGTTAACTGCGTCGCACTGCGTCTTGCTGGGCCGCGCGTTCATGCAGCCAACCAGAATTCAAGTCTAACACTGCTTACACGGCAAATAGGCCGCCGGGACCCGCCGCATGCACGGCACGGACGGCCGGGGAAGCCGTCGCAGCTCGCGATTCTCCTCTCATCGCAAGTATCGCTACTAAGCATCATATACTAAAGTCCGGCCTTGAAGAGAGGGGGAGGAGCGGAATGAGAGAAAACTGCCTCTAGTAATGACGATAACGATGATTCATGATGGACGCTATACTAGTGTATACCTATACTGTACTTTTAAGATACCCCATACAGGCAGACCCATAGGAGGACGGTTAGACGGCCGCCGCCAAGCTGTATAAGTATTAATACCTGATCATCACATTTTGAAAGAGACGATATATCAACATCCACATCGAATTGGGAATAAGAGAAAACCCCACGTGTGCTAAGCGCCCGACATGAACTGGCATAGGACGAATTAGGCAAGGAGTTGGTTCGACCTAAGCTAACTAGTCCATCCCATCTGCCGAGACATCTGTGGTGCTGACGATAACGGAGGGCGTTCCGGCGGTCTGGAGATGTGCCGGGAACGTCTGTGCACGCCCCGGGCTCAACACATTGTTGAGATATGACAAAATTGTGATTTCAAACGGACGAGAAGAAAAACCCTGAATCGTAATCACAACTAGGATCACACCTTAGTTCTTCTCTTGCCCTCGCTTTCTATAGCTGTAAGGATTGGTAGTCTATTGCGTTATTCATAAGAAGAGTGATTTATTGTACTAACCTTGTTGGCTGCATGTACAAGGAAGGGAGCGAAGAAGGGAGCGAGGGAGCGAGGGAAGATGATACACACTTCGGCCTTTCGACTCTACCTAGTCTTACTTGAGACTTGTTCCAAGGTTCTAGACTTTTATCTCCTCCTGACACATGATATTCACATGCAACCCATCACTAAGCATAAATACCTTGTTGTGCGCTGCTTTAACGTTGCCCCAGCTGCTCCGGCGAATGAGAGGCGAAGGTCAACGGCTTTATCTGAGCCTCATATCCGAGAACGCTATGAGCTAGCGCAGTCGAGTCTTGTCTCATGACTGCGTTCCCACAAGTATTGCTATCAAAGATGTGCATCGTGTAAAGACCCCAACACAAGACATCCTTTTCTTTGGAGCCGATAAAGGAGTCGGAGGATCGTGATAATCTTGCAGAAGCGCCATCTCGAGGATTTTGCTTCACTTGTCTTCCAACCCTGTGACGTGATAGCACGTAGTCGAAGCCTAATAAAATTTACGTGAGAGTTCTGCCACGCATCACCCCGATCCCGTTATCGGTGAGTTTGACGGGAGTATATTTGCTCTTTTCTCACTCCACTGGAGAGAGCTGCCTTCTGAAGAGCATCTCATCTGAAAACTTGTAATTGAATCAAAACTTTTTTTGTTTAAAAAAATTATATCTCCACGATTGATCTGCATTTTTCCAACTGTCTTGAGCATCTTCGGGAAGGATAATATAGTACCTGCGCATGATGGCTCGCGATGAGATAGAGTTGGTGGCTACGCCTATGGGTCAAACCCCGGAGTGCGCAACACCCGGCACCCCTTACGCCGAAGCAAAGAGTGATGACGGGTTCTTCGTAGCCGTCAACGCTCGACTTCCAGACGAAGAAGATTTTGTAGAGAGGCAGGAGTTTTCGTTGCCACCTGTGGACGGTGGAAAAGATGCGTGGCTTTTCCTGGCAGCCGTCTTCGTGGTGGACGCTTTAATATGGGGTATGTGTTTCCTACCTATCTTTTAGGTTTCATAACTTTTCCTTCTGTTGTAGCAGCTGTGACAAAGATGCGAGACACTCAGCTTCTGCTATTACAGGTTTCCCATTTGCTTTCGGCGTCTTCCAAGACTACTATAATTCGCATGAGCCGTTTACTGGCCAGCCTAATATAGCCGTTATTGGCACAAGTGCCATGGGCGTCATGTACTTGACATCGCCGATTATCATGGGCTTTTGTCTAAGGTTTGGACGCTGGGTGCGCTGGACCCCCCTCATAGGTCTCCTTATTGTGTCTGCAACGTTGGCGCTGAGTTCGTTCGCGATGACAACCACGCATCTCATCATATCTCAAGGGATCGTGTATGGTTTGGGTGGAGGGATTGCCTACTGTCCCTGTATCGTGGTAAGTTGTATCTCGATCCTCCTCGCTCTATATGCCTAAACACTCGACTCCGAAGACGAAGATAGGCACTTCTCATGAAATAGCCGATCTCCAAGGGCCATGACTAACCGAAGCCACCCCTAGTACTTGAACGAGTGGTTCGTTAAGAGGAAAGGTCTAGCATACGGGATTATGTGGTCTGGGACTGGCATAGCGGGTGTTATTCTACCTCTCCTCTTGGAGTCGCTCCTTAGCGCTCTCGGCTTCCGTAACACACTGCGGCTGTGGGCAGGCCTACTATTCGTGTTGGCGACACCACTGACCTTCTTCATCAAGCCCCGTTTACCACCATCGGCGACGAGCCACATCAAACCTTTCAACTTATGGTTCCTCATAACGCCGGCCTTCCTAGTGTATCAAACAGCAAACATCGTCGAGGCAATGGGATTTTTCCTGCCTGGCATTTATCTGCCGACGTACGCAAGAAGTACGCTTGGCGCGCCCTCCCTCTCCGCAGCCACGACAATCTTGCTTGTTAATGTCGCATCCGTATTCGGATGTGTGGTAATGGGTTGGTTCACTGACAGGTTCCATGTTACTACCTGCATCCTCCTGTCCACAATCGGGGCCACAATTAGTGTGCTGGTGATTTGGGGACTGTCGTCGTCTCTGGGGCTGCTGTACTTCTTCTGCATCGTCTACGGTCTTTTTGCAGGGTCTTTTACGTCGGCGTGGCCTGGTATCATGAGGGACATAGCGCAAAAGGGACAAAATAGCAATAAGGGAAACGTGGATCCGAACATGGTGTTTGGGTTCCTTGCTGCAGGGAGAGGGGTGGGCAACGTGGTCGCTGGACCCCTGAGCGAGACTCTGATCCGTGGCTCGATATGGACAGGAAAGACGGCTGCATATGGCTACAGTAGCGGTTATGGAAGCGTAATTGTGTTTACCGGAGTGACCGCTTTGCTTGGTGGCGCAAGCTTTATCTGGAGACGCCTTGGACTTTTGTAGTGCGTACACTACAGTATGCTAGCAACATGAAATGATGATGGTATGAGCGGAAGGCGATTTTATCTAGATTATTGCTTGTTATTTCGGATACGGAGGATAGGGCCTATAAAAGAATAGAGAAGGGATTGGTACATATATAGGTATATATAGAGGAGTGATGAACACAATATCATGATATGGACTATCGATACTCGGTTACCTAGAATAGCATTATTCGATGGGGTATGGAATTGATGCTTTTGTTTCGGTAGTTCCGAGATACTAATGTACACTACCTGAAATGGAGATGGCAGGTATATACTATGGTTGCTGTTCAGCTAGGTCCATTTTACTCTCCTACACACCAGTACAAAACCTGACGGTAACTGTACATAGTAAAACCACTGGCACGGAACCTTTTACATAGTGTAGTACAACGTACTATACTCAGGTACCTACCTCTTAGAATAGGCCGAGGCCCTACGTACCGAGACCGTACCTCCATATAGCCTTTTTGTGGGTTTAAATGGATTATAGACCAGTAAAACTTCAAGCCACTATTCTAAAGCGGAAGCGAACCTCGACGGGAAAGCGCATGCCGCGACTCCGAGAGGCAATCCGAAGACTGTCCGAAGAAACGAATCGATTGCATCAAACAACCAGCCAATAGGAGAGGGGTATTTCAAATAGTCAGACTCTGTGGTAAAGCGAAAAACGCAAAATACTTCGTTTCAATGCTGCCCCCGCTCCCCCACTCATTTATTTACTAGTAGAAACACTACGTTTCCTTATATCCAGTAACCTTCGAACTTCCGTGATCTAAAGTTGTTCCCATCTACTAAGACTCTACGCCAGCCACATTTCCAATTGAGCGTGGGAAGACTTGTCTTACTCTTCGGAGCGGTTCATTGTTCATCGTAGCCCATCTCTGCTCGGTTGCCTTCAATTGAGTTGCCCCAAACCCCCCATCATTGCATTCTGACGCCTTTTCTATATTACATCTACGCCAGTCTCGCCACCTTTCTCTTCCCTGCTATAGACAGACAGATAGACACACAGACACACAAGCACCATGTCGTTCTCGAGCCTCGTTCAAGACCTGTCCCTCCGCGACAGCAACAACTCACGCCGCCGAGCCCCCGGCGGTGCTGCTCCCTCCATCTCGACTGTCGATGACCGCGCTTCGCACATCTCGCGTGCCATGTCCTACGCCAGCACCGCCGCCACGAGCGTGAGCATATCCGGCGACATCTCCAGCCAGCTCCACGGTGGCTATCACCACCCGCTTGCTCGATCATGGCAGGCTGACCGCCAATTGACAAAGGTCCGTATTATTCTATGCTCTTCCTTCTTTCTCTCTTCATCGAGAGAATGCTAACCCTACACAACACAGTCGATGCTCATTTACCCTCTATTCATCTCTGATATCGAAGACGATGAGACCCTCATCCCCTCCCTCCCCGGACAATACCGCCGCGGCATCAACAAGCTCGTCCCCTTCCTCGAGCCGCTCGTGCGCAAAGGCCTCAAGTCCGTCATGCTGTTCGGTGTGCCCCTGCAACCCGGCACCAAAGACGCCCTCGGCACATCGGCCGACGACCCCAAGGGCCCCGTCATGCAATCGATTCGCCTCCTACGCCAGCGCTTTCCGCAGCTCTTCATCTCCGTAGACGTATGCCTCTGCGAGTACACTTCTCACGGGCACTGTGGCATTCTGCGCGACGACGGCTCGCTCAACAATCAGCTCTCCGTGGACCGCATCAGCGACGTCGCCGTCGCATATGCACAGGCCGGCGCCCATTGCGTTGCGCCGTCCGACATGAACGATGGCCGCATCCGTGCCATCAAGCTGAAGCTGATCGAGGAGGGCATCGCACACAAGACCCTGCTGATGTCATACGCCGCCAAGTTCTCTGGCTGCCTGTACGGACCATTCCGCGATGCCGCAATGTCCGCGCCATCGTTCGGTGATCGCAAGTGCTACCAGCTACCACCCGGAGGTCGTGGTCTCGCGCGCCGCGCCATCGTGAGAGATATCGGCGAGGGCGCCGATATCATCATGGTCAAGCCCGCCTCTCAGTACCTTGACATCATCAGCGACGCAAAGGAGCTCGGGCGTGATCTTCCCATCGCTGCATACCACGTCAGTGGTGAATACGCCATGGTACACGCCGCCGCCAAGGCTGGTGTTTTCGATCTCAAGACTATGGCCTTCGAGGTCACTGAGGGCATACTGCGTGCCGGGGCTAACATCGTCGTTAGCTACTTCACGCCTGAGTTCCTCGACTGGCTCGAGAACTAATTCTTAGATTCCCACACGGAGTTTATCTGCGTATTGTTTATAGAATGAATTGCTAGATGGCGTTTAGGGAAGGGTGCTCATCTGCTGCGGCGTTCTGATGGGGAGCGATATAAAGCGAGGGCATATTATGAATTAGCATTGAAATGTATTCGCATGGTTATTGCATGGCGAGCGGATCTGACTCTAAAAGAATGGCATGATAAAACAAGACGAACTCAATGCATATTTTATATATCGGGCTTCGAACTCGAATTAAATGCGTTTACTTATTATACATACGTCTCTCTCTATCTTGCGGTGTATATTCCATGCTGCAAGCTCACAGATGAACAAAACTTAGCCATTGTATTTCATAAACTTCATTTTTGGGGGAAACTAGCCTGCGCGGGTTTGTACTACAGAGCTTCCCTCTATCCCGTCCTAGTCGTCCGTCTGATCATCTACCGGATTGTCCACCATACTATGTAGCTAACCGGCTCACTCCTCCTATCCCCATACAAAACCCGCGCTTTGCATCCGCCTAGCATGGCTTTTTTTCTTCTTTGTTTCAGCAATTGTATCGACAAGTAGGCGCGTACTACTAATAACAGTCTGCCGTCTCGTCCCATGCTAGATCGGTCAGGGAGGGGTCACCTTCTCTCTAAAACAAGACAGATCCGAAAAAACACTTTCTTTTGTACAGTTCATCATCAATTCTCACTGATCAGCCCAAAAGGCAACGCCGAAAACGCCTCTATGATCGTCAGAATATTCCACCCTGCCGAGTACTCAATTTTGATTTTGTAGCCATCGCGAGGGGGGAAACGTCTGCTTCAAGTCACTGGTTGTGAAGATGAGCAGCTCTTGCACCTCGTCGAGTAAAACGAGCCGGCTATTTCTTCTTGCCCTTTGATTTAGACTTGGACCCTGACGCTGAGTTCGTGGAGGTCACACTAGACGCTCGTGAAGAGGGAGCCGCAGAGTTAGCCTTGCTAACACCCTTGACATTATCTAGGGCTTTGTTCTATTTCGTTCATTAGTCCATATTTCGTTTCCAATAGAAGGAAGTATAATTCAATTCCACATACCTTCACACCACTCTTCGACTTCTTCTTAGCCGGGGCCATGCCAAGAATGCTGTCCTCATCGTTCTCCTCATCGTCGGGCTCTCTCTTTCCCTTGCCATTGACACCGTTCGACTTCGCCGGGTGCACATCCTCGAACTCCTTCACAATAGTCGTGAGAAGGGTGGTGCAGCGACGACTAATCTCTACGGGTGTCCGGCTTAGGAAGAACCAATCAAATCGGAATAGTGGGCTCTCTCGGATCTCATCACGAATGCGTTCGAAAATCGCTTCCGAGTCGATACCGTACTTGTCTAGAAGCACTAACAAGAATCGATCCTCCTCTTCGGTGTAGACTTTCTTATTGGTCGTAGAGACGGAATAGTTGATTTTCATCTGCTGAAGAGGCACACGATATTGCTGTAGTTTCTTCCGGAGCATTTTACGCTGGTGTTCAGTCTTCCTGAGTCGTTCTTCTCCGGCCTCGATAACTCCGAGAGATTTAGTGTAGTCAGCGACTTCGGTGTAGCGCTGCCAAAACACCTTCGAGTATGCTTTGATTTCCGCTGGCGTCTTGCTGTCGACTTCCTCGGCAATTCTATCAAAGTCATTGCGCCCGTAACGTGCAGAGCCGTTGATGAATTGCTGATAATCTCGTCGATTCCATTCACTGAAGCCTTGAAGCGAAAGTTTCTGCTTCTCTTCTTGCTCCTCTTCTGTAAGGGGAACAGCGGTGTCAATTTCCTGTTGGTCCAAAGCACGTTCAGCTTCACGTTCTGACATATTGTCATCATCACCATCAGGCAATGGAACTTTGTAACCAATCTCTTTGCGGTAAAATGCCGTCTCGCGATCTTGCAATTCTCGCAGGCGAGGGGGGTAGAATTGGTAGTCGTGAACAGGAATTTGCTTAGGCGCCCGAGGGGCTTTTGGTTTAGGTTCTGCCTTGGTAGTCCCATAAATTGCTTGCCGATAGAATTTGTCGACTGAATATGATTGCTCTTTACGCTCACGCTTCGCGGGGTTGATCCAATTCAACCCAATTTCCTTCTTCTTGCCGCTGAAGTTTTCGCCGTTCCACTCGTAAGCCGATTCTGAGGAAAATTTCTGCAGGTCATCGATACCTAATTTTTCGTATTTGGCATTGAGCTCTTTCGTTCGAGCTTCACCCTTCGATAAAATCTCCTCGATATCGTCATCGTTCAGTTCAGTACCTTTTGCTGCAAGACCAGTTGCACCCTTGTTCTGGAACACCTTTTCAGCTCCGTGCTGGATCATGGTGAGAAGTTCATCCTTGCCGGCAGGTCCTTTAGCACCGGGGTGAGCACGACCTTGTTGAATAACAAGCTGGTCGAGGCGAAGTTTTTGGGCGGCTCGCTCAAGAACCTTCTCTTCGATTGCGTTTTCAGTGACAAATCGATAAACTACTACCTGCTTGGTCTGCCCGATTCGATGCGCGCGGTCCATAGCTTGAAGATCGGCCTGAGGGTTCCAATCGCTATCGTACAGAACAACGATATCAGCGCTGGTCAAATTGATTCCCAAACCACCAGCTCGTGTCGTTAGCAGAAAGATGAACTTGTCAGAGCCCTCTTTGTTGTAGTCATCAATAGCTGAAATTCGATCTTCGTGTGCAGTACCTCCATCAATACGGCAATATTTATATTCACGGAATACACAATAATCTTCAAGGATATCGAGTAAGCGGCTCATTTGTGAGAAAATCAGAACACGGCTACCCTGTTTCTGCATCTTCTTGAGAAGCCTGTCGAGTAGTGCCATTTTCCCAGAGTTGAATACGAGATGCTCATCTGTTGTATATGGCGGTCCGGGCTCAGCGCCCTCGAAAAGATATGGGTGATTGCAGCACTTTCGTAGCTGCATTACGATGTTGAGGAGTCGAGTTTTCGATTCTCGTTTCCCACCCGCACCGTTGACGGCGTCGATATCCTTCTCCAGGATTTTCTGGTACCATTTGACCTGCATGTCTGACATACCAATGTACAAGTTGACTTCCTTTTTCGGCAATAAACTCTTCTCGACGTCGGCCTTCACACGGCGTAGAAGGAACGGTCGTAAGACCTTGTGGAGTTGCTCGACAACTTTCTCTTGATCTTGACCCTGGCCAGAAAACCATTGGTCAAACGCCTCAGCATCACCGAATACATCCGGTAACAAGAAGTTGAGGAGAGCCCACAGTTCGTGAAGATTGTTTTGCAGTGGGGTTCCCGTGATTAG
Organism: Xylaria digitata; assembly: GCA_022495195.1. Taxonomy (NCBI): domain Eukaryota; kingdom Fungi; phylum Ascomycota; class Sordariomycetes; order Xylariales; family Xylariaceae; genus Xylaria; species Xylaria digitata. Next base: position 93,071 of record MU376981.1, on the reverse strand, counting down.
CAGGCGGTTTCGAGAATTGAACAACCGGATGACTTGTGCTAGCGACGACTCTTCGTTCTTGATGCGATGAGCCTCATCGATAATGATATATTCCCAGGCGAACTTTTTTAAGTGGCTCTTTTCCCTTAGAACCATCTCATAACTTGTAATGCAGACATCAAATCCATCATCAACTAGACGCTCGTTGATCAGTGTGTGCCGCTCTTCCTTAGCGCCCTGAAGAACTAGCACGTTGACATCTGGCGTCCATCGCTCAAATTCTCGTCTCCAGTTGTCGAGCGTAGACTTGGGCACGAGGACAAGATGGGGCCCGTTGATACCCATGATATGCCGTAGGTACCCAAGAAATGAAATCGTCTGTAGCGTTTTGCCCAAACCCATCTCATCTGCGAGAATGCCCGAAATGCCGTTTTCGTGCAGCGAAATCAGCCAGTTCAAACCGGCGATCTGGTAATCCCTCATCGTTCCGTGAACGAAGCTTGGCGACTCTCTAAAAACTGTCTCGGCGGAGCCGCCATGCCTCTCGTCCTTGAGCAATTCGGCATCTTCTTCAGCCTCAGTCCGACGCGCTCGGCTAGGAGCTGCGCCGCCCTGACGGACGCCCTTCTTCTTCTTCTTGGTCTCTTCTTCCTCATTTTGACGGTCTATCTCATGTATTATCTCTCTAACCTTTGGGTTTGGATTCGTTTCGATAAAATGACGGAACAAGTCAGTTAGACCCAGAAGATAGCGAAATCTCCGTATGCTGTCATCTTCCTGTAGAAATACGTCAATGAACAACGTTGCCACACCACCAACCGCTTATGTTTCTATCCTTGAGCGCGTACCTTGGACTCTCCTAGGGCATCATGCTTCTTGCCGAAGATACTCCTCCTAAGTTGATTTGCTTCGGCGCGCTTTCTGCGACCATCGACGTGATAGTCACCAGCAATACTGCTAGCAGTGGTATTGGGATTTGTGTCGGAGTCAGTGAAGTCGGGGGTTTCGTCAACCTCCTATGGTATTATAATTAGCATGGTAAGAGAAGGCGCACAAGGCCTGGGAGGTGACTGGAACGCACCATCTCGTCGGGCTTATTAGCTGCAGGCTCTGGCGCCTCCGACATGGACGCGTCAGGGTCTGTGGCTTTTGGCTTAGAACGTGAGGGAGCCATGTCGATTGGTGCTTCGGTAAGCACTTTACGCGACCGAGACGCGCGGTATGGTATATCTAAGTACCTGATCGAGTGCCCTATCGAGATATGGCTTGGAGGACGGGTGGTGGTTGTGGCTGAAGGTGGGTGGGTGGGATATAAAGGGTAGGTTGGTCAAGGAGGAGACTTGGTGAGGCACGAAGAGGACGCGTCGGAATGTGGTTGTGAGAATTAAAGGTGGAGGAGCTCCGATCAAAAAGATTGGCGAGCAGTGGATAGCTGGAGGAATAATAGGTCCAACATGTCAATCTTGGGGTACATATTAAAACAACACGGTCTTGGCGGAACATGAGGTACCTTCACTACTATACATGCAGCATGAGCAAGAGCAAGAGCCTTATCGGTCGTTATCGATAACTCACACTAACATGAATGAGGTCGTGGTGGATAGGTAAGCTCTACCTATGTAGGTAGCGTCTAGCGTGGTGCCAAGTAACGTACAAAGGGCTTGTATAGTAGTGTACACACCTAGTGTAAGGGAGTGGCTAGATGTAGATGGAGATGCTTGCTTACTTAATGTAACCAACTCCATTGTTACTTTAATCGGGAAACAACCGGCCCTAACCGGCCACTGTTAGACGGTTGTCAGGAACTGATTGACTCAGTAATCAGAGTATTGTCAGCCGTATCTTGTCTTTAACTGCCAGGTGACAAAAGCAGCAATCCCTTCCATCCTAAAACCGACGGTCAAGCTTCTGGTCCCGAAGTGGTCTTCGCTCTTCTGATCGCTGACTCGTTGGGATGCTTCGCTTTCGCCAAGAAACGCCGCACACCTAACCTTTCCTTTTTCTCCCTAGCCAGATAATCCTTGTTGGTCGCCAGCAAAGAGATCCAACACAAGTCACAAGTGCAAGTGACCTAAGAATTCGGAGCGTAGTCATCATCATCAATCACCATCGTTTCAACCGCCTGACGGAGACTGTTCTTCTCATTTCCCAGACCATATTAAACCATCTCAATACCCCATCGGCGTCTACTATCTACTGTATTGTACATCGTGTTAGCATCTTCTGTTGCCTATCATTGATAGAATCATCACTCCAGTAACCCGTGACCGTAATACCAACGGTCCCAGCACTACTATACTACCTAGCTGATCCATTCGCTACAGTACTCCGAATCTGGCCCACCAACCAGCAGCCCGCAGTCCCCCCACCAGACCAGACCAGACAACGAGACCGAAAGTGCGAGAAATACGCCAAGGGTTTATTCTATTGTATCAGGCTTTGGGAAAGCCCTTGTCCATATCATCAGCAAAGTTAACACTTCCCGGCGTTAGCCTTAACTCTCGAGAAAGCCCGGAGTTACGGTACATGATGGATGCCATGAGAGGCTCCTCGCCAGCCAAAGCCTGCCCGAGCGTTGACTCGCCCGAGCAGCTCCTCGATGCTTTCAAGGCCGCTGCGCTATCAGTCACGAAGCTTTACAAGACCTCGGCTGCTGCGCAAGCAAAGTCTCGTTCCGATGGATACCAGGATTGCCTCGACGACCTGTTGAGTTTCCTTGACAAGCGAAATATTGGCCTAGGTGATGGAGAGGGCTGGCAAATCAGGAAATGGGCTACTGAGCGCTTGGACGGCAGAGACTCGGGCCCCCAAGTCACCGACGACGAAGAAGAAATCGATAAGGCCGAAACTGTCTCTTCTCCCGAGCTTCAACGCCCCAACGTCGCCTCGCAACCATCCAATATGCGGACCGACTCGGCACCTCCGGCCTCTCACCCCCCGGCTGCCGTTATCGAAGAACCCCAAATGATTACCGTCCCGACCCAAGAAAATTTCACTTTTCAATCCTCGCATCCCTACCCTCACTACCCTCAGGAGTCTTATTTGAACATTGCAAACCTCGACTTGTCAGACTCGATAAGAACGAACGACAACTCGACTCAAGGTCCTTCTACTACATCCGTATCTCATCCCGCCCGTCTACGGAAAGACAAACGAGGGCCACGGCCACGGAATGCAACGACAGCTCATTTGGGGAGGGGGGCCGGTCAGAAGCGGTCAATCAACTTTGCTGAATTGTTTGATGTAGGCGGTGTGAATTTCGGAAAGGATGCATCAGGCAGGGAAGGGAAAAGAAGCAGGCATACGTGAAGGAAACATTCAACAGAAAAATCCCCCGACATCTAGGCGCATCCGTTTGGATCTATGGAGACTTGCTACTCTTCTGGGACATGGCATGAGGTACGTACGAGGCGCACGCCGTCATGAAGATGCATATGAGTGGTAGATATTTTTTAGGAATGGAGCATCCACACGGCCGGTCTTATTAGCATTCATGGCGTTCAGAAAGGGTTTTTACAGCTACCCCAACCACGTTACTCCTAGGGAACCCCTTGGCTTTTACTTTTTGTTTTGTACGGGACATCGGACATCCGTGGAGGGCGAGGTATTCTACCGCTTGAGCTATTACTAAGTTTGGCGTCCCTGCTCTCTACTCGAGGCCTATAGGTTCCCACGAGGAGTCGCAGTAGATGTAGATAGGCTTCCCTGCCAATATCATCAAATCACCCCCTATTTCATCCGCCCATCCGGGTAGACGACTACTCGCACTGGCTATAAATCAAGCAAATAGACCAGTAACTCCCCGTCATAGGCGTTATACAGGCATCGCCAACTGGCGTTATGTGGTTCCAAGTCGGTTTCTGCTTCTTCAGGTGACATGATACATCTAGTGTGAGGTGGCGCATTTTGTTATTATTCCCCCTCTCGTGAAACGTAAGACGCTCCAATTAAGTTCATACCAAGACCTACGAGCCACATCAGCTCCTGACACTCGTTATAGGCTTAGGGGTATTAGGCGTCGAACACATCGGTATTATGCTAGGAATTAAATGAAATGCAGGTTTTTTTGTATTTGTACTATTTAAAGAAAAAAAATGAAAAACTAACTAATATGGAGAGACCTGTTGTTTATCAGCCTTGCTGAAGCCTTGTGGGTGTGATGCTTGGTGTTTATGTGGTAATAGCAATCATATTTAGCAAACTCATAATTAAATGGCTTATCAAGTTTTACCCGATTTTCAATCGAGAGTGAGGTTGAAAGTGGGCAAGGAAGGAGAAATTATATTTACGTCCGAAATGGACACGCCGCCACCTCGAGGGTAAAGTAAACGCTAGAGAGACAAACAGGAACGGAGTTTCTCCAATGTATCTCAATGTCATATCCCATTTTATTGCTGTTGAAGGTATCATGTTGTAAAATAAAGCCTATCCACCCCGGCCTCCTATATCCCAGCAGATAGTTGAATACACAATTCTCTATCGAATGTGTTCCCGCTTCTCTATAGTTGAATCAGAAGAAGCTATATATATGCATTGTTCCCTTCCCTTTCCCATGCTATGAAGTTGAGTCTAAATTTCCGCCCACCCGAACACCGCCCCGTGCATTATGTATGTTTGGCACTTATCAGGTGACCAAGATCATACATTCGATATGCTATATTGTTTTAGAAGAGCCCTTGGATCTCGCCGGTCTCTGTATCAACATCGACATTCAAGTATCCTGGTGCAGTGGGCAACCCGGGAATAGTTTGAATGTCGGCGGCGAGAGCGTACCTAAAATTAAGAAAATTGGTAAGAATATATTTCCATCACGTATTATGGGGAGTCGGCTCTCACAAGTATCCTGCGCCAGCCGCCATTCTAACATCACGAATAGGGACGGTGAAACCCGTCGGAGCGCCCTTGAGGTCTGGGTCGTGTGACAGAGAGTACTGTGTCTTAGCAATGCAAATAGGCAAGTTACCGAAGCCCTGCTTCGTGTACGTGTCGACCTTCTTCTGTGCTAGCTCGCTAAACTCAACAGCCGCAGCACCATACATCTTCTTGCAGATGGCCTCCATGCGCTCTTGGACGGAACCACCTTCAACTTCGTACAGGAGCTTAAAGTCCTTGGGCTTCTCAGAAGCAGCAATTACGCCACGGGCAAGGTCGACAGCACCCTTGCCGCCTTCGGCCCAATGATTCGCCAGTATGGCGTCCTCCGCTCCAGCTGCGATGGCTTCTTCGCGGATGACGGCGATTTCAGCGTCAGTATCAGTAGAAAACTTGTTGACGGCAACAACGACGGGGCATCCATAAGCCCTGGCATTTTCAATGTGCTTCTTGAGGTTCACGCACCCCTTGCGTAGCACTTCAACGTTTTCTTCCTTATAAACAGGGTCTAAAGCAGCACCGGGGGCAATTGGAGGACCACCGCCATGCACCTTAAGGGCGCGGACCGTAGCAACAACAACTACAACATCAGGCACGAGACCCGAGGCACGACACTTGATGTTGAAGAATCTCTCACCACCCATTGTGAAATCAAAACCCGCTTCGGTGACGACATAGCCGGTCTTGGCACTGTGGTCCTCATCAAGTTCAGTACCGGCGAGTTTCAAAGCCATCTTGTCTGCAAGAATGGAGCTGTTGCCAATGCTGATGTTGGCGAACGGTCCAGCGTGCACGAATACTGGAGTCCCTTCTAAACTCTGCATCAGGTTGGGCTTGATAGCATCTTTCATAAGAGCGGTTAGGGCACCACCGGCGCCGAGATCATCACATGTAACGGGGTCCCCAGAGCGCGAGGTAGCCACGACCATCCGGCCGAGACGTTCTCGCATATCGGGCAGACTAGTGCTCATGGCAAGAATAGCCATGCATTCACTCGCAACCGAAATATCGAACCCAGTGTTTCTTGTCTGGCCCTTCTCAGTGGGTGCAATGCCAACGGTGATGCCACGCAGATGGCGATCATTAACATCCAAGACACGTCTCCAGGTGATGGTATCGGGGTCAATATCTAAACGAGCAAAACGGTGGATCTCGTCTTCTGTGAGCTCGTTCGGGTCCGTCTTGTCGATTCCTAATTTCTTGAGTCGACGGAACATGACCGGTGCGAAAACTCTCTTTCCGTTTTTTATAGGCACTAGTCTCTTGTATAGAGGTCCGTCCTTTTGCGTATTTTCGTGAAATATGCGGGTTTCAATGGCAGCAGCGAGAAGGTTATTTGCAGCGGTAACAGCATGGATATCACCTGTTAGATGCATATTGAACTCATCCATGGGAATGACCTGACTGTAGCCGCCACCTGCAGCACCACCCTTGATACCAAAGGTGGGACCTTGGCTAGGCTGACGCACATTTGCAAAGGTCAGTCGGCCGAGGTGAGCGCCTAAGGCCTGTGCTAAGCCCATCGTCGTGGTAGATTTACCCTCACCAAGAGGAGTAGGTGTGATACCAGTGACAACAACATATCGACCATTCCTGCGGTGCTCAAGTCGCTTCAAAAGACTCAAGTCCACCTTAGCTTTAGTTGCACCATATGGATCTAGTTCATGGGGCGCAATGCCAACCTCCTCTGCGACCCGAGTGATCTGTTTCGGTGCTTGGGCCCTGGAAACTTCGATGTCGGAAGGTACTGGGGTTTGGAGCTTAAGAGGGAGGGGGACGATGCGCCTCTGCTTTTGGCGATCGAAGTACATGGTTGTAGCGTCGATTACGTTCTGCAGCAACATGGCAACTGTCATGGGGCCCACGCCGCCCGGAACAGGAGTGATGTAAGAGGCAACCTGAGATGCCGACTCATAGTCAACATCTCCGACAAGCCGCTGTCCAGATTTTCGAGATGCGTCCGGAATGTAGTTGGTACCAACGTCGATTACGACAACCCCCGGTTTCAGCCACTCCCCCTTAACAAAGTTGGGTTTCCCTATAGCAGCAACGACGATGTCGGCTTTCTTTAGTTTCTCCTCTAAATCTTTTGTCTTGGAGTGGCAAGTGGTGACGGTGGCATCGGCGTTCTTAAGTAGGTAACTAACGGGGCTGCCAACAATGTCACTCCGACCAAGGACAACAGCATCCTTTCCCTTGAGATCAACGCCAGCCTCCTCTAGAAGCACCATGACGCCCTTTGGCGTGCATGGGATAAAATAGGGGTGGCCGCCCTTCTTGGCAAGTTCGCCAATATTGGTGGTACCAAAACCATCAACGTCTTTCTCATCAGCAACGGCAGAAGTGATAGCATACTCGTTGACGTGTTTGGGAAGGGGTAACTGAACCAAAATGCCTGTGACTTTAGCATCATTATTTAGAATGTGAAGGTTCGCTAAGAGCTCCGCCTCTGTAATAGATTCCGGATAGTGAATGAGCTCGCAGCTAATGTTGGCCTAGGTGAGTCATGGTTAATGAGATCCTTGCGTCGAGGAACGGGAAGTTCGGGGTGAACACTCACCTCTTCGGCAGCCTTCAGTTTCGTACGAACATACGTCGCTTCAGATAATTAATTAAAATGGTACTTAAAAAATTAGAGTACTAGTCATCACATACAAGAATCAGATCGATCACCGACTAGAGATATGTTAGCTTATCTGTATCTATCGATTGATACGGCTAGTGGCGGTGAACGAACCTTGAATGATCTTGAGGGAAGGTTGATATTGAGGGTTCAACTTTTGTTTCTCGACTACCTCAGCGGCGAGCTTCTCGCGGATAGACTTGGCGATAGCCGTCCCATCAAGCTTTATGGCCGTCATGGTGGAGGGACTGGTCGAGAAAGACCGTGGGAAACCAGGCTGCTGAAATGGCGGCAATTGAACTTGAAGCGAGTGTGGGTTCCTTGAGGGTGAGAAGAGGGATTTCGTGTAGTTGCTCGCGCGAGCCGGGGTAGAAACATGGGGTTCCTTCTGACGTGGGGTTAGCAGAGAAGAAGCCCGAGTGGTTGTATAGTAATCGTGTGCTTGGGCCGGAAGAAGGGAAGGTTGAACACTACTAGTAGAAAATATGCAGGGTTTTTGGATTCTGCGGTGCGGTGGGGAGCTGAAGCAGCTCAGGCTCGGCCTGTAAGGGGAGTAGGAGATAGTGATAGTGCCATTCTGTGGCCACTGACACCGTACTGGTACTGGTGTACCACAATGAGGACCACCAACCTTTGTGGATGTGGGACTGTATCGAGCTAAGACAGTCGAAACAGCCGCTGTGCTTGTAACTGAGTTTGTGACCACCGCCGGGGCTAGCCGCTGCCGCCGTAGACGCGCACTCGATGGCCGTAATCGCATACACAATAAATTCTTCCTCATGGGCTCTGAGATAGCTGAGCTGTGAAGAAACCCTTTTGATAGGCCCATTGCTCGAACTACTGCCAATCAGGCCACCTCAATCCTCCTCGGTCCCCCTCTTCCTCCGCCTCGGTCACTCCAACACTCTCAACGACGAGAAATTGAAGGATCCTTGTCCCGTATGGATGACTCAATGAATTCAAAGAGAGTGTGAGTACTGTGTTAGAGAAGGTGGTATTTGTTCACAAAAATCCAAATCCAAATCTCGGCGTCCAAGTCGAAAAGGATCAACAAGAAGAACCACTATCAATTTCCAGTCATGGACGAGATAAATCATCCACTGTGAATGAGTCAATACTACAGTACACTAGAGAATTGAGATATCGAACCAGGGGTATAGTGTAGGTACCATCTATACTACTACTGTAAGTAAAAGTAAGTAGCGCAGATAAGTCGGCTACGATTAGCGCCTAAGAAGTGGCGCCGTCTCTCTCACATGAGGTGGTGTGATAGAAAGTATTCACACGATGGATACCCGGCAAAGACATGTACATGTCGCTTTAAAGTGCTGATGAGTCTTACAAACATGAGGTAGTGTTTGAAGGTATTGTGGGGATGTAATATTATAATTAAAGGAAGTGGGTGAGTGAGTCAACTTCAAGTGGTAGTGTAGCTTTCGAGTTCTTACGGCCACATGTCAGTCTTGATTCTTTGCGTTATTCCCGGAGATGGACTTTCAGGCTATTTTCAGTCTCGCTGAGATGGATGAAAAGGAACCGCGGGGCTGATGACTGACTACCTAGGTATGTGTCGTGTAAGTATACCATGGCATACTACATTTTTGAACCCTGAATAACGATGGTCTAGGTACTTAATATAAACACCGAGTTTGGGAACTATGGTAGATAAACTAGTATTAGATTTAATCCCAAAACTGAGCGACTATAATTACTGTATCTGAGGCTTAGGTAATGTATACCTACCTGCCTCTATACAGTAGCAGGGTAGAAGTGGCTCTAGAACAACTAGAAGCCTTGAAAGCCGGCTCTGTGATTGCCTTGATCCCACTAAAATTTTACAAGGTTTAGTGAGTCAAACTCCCCTGAAGGTTTGAAACCAAACAATGTCATAGCACACTCACTTCCAACATTTTTTGGCTTATCATCACGTGCACGCACAAACCTTTCAAAAGCCCACTCACCCCACGATCCATCACTGGTGACGGATTCCCGCCCCGAGAAGAAGTCGACAACCCAACACCGCCATCATGAGACCTATTCTTCTTTCGGGCCATGTGAGTACCTACCATCCACACGGCGCGAGGAAGGAGAAGGCTATGCGTGGAATGAATTCGCTAACATTCTCCGCCTACAGGAACGTGCCCTGACCCAGATCAAGTATAACAACACCGTTTATCTACCCCGCGACCGATTATCCTTCTAACGAAAGTCGCACAGATTCAACCCCGACGGCGACCTCCTCTTCTCCGTATCCAAGGATCAGCAGATCTGTGTCTGGTATGCCCACAATGGCGAGCGCCTGGGCACTTACAAGGGACACCAGGGTGCTATCTGGACCGTCGATGTAGATCCTACCTCTACCATGATCGCGAGTGGTAGCGCCGACAACACCATGCGACTATGGGAAATCAAGACTGGCCGCCTGCTCAAGACATGGGACTTCCCGACTGCTGTCAAGCGTGTCGAGTTCAGCCCCGATGGACGTCAGCTCCTAGGTGTCACCGAGAAGCGCATGGGTCACCTGGGCACGATCGTCGTCGTCCCTATCGTCCTAGACGTTAACGCCGAACAGAGTGACGAGCGAGATCTCACTATAGTATGCGACGAGAGCAAGGCTACCGTTGCTGGCTGGAGTTACCTTTCCAAGTACATCATTGCTGGCCACGAAGATGGCTCTGTCTCTCAGTACGATGCTAAGGTGCGGCAAATATCCGTCACCCATCAGAAACGTTGAATACTAATAGCACTATTTGTGTATAGACCGGTGATCTAAACGACAATATCCCTATCCACGAACTCAACATGCAAGTTACGGATCTGCAATGGTCGCCAGATCGGACCTACTTCATCACAGCTTCAAAGGACAAGACGGCCAGGTTGATGGCCGCTCGGGATCTCGAACTTCTTAAGACCTACCCCGCCGACACACCGCTAAACAGTGCATGCATCACCCCTAAGAAGGATTATGTAATCCTAGGTGGTGGCCAGGCCGCCATGGATGTCACGACCACGGCTGCCCGACAGGGTAAATTCGAAGCGCGATTCTACCACAAAATCTTCGAGGACGAGATCGGTCGTGTAAGAGGTCACTTTGGACCCTTGGTAAGTTCAATCCTGCCCTCTCCGAAGTTGGCTAGATTACTAGTGAACATCTATAAAGCCATAACATGAGGCTAACCTCGACTCCAGAACACGGTAGCAGCAGACCCTACGGGTAAAGGCTATGCAAGCGGCGGAGAGGACGGTTATGTGCGAGTACACCACTTTGACAAGGGATACTTCGACTTCATGTACGAGGTCGAGCGGGAGCGACAAAACAGACTATAGACTAGGATCTAATCGATTGTTGGTGGTGAAAGCTTGCTCGGCGTTCTCATTTTCGCAGCATCGCATTTGACGGAGGCTTTGGCGTTTGAGGATACCGGTTTGTTTCGGGATAAAAGAAACGCCGCTTTAGGCGCAAGCGTTTAGATTAGGTACTTATGTTGCTTATAATGTAGATACCTAAAACTATCACGCATTTTTAGCATTGGACGCGCGTGTGATATATTTCGCCATTGGCCATGACCCGAGAGCCTGCTGTTTGGGTAGTGGGCTCGTAAAATACGGGGTCATGTATGGGACTATCGCTCTAGCTAATGATTTGCTGGGGGTTTGTGTATTGACGAACACGCCTAGACCTTCCTCTACTATTCTATTTTCCGATGCTGCTATGTCTCTCGATCCCCGTTACACAGCGTGAACATTGGAGGGGTCAAAGCCGCAGCTAGATTTCCATGAGTGAGCTAAGGTAGATTAAAATGATAAACTTGTCCGGGCTAGGTCATTGGGGGCTGAGGGATCTAGACTTGAGGTTAAATGCCGGCATCGCGAATCAATGATAATGCTGTGAGTTAGCGGTGAGACTTTCACTGGCTGTCGTGTGGCGGGTGGCGTACTACGCGAGACATCAGGTCCTAATCGAGAGGATATGTATGGATGACATAGTGAAGCTCTTATGGTGCAAGGAGATCGGATGATCTTCCACCTCAGCTTGCTATTGAAACCATTCCCACAACTACCCATAATATAGCACAGCATATGCCTACATCTATGAGGTACCTAGTGCGGTGTAAACACGATCTAGCCGAAAGCGGGGAGTGTTTACTCGGTTCGGTATTCAACCTATCGCAATTTTTTATTGTCATGCGGAAAGAAAAGGAATATGCTATATAGGACTTTGGGCTACATTATAAATATGTAGGTAGATCTGGTGCTGATCTGGCACGCTACTGTGATATTTAGGACGGAGTATTGTAAACAAGCTCTTCCTTTGTAAACTAAAAATACGGTAGGTATCGTGAAATGTCAGTAGACATCCTATCCAGTTCAGGGCTGTGGCCAAGCTTTGAAGCTGTCTTAGATTTATGGAAGCCTATCATCTTGGCATTAACAGGAGAACAGAACTAATCTTAGGCAACGTTTTAATAGTCTACAAATGAAGGAAGCTTATGCCTAAAGGCTACTTGCTTGAAAAAAAAAAACTAAAAAACTAAAAAACTAGGTGAGACCTACCGTCTGACTAAATAGTGAGTTGGGTTCGATTCCTAACAGCGCTATTGGTATTCGCTTTTAGCTCATTTGTAAGTCTCTCCATTTCAAGAGCCAGGCTGAGCTCGGGTAGAGCTTCTTATGTTCTTCCCCTCGTCCAACGTCAGCTTCTAGCGTGTAAGGCGAGGGCGAGTACACAGAGACCAGGGTACCGGGACTTTTCAGGTGGGGATTTTCCAGCTACTAGTATTACGCTCTTTTGCACCGAATCACACCTTTACAGCTCTCTCTATCTAGACGAAGTAGTATGATTGACCAACCTCTGTGTCAGTCGGTCAGTGTAATGAAATGCCAAGTCACTGAGCCGCAAAGCAACATGATGAACCATGATGAACCATTCGCCGACTTAAGCTTCCCCTCACCTCGCCATCGAAAAACATCCTAACCCAAAGACTTAGCTCACAAACGGGCTCATCGTTTTTCCTTTATTCCCCTTACTTAAAAACATGTCGTTCACTCACTGCGAGCACCTCATGCTTACTAAAAATCTCGCAATGTGATGGAAATGAAGGTCGTAAATTTATGAGAAGGTTTTCAAATTTAACCATATGTCTTGCCTATTTGATGGTAGGCGATTGCGGCCTCATTACCACTATAGTACCGACTTATCAGTGGATGTATCCAACCACCTGCCTCTTTCAGGGTGTTGATTATTGATCGCAAGCATGCCCCTGTCTATTAGTCACCATATTATCCTCGCCAAAGTCCTTGCCAGCCCTCGCTTTTGCAACAATCGAAGCTATTTCGCTCCGTCCCAGCGTTGTGGCACCGGGGCCTGGACAGGGCTGCATGGTCAATACGACATAAGGAATGGCTAGTCACATCACGTCGTAGCCTATTATCTCATTGACTAGGTATGGACCAGGCAGGTAGGTCGTCTAGACAGGCACTATCGCAATGTAAGTATAGCTCGCCATTGGGAAATGCATCCGACGCCCCCGCCCATGCGAGAGCTCCGAGTGCAGATGAGTGCAGATGAGCTTACGGAGTATTACCTATCCCGGAGCTTCCAGCGCTGATCGGCCTTTGTCGCGAGAGCTTTATAAGGCGTCGCCATTCCCGGTGCTGCAGCTTTGCTCTGACTCCCGTTCTTCTTGGTAGGCTTTGCGCTACGTCTTATTGCTCACTCGCCAGTCAAGTGAAGACGCCTCGCCAAGATGAAGCCGCAATCATTGGTGGCGGCCGCCTTGGCTGTCTTGCCTCGAGCTCTAGCTATCACGCCCGAGCTCATGCTTTCGGCCAATCGGTATAGCGATGCGAAACCGAACCCGTCGGGCGTTAGTAGTGGCAGACCATCTAATCAATGTTTAGAGAATATCCTAAAACTAACAGCTTTATAGGACTTCGCACTTTTCACCGTGTCCAATTACACCTTCGAGACGAAGGAACGCGCCTCGTGGTGGAACAAGTTGGATCTAAAGACGGGCAAAATCTCACAGTGGTATGCCGGATCCGACATCTCGGAAGTGGTCTTCGCTGGACCCAAGGACACGAGCATTATCTACATCAACGGGACCAATGCGGAGGAGGACGGCGGTATTAGCCTGTATTCGGCCGATGCCAATGACCTCAAGAGCGCCAAGCTCATCGCATCCCTGCCGGCTCCCTACTCGGGACTTAAGGCTGTCAAGACGAAATCGGGTGATATCCACTTCCTCTTGTATACGCAGGCGTACCCTAACGGTACAGCGTATAACGAGAACCTCGCAGAGACGCCTGCCAGCACGGCCAGGCTATACAACTCCATCTACGTCCGACACTGGGATACCTGGCTAACACCGCAGAGGAACGCTGTCTTTGGTGGTGTTCTGAAGGGTAGCCATGGCTCCTACAAGCTCTCTGGTGGACTTACCAACTACGTGACTGGCATCTGCAACGTCACTTGTGCCGAATCCCCCTATGACCAGAGCGATGAGAGCGACTACGACATTTCGCCTGATGGCAGTGGCGTTGTCTTCCTAACCAAGGATACCACTCTCCCTCTTGCAAACTACACTGCCGATGTGATCTACTATGTGCCCTTCGACGGCTCTGCTAAGGAAGCTGTGCCGATCCAGGCTCGTGGGAGCACCAAGTACCCCGAGGCCCAGGGAGCTACTGTCTCCCCTCGGTTCTCCCCCGACGGAAAGAAGATCGCATATATCCAGATGTACGGCATTGCATATGAGTCGGATCGCAGCAGCGTCTACGTTGCCGATGTTAACAAGAAGAACTTCAATGTCAAACGTCTCGCCGGCAACTGGGACCGTGCTCCAGATGGACTAGCTTGGTCCCCTGACTCCAAAACCGTGTACGCCGCTGCTGCTGATCTCGGCCGCGAGCGCATCTTCCCCATCCCGCTTACTGCTGGCGAGGATTACGCACCCAAGAACATCACAAACGAGGGTGTACCGGCCGGCTTCTACACCCTGCCCAACGGTAATCTTCTTGTCTCAGACTCCAAGATCTGGACGAGCCGCGACATCTACAGCGTCTCGCCCAAGGGCAAGGTCGTGAAGACATACTTCCAAGCCAACAAAGTCGACCCAGGTCTCAAGGGCCTCGGACCTGAGGATGTCTCCGAGTTCTACTTCTCGTCCAACTCCACGGAGATTGATCTTCAAGCATGGATCATCTATCCCGAGGGATTCTCGAAGGATAAGACATACCCTCTAGCCTTCATCTCCCACGGTGGTCCCCAGGGCGCGCATTTCAACTCCTGGAGCACGAGGTGGAACCTTAAGACCTGGGCCGATCAGGGCTACGTCGTCATCGCGCCGAACCCGACGGCCAGTTCCGGCTGGGGCCAGAATCTCACGGACGCGATCCAGGGCCAATGGGGCTCATACCCATACTGGGATCTGGTGCACGCGTGGAAGTATGTCAACAGCACCCTCAAGTACGTCGATACTTCGCGGGGTATCGAGGCCGGAGCCTCGTACGGAGGGTACATGACGAATTGGTAAGTCAAAAAATCAGATCACTTCGAAATGAAGTCAAGACAAGTCTCGGGCAGACGGCGCTAACACACGGGAAACAGGATGCAAGGTCACGAGATGGGTCGCTGGTTCAAGGCGCTCGTGACGCACGACGGTTCCACGTCGACGCTCAACCAGTACGCAAGTGAGGAACTGTGGTTCATGAACCACGACTTCAGCGGCCCATTCAACGAGACGGGCTTCCAGAGGAGCTCGCCGTACTGGGAATGGAACCCGATCCTATACGTCAACGAGTGGGCGACGCCGCACTTCGTCGTGCACAACGAGCAGGACTTCCGTCTCCCCGTGAGCGAGGGCATCTTGCTCTTTAACTTGCTCCAGACCAAGGGCGTGCCGTCCCGTCTCCTCAGCTTCCCCGACGAGAACCACTGGGTCTTGAAGCAGGAGAACAGCTTGGTTTGGCACACAGAGATCTTCAAGTGGATTAACTACTATAGTGGCATCAGCAATGCTTCCTCGCCGTATTAATGGTGAGGAGATGGGTTGCGTTTCGTAGGTCACGTCTGCGAGGCAATCTTGTCTTAAAATGTAGTATTGATAATATGAATGATTAAAATACGAACAAATTCTCGTCTCACTTATGTGAAATAGCACCGTAGTGTTTTCGGGTAGTAGTTCTGCAACGGCGACTGGCGCTACAGTAGCACGGCATTTGAGCGAAACGTAGGACATGCACTGCCGGATATAACATATCATCACATACTCATACCTTATGTACCACAGACCTAGTGTGCTGATCTGATCAACCATTGCAGTATGATTTGTTCACCAAAGCCGCAACACAGTACATGTCTCAACGCGAAATGCTCAAAGCGAACCGGCGACGATCTACAACACAGGGGCGTACGCCCGAGAGAGAGATCGCCAACTTGATCATTCCTACTTGGTCGGTTTTTGTCGATGGCGATCACGCCAAGACCTGCGACGCGACCGGGCAGGCCGATCGGGGGAGGGGGGGTGAGATAAAGCCGGGATAAGATATCTTTCAGACCTTGTGTGTTTCCAACGTTCCTTGTTTCCGCGACCGCCGTTGTCGATCTTTTTTTCTTCTTATCTCAGGGACATCTTGACCAACCTTGCAATATAGCACCGTACCTGCGTTGCGGAACCCCGTTCAGTACTGCCCGTTACTGACCCTGTATTACACACCAGTGTAGCTAGGAACTACGAACTGTCCAACCATCAGATATAAGCACACCATGCTATGTACACTACATCTTCCGGTTTTATGTCACCGATGATCTGGTAGGGTTAATTAAACTAGCTGGGTAGGTGTATGCTAGACTCATCTTGAGAACGTCTCATTAGAATGGGTGGTCACCGCAATTAGTGGGAGCCCGCTTATAAAATTCATTCAACGGGTGTTTGCCATGACAAAGCCGCCGTGTTGTGCATGCATGCATACTACATGCAATAAACAATAAATGGGAGTATAGGAGCGGCGCTCTATCAAGACGAAGGCTACGTGTAAGTATACCTATTCTAGCAATTGACGCCTTGTGGAGGTGTCCAGGATAAAGACCCGAAAAAACCCAACAACACCGCCACGATCTATAATACACTACCATGTTAGTAAAGAAAATGATGTGGGCCCAGTACGGAACCGATTAGTGAAACAAGAATATGAACGGAAATATGGGGAATTCTTGAAGGTCCAAATATCAAAAAAGACAGGCCACTCTAAGGATTGGACATGGTGCGACCGTCGATCCGCTTGCTGTTGCTATTCCCACTGGTCGTATAAACAGAGTCGCGCATGATCTGCAAAAGGGGACAACTCAGGAGTTCATCCTGACCTAGCGGCTTAGTTACTATGCAGTATATGGAAGTGCGTTAGGGGAAATACAGTATAGGTAGGTAGCTAAGTAAGCTAGGCTTTTATCAAGGAAAAAGACCCTATATGCAGTGATGGCATAGACTCTATACACTACACTCTCTCTTTATTTTGCTTGTCTTTTAGTAATTTTTTTTTTCTTTCTTTGTTGGGTTATAACCCATTGTGGTAAATATATTTGCACTACGTGCAACGCCGTCGTGACCTTAGAGTCCAACCGCTAAGCGACTTGAGACTCTAGCGAACCTCTCTGTGTATCGTATCTAGTAATCGATGACGAGATAGCGCCGGGCAATCAAAACTAGCGATTTCTCTGCTTGGGGAAATCCATACCGGGGGACGTAAACAGCCCAGATAATGGGCAGATTGGTATCCTTCAGAATGCCGCCGATAGAGGAAGAAAAGCGCCGCGCCTTCTTGATCGAGGACCGCGGCTCCGATAGCGAGAGCGATAATAGCAGTATCTGGGGAGACGTCGAGGCTCGCTTCGGCAGGATCCAATTGGCCGCGACGACCAAGGCCTACTCCAACCTCTTGCTAAGGCGGATAGCCGTCTTCCTCCTGCCGAGCTTCATACACCACCGATTTTCACCGGCGCGGGAACGCCGAAGCGATAATACGAATAATGGCGGCGTTGGCGTCAAGACACTGAGCCCGACGGCATATCTCGACGGGATGCGAGGACTAGCCGCGTTCTTTGTGTTCTTTTGCCACTATTTCTATACGGCGTTCTTCATCGCCGAGGGCTACGGCTGGCTCCCTCGGCCGCCCCCTGACTCGGATGCCCCTCCGCCAACAGTCTCAAAATACACCTCTCTCTGGCGGCTCCCCTTCGTGCGGTTGTTATACAGCGGGCCCTCGATGGTCTGCGTGTTCTTTGTGATATCGGGATATGCGCTCTCCTTACGGCCCCTGCAGCTCGCCCGCAAGCGAAACTCCGAGGCCTTCGCCCGGACGACCTCCTCTCTCGTTTTCCGGCGTTTCTTCCGACTCTACCTCCCGCCCGTGATATCGACGCTGGGTGTGGCGCTCCTCCTTCGCTGGGGCGCGTACGAAGGGACGAGAGAGTTTATCAAGGACCGCACATTTACTAAGAACGTGATCGAACACCATCCCGTGCGATTGGGCTCTCTGTCCGCGCAACTCACGCACTGGGGCCACGAGATGTGGGCATTCCTTCACATCTGGAGTTGGGAAAATCATGCCGGCTCTACGCAATACGATGTACATCTATGGACAATTCCCCTCGAGTTCCGGTGCTCGATGGTGCTCTTCCTCGTCCTCGTTGGCACCGTGCGGTTACGGGACAACGTCAGGCTTGTGGTAGTGGGTTTGTTGTCGTGGTTTGTTTTGCGGAATGATAGATGGGAGATGCTGCTATTCCTCGCGGGTATGGCGATTGCCGACCTAGACTTGAGACGCAATGCACACGAGGGACACGAGGGCCGTGGAAGCACCGCGG
This sequence comes from Xylaria digitata, assembly GCA_022495195.1. Lineage (NCBI taxonomy): Eukaryota > Fungi > Ascomycota > Sordariomycetes > Xylariales > Xylariaceae > Xylaria > Xylaria digitata. The sequence goes on along the minus strand of MU376981.1, from coordinate 74,733 downwards.
GATCGTCGTCCCTACAGCCTACGCTACAGCTGCCGCTCGACGAGAAAACGAAACCGATTCCGTCACCTTCACAGGAACGATCCGCTAGTGATTCGTTTTGGACACTCGTCTCTGTTTTCGCGCTATACCTACTTTCCTGTCCTGATGCAGGCCCTTGGGATGTGCCTGGTTGGAGATACCTCGGCACTTTGATCCCGACCTGGTTCACTGAGAAGTACCGCTTCTGGCAAGTCGTCGGCGCGTGTCTGTTCGTATTCTGCGCGGCGCGGTCACGCGGTTGGCAGCGCTTTTTCGAGCTCCCCCCCGTTCAGTATCTAGGTCATCTCAGCTACGCCGTGTATTTGATGCACGGGCCGGTGACACATATCCTAGGATACCCGGTGCAGCGCTGGGCCTGGGGGATCACGGGTGTAGAAGGCTCTGCATTCAAGAGCGGTGTAGCTCTCGCCGCTATCATCAATATTCCCCTCGTGGTCTGGGCTGCGGATATTTTCTGGCGCGCAGTTGACATACCCTCGGTGCGGTTTGCAAAATGGTTAGAGTCAAAGCTAAATGCATATTGAAGTTGGAAAGACGCAAGGTGTTTCGGGTTATTGGGAGGTCACAACGTTCATTGGATAGGCTACTAGCAATGCCCGCAGGAAAATCCAGTATGGCGTTCGATGTCTAAAATCGTGCCCTATGAGCAGACTCTCCGATATATATGCCGCAGGGCTCCTATCGTTAATTTAATTTATGATCTCGTTATCAAGCAAGCGTTTTAATCATTCTATTAGGGCTTTTTTCGCCGTCTATATCGAGTAGAACATCAATTAGTCACAGCCACATCGTCATTGTTACTTTAGGTACCTTTACTACTTCGGTTTATGTGGTAATAGAAAACTCACTGGCTAAAATCCCCGCCCCCCCCCCCCCCATTATGTTTGACATATAGCAACGACGTACTTCAAATTGATAGGTGACAAATGAGCAACTATTAGGATTTTTTTTCTTCCTTTTTTCCTAAATAAGTAAACTCTACCGTCTTAACAGATAGGTAAATGGATGGCCGAGGATTGTTCGTGGCTTGTTGTTACATGACCTTGCTAGACTATAAAACCGAAGTTTATATTAATAGTCTACATGGTGGAGATATAATGAATATCGATGTTATCATGCGCCTGTCCTCCTCTCACTCGGCGAACTATGCGGATGATGAGCTGAGACGGTTGTTAACAAGTATTGAGTAGGCGAGATGTACTACACGCTGGTTTTTGAGTCTTTAGATACTCGGATTATAAGGTTAGTCCTTCTCTCCCAATTTATGGGGCTCATAGACGTTAGATATTCTGGATGCGATTGTACAATCCTCGTTCTATCTAGAAGGGAAGCATTACGCCAACCACTGCCAACAAAAGGGCTGTGCTAAATATTGGTCGTACTACTATCCTAGAACCTTACACCCTGCAAAGCCTGGCGGCGAACAAGATAAAGACCTAAGACTTCTTATGCCTCAAAGGTATGATGTCTATATTAATTTTGAAATGGTATCTCATAACAGAATTGTCGAGCTGTCCGACTACCTGTACGCTATAGTAGCTCCTTAACCTCGGAACGCCGTCTCTTGATCCACCCGCCCATAGTAGGCATGTTCCAGTGGCACCAGGCAGATGATGACCTCCTTTAAAATCCGTGTGAAAACCCATGATGCAATACAAATTCGTAACTCGTGTGATCATCCCCACCCCAGTGTTTGTTGTCTAACCGATTGATAGTCGTAATCTAACATCTTCACGCAGAACATATATAACAATCGTAATTAAGCGGGGTAAACACTAAGCCTTTTGGGCTCGGGCTGCTCTGTATTCGCACTGCCTGGTCCTTCATCCAGGGACCTTTTGTGACCGGCGATCTGGTCTACAACCCCAGCACTCGGTGGTGCGGGGCTAGATATGTTATGGATAGGTGCGGGCGTCTTGAAAGCGGCCGGCTCATGCTGCTCCGTCGCAGTGGCTCTGCTGTGAATGCTTTTCTCGGTTTCCACCTTACTATTCGCGCTCTCACTAACACTTTTGTTAATCTGAACACCTATAGTCCCACCACCATGACCATCAGTAGCAGGACTAACGCCGGCGCCAACAGCGGCGCGTGCATTGGTGGTCATATTGCCGCCATGAGTATGTCCAGGGTTGTTTGAAGTGGTGTTTGGTGCGCCCCCAGTAGTACCGTCTCTAGCAGCGGTAGCGATAGGATTCGCAATATTGGGCGTGATGGCCTTAGGAGCGCTATCACTACTAGCATTCTCTGAAGCACCACTTGCAATATGACTAGGGGTAATCGGCGTGCCGCCGCTTATGTTGCTAGTGGTGCCGCTCTTAGCGACACTAACATCGCCCGTGGCCGAAACAGAGCCGGCCTGGTTACCCGTAGTACCGCTTGGTATATTGTTTGTTGCACTTGTCGAGTGGCTCGGTATATTAGTTGATGCGTGATTTATCGGGGTACCAGCCGTATTGGTTGGTGTGCTACGTGTCGGATTGCCGGCCATATTAGTCGATATGTTATTTGTCGGATTGGTCACCGAAGTCCCTGCTCTATTGCCTGCCGTGTTGATCGTCGCACTACTTACTGCCTTGCTTGCTGTGTTACTCATCATATTATTAGCTGTACCGCTCGGCGTACTACTTGCCGTCATGCTAGACGGAGCAGCATTTACAACGGACGAACTACTAGCGGTGCCAACACCGGAATTGCTCAAGCTGCTTCCAGAGGTAGCAGCATTGTTACTGGCATGGCTGCCCGTAGCAACGCTACTATTAACACTATGGCTCTTGTACAAAGAGTCATCCGTGAATCTCTTGTGGCCGGTAATCTGGTCAAGAACGCCAGCACTGGGGGGAGCAGGGCTCGAAACATTAGGCCGTGGCACGGCAGGTGTAGTAGCGGATGTCATTACAGGGGCTGCGGTTGAATCTTTGTGGAAAACCGGTGGGCGGGCCATCGGAGTTGTGGGGGGACGCGTAAGGGCGACGGGAGCGGGGCGTTGAAGAAGCATCCCAGGCCGCACCATTGAGGATTGATTTGGGTTTGGAGCACTTGAAATCGACGAATGGGTACTCGAAGTGTGAGGAGCAGTTGGCGTTCCATTGCTAGGAGGTAATTGCGGTGTTACGGATGCGATAGGAGTCTGAGCCGATGCTGGGGAAGCGGACGGCTCTGCACAGTGGACGGGTTGCGCTGGTTGTGAAACTGCTGTTCGGTTGGTGTTTGCAGGCGCTGGTGAGGCATTCTTGAGTTTCAGATTGTGCGCACTGCGTGCTTCGGCGATTATTTGAGTGACAGACTTGACCATCAAATTGTCTGCCTCCTCCCAGCCAGGAATCTTACCAGCGTGCGGCAAGCCTCGAGCACGATTAATTGCGGAATCCACAATAATCTCCGCCTTATCTGTTTTCGTCTTAAGCGCAGTAACCATGCTCTCCCGAAAATTCCGGAGTCGCCGTTGTATCTCGGCTTCAGCAGTGTTAGGCGGCGCAGGACTTGGTGTGGAACTTGTTTGTGCAGGAGCACTAGGAGCGGGAGAGGCCGATATAGTATAGCTGTGCTTTTGCTTCATGTCTCTAATCATTCCTTGCATTGCATTGATAAGAGTATTCTCAACTGAATCGAACCCAGCGACTCTGTTTTGCACCGGTAGCCCTCGAACTCGGTTGGCGGCGGCTTCAATGATACTCGCAGCGTGTGGTGTCTGCTTGGATATCACATTCAGCATGTTTGCACTGAACTGCACGATCGCCCTTTCGATTTCAGGTGACAATTGTTCTCTTGGCCCAACACCCGCAACACTAGGTCTTGATTGCGGCTGCTGTACGGGAGTAGCGGACTGTGCAGTCGCCGATGTGGTAGGAATTTGGCCGTTAGACTGATTTGTTTCTGCCTTGGCGGGTGGGTTAGAAGGGGGCGGTGGGCGTGCGTAGGGAGAGCTATAAGTGCTTTGTTGAGGTGTATTTGATGGCCTGCCATAGCCAGGAGGTAATTGCGCTGGTGCTGGTACATGAGCAGTATATACTGGCTGGCTAGGGGGTTGTGATGTGGTCGTATGGAGTTGTACATTTTGTCCAGTAGAGGTATAGCTGGGCTGGGCGTGTTTTTGCTCGGAGGAATACTGAAGGCCATGTGCGTACGTGACGCTGCTAGGGTTCGCATATGGGCTGTTTTGATAATACGGAGGGTGTGATAAGTGCGAATGGAGATGTGAAGCTCCAAGGTGACGATCTGGTGAATTAGCCTTGCGCTTCTTACCAGCATCTAACTCCACCCCCGGCACGCGAGACCAGAGACCAGTTTCTTCATCTTTCTTGAAAGCTTCGTTACCAATCAGGTTATGCCGGACGCTGCTTTCCCAACCTTTTGTCTCCGACCTAAAAAAGAACCAAGGGTACCTTGCTGTGATTCTCTTGTAGATTTGCTTGAGAGTTAACCCGTCCGGAGGTCCGTTGGTGAGAGCCTCATCGATCAAAACACCATAATTTTTAGTCGGTTTCTGGAGTTGTTCGGCAGTATAATCTTCGATCCGAAGGTCCAAGGGTGGGGATTTTGGCCGAACTTTCTTGTCTTTCTTCTCCTTAATCCGTTTCTCTACATCGGACCCTTCTTCGCCGTCTTCTCTTCTTTTCTTGTTATATTTGCGCTTTTCAGGTCGGTCACTGTCCTCCGGGAGGGGATTCTTCCGAGGGCGGCCAACAGGACGCTTGATTTTCTCCTCCTGTGGATCCTGGGGAAGAGTTTTCTTCGAAGTCTCCTGCATCTGCTTTTTGAGCAACCTGCGCTCCCTCTTCGACATGATCCCATCTTTAGGGGGCCGTCCTGGTCCACGACGTTTGGGGATATCAGGCATCGCGAATTCGGGAGGAAGTTCGCCCAGCATATCCAGTTCGGGTTTCATCATTTCGTGAGGAAGATGCTCTTCTCCAGAAACAGGTTGAGTACCAGTGACTTCCGGTTCCAGCTCCAGTTCCGGTTCTGGCTCTGCCGCTGATTCTAATAATGATGCTGACACGGGCGTTGGTTCTGGCTCTGGTTCCTCATCGCCATGCTCAGATTCGATGACCGGGGTAGAGATATTTTCCACGTCGGACAGATCTTCACTAGTATCCCTAAAGTTTTCGTGATCGGAATGTTCGAAATCGAGACTCATCTCCTTGCCACCTACTGACATCCGCCTGCTTGATGCAACATCTTCATCCTCTCCGCCAGACATTCCAATCTGGACGCCATTGATAACGAAAAAGAATTCGACATCTTTGATCTGCAGGCGGTCACCACTTCTCAATGTTGCGGGCTGATCTAATCCATATAAGACATCTTCGCAGAAAAACCCATTCTTGTGCAGAGCAATTCCTTCGAAGACACCCCTCTTCTTATTGAATTGAATTTTGAGATGTTGCCTAGAGATACCACGTGTTTTGCTAGCAATGTCCGGACCGGGTGAATGTATACCAATGAATGGTATGTGCTCCGGGGACGGTTGCAAAGCCCCTAGGTCCACAGCAGCGGCTCCCGTAGTGTGCGATACATATTGTCGGTTTGATTGCACGTGGTTGCCGGAAGCATTATCTTCACCAGCAGCAGATTGAGCGGCGGAACTAGGACGGCGGCGCTTGACAGGTTTGACATCCTCTCCATCCGAGTGTTCGGGCCCAAGCATACCACCCTCCTCACTGACATAGGATTTACTAAACTTTCCTCTGTCATACATGATGGGTGTAGGTGGAGGTAACCCGTTTCTTTCATTTTCCTCGCATTTCCGTCTGTAGGCCGCTTCCCTTCTCTCATCAGCCCTTGCTTGTTCCATAGCTTGCTTGTCACGGCCGATAATAACAGCGTACGTCGTCATTTGAAAGGTACTATCGGCAAATTCTATCTTTGCAAAGGATTCCAGCTTCTGGCTCCCACTTGCAGATGTGGGTTCTACACTGCCTGTGAGCCCATCACTGTCTTGAGTAAAGGAATGCAACGAAACCGCAGAGGGGGCGATGACAGAAGGGCCCTGGTCTTGGAAAAGAGTGGCTTGGGCAGCAAGGTTCATGATATAGGCACTCGGGTCTATGCTGCCCTGAGAAAGCCGCATGCCGGAGAGTAAGCCATGAGAGGAGTAGTCGGGACCGTGGGGGTCGGGGTCTGTAGTCGCAATTGCCTGGAACTGACTGCCTCGGTTGCGACTCGTTTGATCTAGCATGAAGGGCTCGTCAAGTTGCATGCCCTCTGGAGCGGGTGGCGTCCTATGATTCGCAGCTTGTGGAGGACCAAACATGCCCATACGAAATATCGAGGAGTCTCGGGCCAGAGAGAGAGGTGGTAGATCGGCGGTAAGTTTAGCCACCGCGTCGTCGGGAAGGTTTTCGTCAACGTTAATGTTGGTAGCAGCCGGTGTCGATAAGGGCGACACAGTAGGCGGGGAGGGTATGGAAAGATCGTTGTTGTCGATTTCATTCGAGGATTGGTCGGGCCGCGGTTGGCCGGAGAGGTCTGCAGGAGAACCGTACTGGTCGAGGGTGCCTCTCTCGTTGGTCCCGTCGGTCTCGTTGGCCATGTTTGTCAAAGGTTGTATAGCTGTAGGCGCATCCGAAGTTAAGTTCAACTGTGCACTAGGCGCGCTAGGAACCACAACAGACGCATCTTGATCTCCATCTGCACGTGAAGGCGGGCGTGGACTCGTCGAGGTTGCCGTAGCGGGCGGTGGGGATGCTGCAGTGGTGGCTGCAGTGGTGGCGGCAGCTACACGACCTTCATCGGTCGGGGCAGCATTGGACGAAGTCATCGCTGATCGGTGAGAGACAGCTCATTCGTCTTGGTGACGTGCCGGGGAGAGAGATCGTGTGAGGAGGGAGGTAGTCGCTGACAGGGAGGTGTTTAAAGATGGTAGATGCAGACATGGCAGGGTACATACAATGCGCGATGCGATTTAGACCGGCAATTGGCACTTCGGTCGGCGGAAGGGGGATAGAATTGTCACCGCCCGCCCGCCTACTACTTCAATCAATCAGTCAATCAATCAATCAGGTCATGATAAGAAAAAAACCGGCAGCTGGGAGCGGCCGGCAAAGTTATCTACTCGTTTGGACTAGCTATTTACGGTTAGACTAGTTTCGTAAGTTTGGTGCTAGAACAATTCCCCTCTTTGCTCTTTTTTTTTTCGAGACAGCTTATGAAGAGCATTGATTGGCTCCTCGAGCTGTAAGTTCACTCACCCGCGTACCTTAGGTAATAGTAAGTACCTACCTACCTACATGTAGCATGTAGGAACTTACACTACTTACCTAAGCTTTCTTTCTTTGGTACTCTCTCATTGTTTTCTCCATAAATACCTTAGGCACATATGATACATGCTACCTACCTTATTTTACACAGCTTAGCGTTAGAGATTCTATGTGTACACCCTTTAATCAGTAGGTAGTAAAGCCATCGAGTGCTACATAATAAAACAATGCCAACAACTTACTCTCTTGTCTTTAAGTACCGGTGCAAACATCTACCTAGCTTGGTATAGTCAACACGCGTCTTCAAGTTTTATGCTAATTACCTAATCTAAGCCCGATAACTACCTCATACACATCCACATGTTATAGCCTCATATATATACTTCTAAAAAAAAAGCATACTAGGAAATATTTTCCTTAGTATAGCGGCCCTAGACTTAAGGGTTATTGTATACGTTTTAAATTTTCGTACACTCCTCTATTGCTCCTACTATCTAAGTCCGGTCTTCTATACAGCTCTACTAAAAGCAATCTCGTAAAATGTAAATTTGTAAATTCTATTTGTCTATAAATAGACCCCTATTCTAGAGCTGTTGCTAGCTATAATTAATGTTAGTTGGCGGCAAATAATCTAATCCGTTACAATAAGTAACCCACCCATTGGAGTCTAAAGAAGTACAGATTCGCCATATCTCTTACATCACCGATTCCTCAAGGAGAAACTAAGAACTCCTGCATATTTTTAGGAGCGTAGCAATGGCACCCTCTCAGACGGCCCACGCCTATGTACCTGCCATCTATGCTCCGCCCACTCTGTCAACCGATAGGCATAATAGCACAGTGTTCCAGCAACGAAACCCACAGCATCATTCTTAAATGCGAGGATGCCGGCGGTAGTAATGAGCATGACGTTCCATCTCTGTGCTCGCTCCTCGTCGCTAACGTTACGATGGCGCTTCCCGATTCTTCCGTTGCCATCTTCCTCTACTGAAGCCTCCCACAGATCAGGAGCACCGTGGTTCAAGCTCTGGCCTACTCTGGCAAGCTCTAGACCAGAGGCGAGGACCATGATCCCCAGCAAACTTCGCGGGAACGTCTGTAATAGATCAAGGAGTGATTCCCCGAAGAGAACACCAAGAACGATCTTGAAGAGCCCCAGAAGCATAATACTAGCACCACTGCGTGCGCCGAAGCGATACTGCGCAGCGAGCCCGCCAGATCCGTGGCATACGGGCATGGCACCAAACCAACAGCCAGACAAATTCATAGCCGCCACGCTGATGCCGACTGCTGTTACGCTCGGGGACGGCAAATTAGGCAGTAAGTCCGAGGCAAGCGCACTAACAGCAATGACAGAGTTAAGGGTCGTAAGAGGAAGTTGTGCGACGCCCATACCGATGGCATCGGCACTCCATTTAGGCAAGATGAAATATGGATTCCAGATATGCAGCCGTGGCATATGCATTTCGTGACTAATGGCGACCCGAGCCAGGGCAATGACCACACCGACTACGAACATGATCAACGCGAAAGGGAAGCGCGTACGCCGTTGGGTTAGTATGAGAAACAGAAAGGCGGTGAAAGCCCAGATGTGATTATCGAGGGGTTGTTTCCAAGCAGGTTCCAGCTTCTGTAGAAGAGATGCCCCGGCGGAGATGACGAGAGAAAGGCCGGCTCCGAACTGGATACCCTTGATCACAGGGATAGGAATGACTCTAGTGACGAGACGAAGGAGACCAGTTAGGCTGAGGATCAATACTAGGCCCGCTGTCACACTACCAGCGGCCATAGTCTCGCGCTGGGAAGTGTGTGAGGCAATTGCGGCTGCTGCAATAGCCTAAAGCGGATGTTAGCCATTTCCGTGTATGTAGACCTCTTTCCCTCCCTCTTAAGACGGTTATACGATGCATTTAAAGGGTAGTAAAAGTTGGGGTGTAATACCTTCATAGGCTGTACGGGCAGAGGAATGCCAAATACCACGCCCGTCACGATATTGAAGAAGCCCGAGAAGACGAGTGTCGTCGATAGGGAGATGGACCCATTCACGGCGAGCGTGATCATGAGCGGGAGCAGTGTGCCTAAATCGCCGAGCGCGCCAGAGATCTCAGCCAGCGGCGAGCTACGAATAGTGGCGACATTGTTGTGGTGGAAGTGTTTGATGTTTGATAATAAAGGCATGGTTCCGGTTTCCTGTGTTCTATCATTCTATCAAAACGGATCTCACGTTGAGGTGGTTATTATTTGGTATTATAATGACGATACTTGGATTCCTTCTCGGGGGTCGGTTTTGCGAGAACGTGATGAGTCTAGTTTCCATTTCGGGTTGCGTCAGCGGGGTGTGGTCATTAGGTCCTGCGCTGTAGGTATGACCTGCGTTTAGCCCACTTTTCGGAAGCAACCACTTGACAGGTTGGTACAATTCATTGTTCAAGTTCGATTAATGAAAGATGTTGTACAACGCAATCTGTACAGCATACCTAGTAGGTACGGCATTGCAGATATACAGCGAGCCGGATCTCAAAAAGAAATGCCCAGAGTCTCCATTAGTTTGAGCATTCTATGCGAAGTCCAGATATTAATAGAACGAGAGGATAATGATATGATGTTTTTGTAATGCGTACCCAAATTCCCTTGAAAAAAACAGATAAATACCTACCTAGGCACATTACCTAAACAATAAAGATTGAACAAGCGCCACACCGGATAGTGCCGAGTAGGTATGAACCATGAATGTCCATACCAGAATCCTTGGAACCTGGAAGTATCGAATGCATGCTCTCTCTACACAAGGACCGTCAACCCTTCTAGATTATTTACAGCATCTACTTTGGAATTCTATATATTCCATCTAGTAGAAAAGCCATTTTTGTTCTAGTGATATTTACATAGGGTGTCTTCTAAGCAAGTAGTAAGGGATTCTAGGAGATTATGCGTCGAATGAGATAGATGTTATCATGAGGTGATGGGGGTTGTTTGATGTTGATGGCAACGACGAATTCACTACAACGATCTAGGTAAGTATTAATCAATCACAACGGGCATTCTCATATCTCCTATACACACCTACTCCCTCCTTATCTAATAGTCGACACAAACACAGATGACTACCTATCTAGGTTCTGCCTAACTATAGTAGATACCTCAGGAGAAGGTTAAAACTCTGTGGGTGCAATGCTACTATACCTTAGCCCCCTCTCCCCTCTCCCCAAATCTTTAGTGACTAGGTACAGAGGTAGGTGACCTCATCAACATGATGCGCACTCTCAGCTATCGACCTTGAATACCTACTTACCTGACCACCTACCTACACTACCAACACTGCTTGTAAATAAAGTAACCCCTCCGGTTCCGAGTGAACTTACCCTTAGGCAGTTAGTTCCTGGGTCTGTTCCCCAAACATTCAAGGTCCCCATCTAGATCAAGCAACACGACACCTACTATAGTGTACCTAGAGGCTTAGGTAATAGCAGAAGTAGGTAGTAGAGGGTGTGTACGCGCCCACCTCTACCTACCATCCCCATCCTATCAAGCTTTCCAAGCACCAAGCACCAAGCACCAAGCACCAGCTCCAAGCTCCAAGGGGAAAACATAAACAATCAAGACTCCCACCCCAGCCTTTCCCATCTCCATCATCCACCACCTTTTTTACCACAATAACACACGCGCCACCACCCATTCTTATCTAAATAGATCCATCCCTCCGTGCCATCGTCGAATTGTCTACCCCCAGTCTATCACGGACCACTACTTCGTATTCCCTCATAATTGACCCCATCTTGATCGCATACCTTACGCGACCACTTTGATACCCATTACAATCCTCTTACCACCTGGTTACCCTTCCTTTCTAAGAGCTTACTCCGGCCCCTCCAAATAAACATGTCGGGCGCGAATAGTTGGCTACAGAGGCAACGCAAGACCGACCTCACCGAACTTGCACAGTACACAGGTTTGAAGAAGTATGTCTTAGAGAGCCAATTTATTGTTTCAATTTAGTATACGGCACATAAATTTACTTTGTAACGCGTGCGCGTTCGCCCTGCTTCCACTTCCATGTAATGTACAATTGGAGGAGCACGGACGGGCGGTGCCCTCGATGCGCCGTTGAAACCCCACGCGTCCATTGCATCATGAGCGTGCGAGACCAATTGCACGCACATGGCTAACATTCTTCCCTCCGAAACAGCTACGATTCATTAAAGAAAGTCGAGCTAGAACTCGCTCTCGATGAGTTTCTCGCCGAGAATACCGTCACCTTCCAGTCAGATCCCAAACTGGCCAACTACTACGCGAGTCGTGCGCGCACTATCGGGTCGCCCATCAAGAAGGATGTAGACGCTCCGGTCGAGAAGCTCAAGGTTGCTAAGCGTCGCGTCACTAAAGCTGCTGAAGACCCCATAGCTCCTGTTGTTGAGTAGGTCCCACGATCACCGTCAACAGCTGTCTTGCTCACGTTACAGAGCGTTAATACTGTCTGTATAGGAGTTCCGAAGAGGAACCTAGTAGCACATCGACAGCTATTGCGCACACGCCTGCTCGCGCATTATCGTTGGCGAGCCGCATCCCTCTCCCCGCCACGCCTGCCGACGTTGCCAATGCTGTCGACCGCTCTACCATTGCTCTGAGGACCCGCGTCGCGTCTGTTTACAAGGAGTCGGGTATTACGGAAGCTACTCGCGCGACGCGCGAGACCCTCTCCACCGTCAATTCCGTGCTTTTCGCCATCTCCGCATTCGAGCTTTACTTCTTGCGCCCGGAGATTCTAGCAGATAGATACGCGTTCACCATCCCGGCAATCTCCTTCCTTGGGACCAGTGACTACCCGGTGTTTGTCCCTGACATGTTCCTGTTGCTTACCGCGTCCTTCTGGTCACCGGCGCTTCTTTGGGCGTTTACGAGCAGTATCCTCCCTAGCATCGCTGGTTACTTCATCAACATGACTACCGGGTCGCACCAAGGTCGCGTCACGCGTCGCAGTGCCCCAGTGCCTGATGCTGTTGTCGATCCCCTGACCTTCAGCGTTGTTAAGGCGCTCATCTCATTCGTGATATACGGTCAAGGTGTTACATTCGGTGGCTGGATTAATGAGGTTTCCATTGAACGTATCAACTCATCCGTATATGGAGGCTATAAGGGTATCCTAGCCGGCGCTGCCATTAGTGGTCTCTTTAGCATCTATGACGCGGTGCTGAAGAAGTGAAAGGGGCAACTTAAGCCAGCTCCGAACAATCTTCAAATCGAAACCATTAAAATTGAGGTTGCACAATGTGATGACCCGCTCCTGTTGGTCGCAAAGTCCGCCCAATCCACCCTGGCGGGCTCAGTGCTGGTTCATGAATAATGATGGTCTCACAACTCTCCCCTAAACCTCATTAGCACCGTGTTCCGGTGCACTTTCTATTTTTATTTTATTTTATTTTTTTCGAAGACGGCGTCACATGGCGTTATTCGGTGTTTGGTGGCATCTTCCCTCTTCTCAATTCCCCTTGATACCTGCCTCTGGCATCCATCTTCTTTCCCGCCCTTATTCATGACTCATAGCGTGCTTTTTTCTCTCCAATCAATTGGTACCTTTCATAGGCGGATGCAGGCATGACGACTTGAGAGTTTTACTTCAGTTTATATGCTCTTAGCAGAGGCGAACGATACAATTTCGTTCGTCGTGCGCTATATCCTAAACCACAGCAGGATTCATTGTGTTTTCCTTGATGCTTGCTGTTGAGTTCGGTTTTTGTCTATAGTAGCCGAGTTCGGCAGATAACTTCCCCTTGAATGGGTAGGATTGGAAAAGTGAATGAATGGGTCGTTTCGTTCTTCGGGGTAATAGGGGACAGGGGGGCAGGCGGTAGGCGGTCGTTTAGTGGTAGGGTGGCATGATGAATATGAGGCGATGAAGCAGGTGATATTGGACGCATCCCCGTGGGTTGGATGAACGGATTGGTCGGCTAGGGTTGGTCGGTTTGATGGGGCTGGCTTGATAACGAACCCGGAATATACTGTTTGCATTTTCCCTCGTTTTGTACAAAGCATCGCATCCTCTTTTTCCTTCCCCAGGATATTGGGTGCACTCTCAAAGGTAACCATTCGTACTCGGTTACTTCGTGATATTTTCAACATAAGATTTAATTCATGACTGACAACGCATCTTGGACTATGACTTGAGCCTAGGCGATGGCATGATCTCTCATAGTCGTGTCAGAGTAATGAAAGCAGGCACGCGTCACTCACTATGTGAACTCGTCTTGAGAAGCTGATAAATCTTGATTCTTAATTCGATCTGAGCTAGACATAAAAAGCTATGTTTGGTATATAAAGCGCCGTGTATATACGTGATCTGACATTAGTTGACAGACTGGACAACATTGATTCGCGAACACTTGCTGCTCCCACAGAAAACTCCCCCCCGCCCCTCTCCTTCCCTTCTTTTCTTCCTCCTCTTCTCTTGTTGATGGCTTTGCATGCTGCTCGCCTTTGTAGTACGCATAATAAGTAATTAGCTAATACGGTCCGCACATGTCCCCTGCTTTACATTCCACGTCTCTCCTATTTCGTATTACTACCTCGCTCATTGTGATCCGTGTCTAGTATCGAGAAGTAGGTGTGGGCCAATGTTGTGTCCGTCCGCTATTAAAGTGGTCACTAAACTTGCGCGCTCGCCAGGCCGCCATCTCGTGACGGGATGCAAAATACAATTCGGAATCTGTACACCTGACAAATAAAACCAAATGCGAGAAAAAAGAGAAAGAAAGACCGGACACCCCTCCTATAAACGCCACTATATGTGCCGGGCTTGCGGTATCTGTACCGAGAATGATGATGATGATGTTGTTGTTTCCTTTGAACTTGAAGTTCATGCCGCCGTCTACCTTTATCGCTCGTTCTATAATTCGTTTGCCCGACTAGTTTTCGCTCATGAATCTATGCCTTCGGTATATTTGTAGTACTGTATTCGCCTCTTTAGTCCTCTCTCTCGGCGGGGTCTTCCCACTTGATGGGATGCACAAGCATGCTTCGAAGACAGAGACGCCCGCTACTAGCGGGGTTCAGTTCTTCTTCGCGCCCACCACGCATGACGCCTTCACCTGCCCGGCCGCCGTTAGTGCCTCGCCCGTCCATCTGAGCATAGCCGAGCCATCGCCTCCACAATAACCCGGCAAACTCGCTGTTGTAATACCAGCTGGTGCCTTTGTGATTATGCTCATTATTTAGGTCAAATGGGGAGCCACGACCACCAGAACTGTGGTCTTTACCGCCATTAAAGGCTACATCGATCTCCGCTGGAGGCCAATCGCGATCCAAAAATACGGGGTGGGGGGCGAAAACGGCCTTCAAGCCATGGTGGAACGCCATGGTAGATGGGAACATCTCACTAAACATACTGTGATGAAGGCGCCAAGTTTCTTCATGCATAACTAGAAGTAGTCTGCGAGAAAGACGAGAAGCTGTGACGATGGAGCACCTACGTGGAGGTTTTGGTAGCGAAGTTTCATAGCCCGTAATATCCCCAGCGAAGACCCAACCGGATTCCTCTGCGTCGAAGAGGGGATTCAAGGTAATAAGATCAGCCTCCTCCCCAACGCCGCACTGTGATATCTCGGATCCGCTTGCACAACTAGCCGGCATGAAGTTTTCGCCTTGACTGAGGGCAAGCTTACCAGTGAAGGTCACTGGACCAAGTAATGGTCGCTTGTTTGACACCTGTATCTCGGTATTGACAAGCTGGGAGAAGTTTTCCCACGTACCATGAAGGCCAGGGATATAGTACTTGGCCGAGCGCTCCCAGGCGCCAACTCTGCTCTGATTCGCACCCCATTTTCCAAGGCGATCAAAAAGTTCATAGTACGAGCCGGTCCACCGCATATCCATTTCCCAGTTCCAAAAATGTTCATACTCAGGATGCATCACTGCGAAATGTTGTAAAGGCATGTGGGCAGATCGATAGACGCCATGTATATCCCCGTTGGATGGGTTTTCGTACGCATCGCCGAAATTGCCGGGGTAGAATAGCTTCATCTGCGCTTCTGACCATAGGGTACATAGCCCATGGAATTCTGTTGGAACGTTGGACTCGATGATGTCTTGTGCTGTTGCTTTATCGGCCCATATGGGAGCATTATTGTCTCGGACATGCAGTAGAAAATGTACGTCATATTCGCCGCCTGACTGTAAGTTTAACTCGGAGACCATGGCGCGAAAGTTCAGTACCGCATGGGCTGTCCACTTGAAACCGACATATGTTCGCACCACAATGGCGGTGCGGTGCAGCTTTTTGCGGCCAGTTGATGCGAGTTCCGCATCCCTTGTCTGGTTGCCGGTGAAAAAACGGTCGCGGTTAGAATTGACGCATTGGGTTTGTGCTTGCGCCCAGTCTACTTCGTTCCAGTTGATTTGACCTGATTTCTCCCAGACGGTTTCGCTACCCTCACTTTCGATATCTAACGACTCGCTCAATCCTCCACGATCCAAGCTATAGCCGAGACCATAGGGGCCATACCGACCAAACCGGTCAAAGCAGACGTCACTCCGCAGCCCGACAGCCTCGTGTGACCCTATGGCGGCTTTGGGCTGACCCTGAACGAGGCCGCGGTAGGCGTAGAGATCGGGGACTGGCACCTTTTTATCCGCGTCGATAAAGCAGGGATTTACACGGACGTAGCTCTTCCGCCACTCGTCGGAGTTATAATCTGGTTGAGGTCGGAATACGGCCGGCTTAGGCAGATCGATATGATGGGGCGTTGGGGCCGCTTCGGGAGGATTGTGCATTGGTGGTTTTGGATATTCGGGCTTGTACTCCGAAGGCTGCACTAGCGCTCTCAATCCTCTATAATAACCGTCGAGGCTATTAGGTGCGGTTAAGAATCTATCTACTCTCAGGATGGTAGTTGATGACGCTACTTACTGCTTATATTTAAGCCACTTAGGCCCTTCCACGCTCTCCTCTTGCTGGCTAGTGTCTTCCTCTTGTAGGGCCACATCATCCTTAGCGGCATCGTTAAGGATATCAACAATGACGTCGTTGGGAATGCTGTCTGGGAAGTTATTGAGGTTGTCATCGGAATTACCCTTTAGTGCATCCTCTGGAACGTCATTTGAGATATCAATTGGTACCTCATTTGGAATATCATTCAAGGTATCGTTTGGGATATTGCTGGCGACATCATCGATTTCACCAACTTGCACTTCCTCAAGTTTAATCTCATGGATGGCTTCCTGCTCCGGAATCTCCATAACCACACTGTTTTGATTCTGCAATAGAACGTTTTGAGGGTTGCTTAAGGGTTCTTTGACGAGCCCTTTGCTCCCATGGACTATGTCCAAGACATTTCGAGATCGTGTGGTCAAGTGTGGATCGAAAAGAATTAATACTAGAAACATGAATATCATGACAATCCATATAACAACTCGACGATAGAGGCAGTGACCTAGTAATGCTCTAACTTGGAATTTGGCTCTTGATTTTGTATCCGTATGCATGGGTAGTAAGTTGTCGCTTTTGCGAGCCATCGCATTCGGGAAAGAGCCCGATCTTCGTGTCATGAAGTCTGATATCTTGTCCATTCTGGCCAACGTGTGGATATACGAGGCGTGGCGTGTTATTGGGCGGAATGCGCGGACCGCACGTAGGGAACCCTAGTGCGCTAAAAGCATGAGGAATAAACAATCACACTAGTAGGGAATGGAACCAGTTAAGGTTGCAAGCCCACCGAGGTATTGTTGCGTTCAATGGATTCGGCCAGGGCACTTTGGACGGCCAGCCGAACCACGCACCGAGTCAAGCCGAAGAGGAAGGTTGGTGACACAAGAGGAACAAATAAACTACAGAGATGGGTGCCTGGGGAGAGGGTGTTACAAAAGAATCGGGCTCGATGAAACCGGATGAAGATGCCGTGGGGGGAATCGGTAGGCCGAAGACAGACGATCGAGTGCCAAGCGAAGCTGGATTATTCCGTGTTGGCACTTGCGCGTCTGCGTACGTAGACGTAACTTTTGCTGAAGGCTAGAAATAAACGTGGCGCTGGCTTCAACTATAATTTGCAGCCGTCGTTGGTTTGCTGGTGTGGTTGAGACGAGGCACCTGGCCAAGAAAGGAGTGTGAACAACTGATTCTCAGATGGCGGAGCCCGAAGAGACGGTGAATGTGAAAGATTAAGGAAGGTGAGTTCTCGAATAAAATCCGAGGGTCGGTTTAGTGATTAGAAAGGGAGGCAGAATAGTAGAAGATGAGAAGCGATAGTTGGAATAAATGAGCATACCTAAGTAGGTAGATAAGGCTGCAAAGAGGAATGTAGGGAGAAGTAGTTGGATTGGGACCCTTCGCTTGGTGTCGTGTTGGTGGGCCGTAGATCAATAGGTAGAATATACCAGAGGTATGTAGGCAGATAGGGAGGTAGGTAGCAAGCAAGCAATGTCTCTGATACTTTTCTCTCAAGACTGACTGACTACCTCCTACTCACTACTCACATTATACCTTACTGTAGTATTAGAAGGCAGGTACTAGACAAGGTTGTAAGCTGATTTTGCGGGTTCAGATGAGATGAAAGTTATACCTACCTACGGTCTATAGTTGTGCCTGTGCCTGTGCCTGTGTGGACGGGAGGGTTAAAATGTCTGGCTGGCTACCTACCTACGTAGTGTAGGTGTCTGGGCAGGTATACTCTGCAGACTCTGCGGGTGTACAAAAGCAATAGTCGTGTATAGCGGTGTGTTTTGCACCGTGTGCAAGCTAAATGTAAATGTGTATTAGGTACTCCAAGATGGAAATGGACCGCGGGGACAGAATGGGTCAAAACAAAATAAGAGCAAAGGGGCGGTTGTCGATCTCTAATAGAAAATAGGTTTGGATTTTCATCTCTCAAACACAAATTCCCACCTTTCGCTGGACCGCCGCTTATTTACATTGCAGAGACCCAACAGCTGATCAGCTGTGTGCTTATGTGCCATGGACGCGCAATTGCATGCTGGAACTCCCATTGTGTTGGAACTTTGTCGGCACATCGGGGATCTTCCGTCCCACCTCCTCCCAGTGTCCTCCCCCCAGACTTCCTCTTCCCCCTCCATCTCCATCTCAAATCAGGCCTTGTTTATCTACATTGCTGTGCTATCCTGCCTTGCGCAACACGGCTGCATGATAATAACTGACTGATTGCTCCGGCATATTGGTATGGTGCAAGTATACGTGTTCCCTACTCATATGGCCTAGCCAACGCGTAACTTCTCAATGGCATGGTGGGAAATTTGATGTTGTTTGTGCCGGGCATCGTCATGTATAACAAGTATCACTTTCTGTCGCCGATATCGAAAAGTACCCAAATGGGATATGCTAGAGCTAATACTCTCTTGGTATTGGACGAGAGGGAACATGCCCAGACAGGGGTACTTACTTATACCTCTCTGTACCCACTAATAGAAATGGAAGTCACTACCTACATACAGTACAGTAGTAGCTAGGTAGAGATACCCCTCTCCTGCTAAACCCCCACTGTTTATAATCAGGTAGCCTCTGTCGACTAGCTTTACACAGTTAGTTATGTAGCACTTTCTTATTTTCTAAAGCCGTTCAACTATCCTTATTCCATCTATACTTTTTTTGCGACCAGTGCGAACATATATTCCTCGCGGCTGAGTGTTAGCTCTAGTTCCTTGTAAAATATGTCTAAGGAAGTAGAAGTGGAAAATACCACAGGTCTGGTGGGCCTATAACCTTCCCAGTAAGTACTTACTGAAGAAGCACATGATAATACCGTTCCCTTCAAACTTCCGGCTCTATACATTGTCACTTGTTTGTACTTTATGAGAAGAAATCCATGTCTACTGCACATTAGGTACTGTACATTGATAAGTACTCTATAGGTACCTACCTACAAGTGGGTTGGAGGTACCTAACCTTAGGTAGTTTGCATGTACCTAGGTAGTACAAAGATGCTTCAGATGTGCTTTGCCGATTTCAGACAGGACAATCTTAACTGGGACCTTGTTTCAAATTCTTTAATAAATGGTGGCTAGTAGCTAGCTACCTACGTCATTGTTAAGCTAAGGGCAGGTCTATTCCTTAAGCAGCTATAGCTATCTAAGAGGTACTTAGGTATCTAGGCACTTTAAGTCGTCCATTTCTGGATTGTAAATATGCCACTGCTAATTTCATCTCATATCAACTGATCTTAAGATCGCGATCTAAATACACGCAACAATAACAACCATTAAAAAAAAAAATACGTTAGTGCGATTTCATGGAATTTTTTCTCTCTCTCTTCAGTGTAGTGTTAGGTAAGTGGCACACACTTTTTTCGGATGTAGACCTTCATTTAAATCGGCCAAGGCTTGCCAAGTACGAAACTCCTTGGGGATCCGTCAGTAGGGTACCAATTTCGGCTGGTCTTAGGTAGTGGCCCGAGTAGCCCCATTCTCCACGCCGTGCTCCCAAACAGCTATCGATCTGCCTGCCTCTTGAAACTGACGTGGTTTGCATGAACGAATTTATATGTGGTACGGGTATAGAGGGTGCTACTACAGTAGTACTACAGTAGCGACTCCAGCCTAGGTGATACATATAGGTAGTACGGAATAGACCAAACATGAACGAGTGATTAGTATTATTCAAAGTTTGTACCTCAAACTCGTCCGATGTTTTGAGGCTAAGGGGATCGTGGATATGTTATAGAATAGAGCAAATGTTGGAATTTGGCGTGAATTTTCCACCAGCCTCCGAACTCATTTCTCAGTACTAACAGAACATGAGCATCAAAACGGCCCACGTGCCCGAACGGTACATAGACAAATGTTCCTATCTGACTACCATTGGCATGGCACCCATGTAATATCGAGACAAGATTCAAGAAGCGCACGAACACCAAGTCTAGCTCGTGTACTGACGTAGAAGAATACTACCATAAAATATATTTCAAGTACTTAAAAAGACGCAGTGGCCTACATGCATGCGCACTGAGCTTGCACATCGAGTTGAAACCCAAGTTAACAACACACCGAATATCATGCTACAATTATTATATTAGTGGTGCGTATATCCCCAAACTCGGCCGACACCCCATTGGTGAACAGGGATTCCCTACATGCATGCTCATGGTCATCTCAAAGCCACCACCTGTAGTAGCGCAGCGTATCTACTATGTAGGCAGATCTAGGGTACACACCAGGATCCATGTTCGAGCAAATTGCCGGTAGCGTGAAATGACACTTCGGTAAGCCCTGCCATTTTGCCTGCCGCTTTGGCACCAACACATTCCCTAGGTAGATAGGGGAGTCGAATGGTACACTACCTAACCCAGTATACCTAAGCCAATGTAGCATGAGTTCGGGATAGGGGGCCAAGGCCGGGGTTCCGACTAGGATCACCTATCTACCATCACGTCATTTAGCGTTCTAGTGTGGTAGGCCACACTCCATACTCTATGGTATACCGTATACTATACTTGATAACCAATATTCTATTTCCGAATCGTAAGAGCAAAGCTATAGGTATATATATCACTACACACACACGATATTGTCTTGTTGCACTTTCACATTAAATAGACACTTTGGAAGTAGTATAGGCCTAATGAAAGATATACCAGGTGCACTTATTGCCATGAGAACATAGATAGTATTCTCAAACTTGGCCTTGGCATAAATGAGGCTCGGCTCAGACTGGGACCAGGCAACTCCGAATACCGCATTAGAGGCTGTGTAGCGATCGTCATTCAACCTTGGGAGCGCGCAGAATCTGTTCTTATGGTACGTGCAGACCCGGCCCGCCTACGTGAAACACGTCATTACACCGGATTCTATTGCCGCGTATCAAACCTCTACCATCCCGCCCTCTGTCAGAGCGCCGACGCAATATCTGAATGAAAAACAACTCATGCCGTCAGAATCTAATAGACCGAACTGTCTCTTCCCGAAGGCTAGTCAACGAATCGAGTCAAACCGCTCCTCATTCCTATGTACTTACCCTAGGTAGTAAAGGAGCCTCGATGTTGGTGCTAAGATGCATTTCTGAGAACAGGCCCAACATTACACTTAATTGGTTACCTTCTAGAGGCCAAGATTGCCTAGAACGAGCTTACTTATCCGTCTACATCATTGAGGCTTAATCCTACTACAATACTTAATGACGCGAACGCAACATCAATCCGCCACGTTAACTACTATCTCCAATTTAAAAATTCATCGACGCTTTGTGCGTAAGGCGACGATGCGGCGATGCTAGTCTTAAGACCATATGGCTCCCATTTATTCAGCAAATTAGGGGCACCGAAACTCGTGAGCGCTTAGTTAGGAGAGTATGGAAGACTAACTACGGTGGCGATCAGGCCACTGGGTTTTATTTCTTCGACACGTCGCCGACACAATTTACCCGAATCATAGACAGCCATCCTTTGTGGGATGATGCCATCATCGGAATTTCAACAACTACTTGGGAAAGACGCGCACGACACGGGTCGTGCTGCTGATATGCTGAGACATTCTGGTCTCGATGGTGCATACCGACGCACGTCTCCGAGATCTGCCGGGCTCTTCATAGATGGTTAGGTGGGATATCTATCGTGATGCATGATACATTCATATGAAACTTGTGCTGCGATTCCTACTTGTATGCTCGTATTAATAATCCTCATCTAGATCTAGACATGCGTCTGTCAATTCTTGACCGCTCACCGGACAGCGATCCAAAATCCCGGGCTTTGCAGAACCTGGGAAGTGGCTGGTATCCAACGATAATTTTTGGTGCTAATAGTCTAATATGGCTTTAAAAGTGCTGAGAGAGTACGCGGCAATGTGCAGATTCAACCTTGATATTCCAAAGGATATCCTGGTATCTTTCATATGTAGTGCATATAGCACTGCGCATTCCCTCACTCACGGGACCCTTTTTTCTAAAGTGTCGTCGTCATCCCTTCTTCGCTCTTAGCTTACGGCAATTGTCCCGCTGCTGCCGATAAGCTTACTCCGGCCACCACCCGTCCTCACCACCCCGAACTGTTCGCACCACCATTCTAGTTCGTGGGCTTCTCGGTGGGAGCATGTGAGGCGCGATTTTTCTTGTCCTCCCGCTCCTTTAATTTATTCATCTTATGCTTTGCGTCGATGTTCTCCTTCCACTGCTTGCCGTAGCGTATTGATGCATATGTACACGCTGTCCCCCCAAGTAGCAAAAAGGTGGTGATGGTCGAGAACCACCCCACACCAATGGTTTCAATGGCCGGTAATACAACGGCCGTTGCTAAGCATCCAAAAAGGTATCGCATTGCGTAGTTACCGGCGATTACCTCGGCGCCACGCCCGTTCATAACATCCAGACAGTATGAGTTCAGGGACGGGAAGCAGAACAATTGCCCAAGAGCTTGAAGGAAGAGGACGATTACCGTTAATGGAATGCCCCCAACATCCTTCTTCACGCACCATCCGTAAATAATGACGCTCCCAGGTATGACGACACCCATAAACGGCAATGCTGAGTACATGCGGTCTTCGGGGATCCGAACGCCACGCTTGCGAATGTACACCTTTACAATATAGTCTGCATATCGCCCGCCGACGAACGTGCCCGTGAGATATCCAAATCCGGGAGCCAGGTAGAAGAGGCCGCCTTGCAATGGGGTCGTCAGGTGATACCGCGGATTTAAAACGTATCGGATCGGAGTCAAAATGCTGTACACTACACGACATTTGGAGTCAGTCGTCTACATTTTGAATGTGAATTAAAAATGTTTCGAGAGCTTAGCAAGCTTCTAAGACTATGTGATTGAAAGCTCAATGTGTAGAAGAGCCATTTAGAGGAAGCGTCGTGAACGATTTGTCTTGGTCCCCAAAAGCAGCCTTTTGACTCCGACGAGAATGACTTACTATTCCATACGAGCGACCCACTAGCAAAACCCGTTAAGATGAAATCTAGATGAAAGCTACGTTAGTGAATGTCTCCGCATCACCGAGATATTTATGTAGAAATCCAACATGTCCACCGACTGCCACAAAAAAAAAGGTCGTGTCTGGCTTGCGAAGATGAATTCGATAGTAGGTAAAACGTACTTGGATATTCGAAAAGCTTAAGTATTCCCCATGGGTTGAGCATAGAAAGCAGCGCACGGCCTTTCTCGCGCCCGCTATAGCCCTCGAGGTCGTCAATCTTCTTATGAAAGATTGTCTCTGGCATTAAGAAATAAATGCCAAGAGTTGCAATACCGGCAAGGCCAGTTTGTAACCAAAATATCACGCGCCACGACGTATATGTCACGATCAGACCACCAAGGAAGGGTCCGAATGCCGGTCCGATCAACGTGCCCGACATAAACCAACCCGTTGCTGTTCCGCGCTCCGTGGGGCGATATATATCACTACGGTGAAGACATGTTAGTTTGTAATTCCATACGAGAAATTCTACTATCGTAGAGGTAGGGCATGTATGAAATTATAGCGAGCGTGTCTAACTTTCTCAGGGCAGAGGCAGAGGCATAAATTGCGGCTTACCCAATAACGGCTGCTCCGTTCAATAGGAAGGACGTTCCTAGAAACGCCGTGAACAACCGGAAAAAGAAGAAAGCCCCAAAGTTTGGCGCAAGTGCGGTACCGATCGACGCCACAACAAAGCCGCTACCCGTGACCAGGCAGATCTAAGCGACCTCTTCGTTAGCACGTTGGTTTGCATATCGCCGGCTCTCTCCTGACTCAGAGCTCCTAACAAAGTAGTGAATTGGTTACTCACTATTCTACGGCCACTGCAACATAGGAGTCAGTAACAACCATTCCGAGCACACTCTGTAAGTATCGTGGAAGTATGGAAAGCGTCCAAGTCCGACAATTACTTACTACACTTGACTCAATGGTCCCCAAACGATCGGCGATAAGCCCATGAACAAAAGGTACAACGCATTCACGAGGTTCACAATTGAGCCAGTCGTGCTATACTCTCTGGCAACTTCAGGGGTCGCAGCAAGCACTGACGTACTTGAAATCGGCGAAAGGAATGAGCTGAAGGAGACGAGAAAGAGGACGATGGCTACGGCCTTTAATTAGCTCCGTTGGCGGCGCGAGATAGTGGAAAAGGGGATCACAGTCAATTTGACAGGATTGTCAAAATACTCACTCTTTCGGTGTGGTGGTAACCTATCATAGAACTCATCAGGAACCTCGATAATGGAGTCAATGGGTTGGATAGACGCGTCACCCATCGCAGAGTGCTTTGTCGAGCACCGCTCGAGCCTCTCTTGCTGGTCTACATCGTCTATGTCATCCTCATCGCCTGAAGAGTGAATGGATCGAGACGATTTGCTGTCGCTGCTCTCCCGAGGCGCACGATTCAATTTATCATCCCCCAGGTGCTCGTGTGAATCTGGGGTGGCGAGGTTATGCTCAGGCATTTTGGCTGGCTGACACGATATCGGTATCCTATTGAGTGTGGTAAGGTAGGTATTTTGTTGTTGAGGGTGGTGATTCACGTGTCATCATAGGCTAGACACTAATACGAGATGTGATATCCTAATCTGGAGTAAAACAGAAGAGGAACCGAATCAGATGAAGATAGAAACACGAAGAGAAGGCTTTCTTATTATCTCCGGATTCTGAATATACAAAGAAACTCGAACCCTCAAGGTTGGTTCGTTTGAGTATATATGCTTTCAAGGTGATAAAGTCCAATAGCGATAGTGAGGAAAATGAGTAGCTCCACTGGTAACTCTCCGTAGTAAAGGGACTAGTTTTATACACGATCTCGATGTGGGTTACGAAAAGGAGGATAGAGACGAACACTCTTATATACGTCAAGCAACATAGAATTCCTTTCTCCTCGATAAGAATTCTCACCTCTTCACCTTTGACATTACATCGTATCGTTGTCACCGGCCGGGAATAAGCACTTCTAAGTCATTTAATTATTTTTTTGCTACCTGATCTAGGCTGAATTCTCACTAGCACCAAATGAGGGGCCGAGAAAATCGAGAAAAAAACAGGGCTGAGCGGTCTTATGCCGAGACCATATCGGCTTGAGTGCGATATGGGGCAGGGTGGATTAGACAGGAAAAGCGGAGTGAATTCATTACCTAGAGATTATCGATGACGATCGGACCTACCTTGGGCGTCTTTTTCTCTACCCGAAGCAGTGCCCGAAGGCATCGCAATCTCGTAATGAATGCGTGCGGACTGCCGAGTATCGGCGTGCCAGATGTTCGGGACGTCAACAGGATTGGCCCGATCCGTCGCCACGACTCTCATATCTCTCCGAATGTCATATTGTGTAATTTCTTGGTGCTTACTCAGGCCGGAAAAATTGATGGTTTGTAGGCGTGGGCGGAGCAAATGAAGTCGGATTTCTATTTCCTGTTGTGGACTTGAAAATTTATTCTTGAGATATCGACTAGGGCGGCCCGGTTTCTTTCCTGTGCCTAAACTTACCCGGAAATACGACTACACGTGTAGATAGACTCAGATAGATAAGTGCTGTGGAGTCTTTAGATTAGTGGAGTACTGTTTCGCGATCATTTTTAATCAGTGGTGATAGATAGGTATGATTAGAGTAACCGAGTATTATAACGGATATCCTATCTGACGTATCAAGTATGGCATATATCAATTGGCAGAAACGAGGCCCCTTTTCAACTAGCCCTCGGGTGAAGTGCTTGGCTACATATTGTACAGTTAGATAATCGTACCCCAAGACCAAGACGGGAGGGATCATGCGACGCAAAAGCCAGCCCGGTAGAAGCGGAACTAGATAGCCGGGACCCTCCCGACCCAGTTAACCAGCTTCCTCCTTCGATGTAGGGGAATGGCATACCGATGCTTATTCCCGTCCTAGTCGGACCTGATATACGGGGCGGCATCGGTACCTGCGAGTCACATGTACTCCGGTGCCGGCTATTGACATATATTCTAGAGGTGATTGGTTAGTTCTTAGAGATCGAAACCAACTACTGTAAATGCGTGATGGCGGTTGCTTTTCTAGGGAAACTAATTCTGAGATTCGAATAAAATAGGAGGCCTACGTGCTCTGGGCCTTCTCTCGCATCATGACGAGACCGAGTCTTATCACACCGCTCATTCGAGGTCGTGTCTGATTAAATATTCTCGTATCTAGTATTTTTCTTACGAATATGCGCAGTGCTCCCATTGAATCAGGTTAACGACTCTTCGCGAAAGCGTGTTTCCGTCTGACTAGTATCTAGCTAAAAGCACCTCAACGACTTGGGAAAAGACGACACATTGAGGCCATATTTGAGACCTTAACATGTAAAGTTCAAATTCGCGGTCCTACCTGCATAACTTGGACATTCATTCAAACAAGGCAATTTCATTTAAGACTGGGTCACCATAAATGTCATTTCCTAGTTATAATGTAACTTGATTATTAGGGATATAGAAACAAGACAGTTTAGACGTCTCGTGGATCTTCCGATTGAAGTGAATTGACCAACGAGATCGTTTATGAGCGCCAAAGTTTAATTGGTCTTAAAATCCTTCGCCAGCTAGAATAGTTCTACCTCCACCGTACTGTGATACTCTGAGTCAGCCATCGCCATTTTGAACATGATTTAGCGGTGCGTCGGACGGATAGAAAGCTCTAAGGCGGTATTCTGACATGAAAAGGAGATATAACGAATGCTCTTCAGGCGGTAAAGATAAGAGAAAATCGGCACTGATAATACTCACCCAAAGATTCCCGACTCGCACGTCAATTCCCTTCTCCTGGCCTACAACCCATTCCCCGATAAATTCGGAGTCGGGCTTCCCCCAGACTTCTCTTTCCAGCCACTCATTGATCTCGTCAATTGCACTGACCCATTTCTTTCGCTGTTCCGGTGTTGCGTGGTCCTTTTGTGTAAGGTATCGCCCCAGAGTGATATGAGCACTGGGCACAATGTACCGCGACTCAACAGCGATACCGGCCGCCTTCGCCTGGCTCCACATATCCTTTCTGAGGTGGTGGTATGAGTAACTATCCCCTTGTTTGAGCACAGCCGCATTATCGGGTGCCACAGGTGCTGGAGACACGACTGGCTCACCGGCCGCTGGAAGGAAACTGACAGCGAAGGCTGCCAAATCGTACGAGATTATAGGCTTGACTAGTCGTGCCCGGTGCTGATAAGTGTAGCTAGCAATGGTAGGGATCGCGGGTTTTATCGTCTCCTTGATATCCTCAATCTCGTCTGCCGTGCGACAAAATGCTAGCTCTAGTGTCGTTGCATGCACTTCAACATCTAGTGTTAGCTCTATCTAGGGGAACAAGCGGTAGGAGTCCGGAGCGAGGGAAAATGGGCGAATGCGCCTGCTGATTTTGGCCGGAATAGGAAATGAACGTTTATTTTTTTTTTTACTTACTACGATGCTGTGGCATTAGCCATATATCTGAATAGTGCATTAGCTTACCTCAAGCTGTCCACCTTGTAGAGCCGAGAAGCCCCATTCATTGTGAAGGCACTCATAAATCTCAGCAATAAGGCTGCTATCGTAGCACCCTTGTATACCTCTTTTGCGGTATGTTATCGAATCTAGGTTTACACCTGGAACTTGGCTTACCTGGCGCAGCTTCTTTTAGCCTTCTCTGAATCTCACCCGCAAGCTCGAGTACGTGAATCGGCGGGCGGGCCCAGAAGGTCATGCAGTATCTCGTATCTTTGAAACCCGGTTCTATATTCGGGTTTTCCAGTCGTAGCAGGTAAGGATCAATGATCAACTCCTTGAAATCGACATCTAAGAACTTTTCTTTTTGCTGTGCGTTGCGCCGGATACGATGAGCTGTGTACAGCGCTTGAATTTCAGCCTGTCCACTTCGTTAGCTGTGACATATACAGCACGAACACTACAGGTGCTACTGCATAAGGCTTTCTGGTTGGTTTGGCCTTTCCGCGTCTTGGCATAGCTTCCTATTTCATACGGATTCCTTTCGCGTGCAGTCCGACATAGAATGTGTCATTCATGAGAAGGTGGGGGAGACTCAACTGGATTATCGTGACAAGCCTCAATCAAAGCATTATATGGGTTCTCTCCTGGTTTTACTTTCACGCCGGACAAGTCTTCCAGCTTATTTTTCGCGTCGGTTAATTCAAGAATTGACCCCATGACGATCTTTATGTTATCTACGCCACGCAAGGTAGCGCTTTAAAACCTGTTGAGCGGAATACCTCTTATATGGAAGCCTAACTTGGGGTTTAGTGTAGACCCTCCACTGCGGCTGAGACGGGGAGGCTGTGGCGCTGATTCTTCGGAAAACTGCTACCTGTGGCTTGGATCGAACCCATCTTCGAGTAGTCCAAATGACCTTATTCCTGTGGCTCAGATTTATTCATATAACACTCTAAGATGGCCAGAAATAGGTTTCCGGGGAGTCTACATCACTCTAAATTGCTTTATCACTATTTTCTAAGCTCTCGTCCGCAGCAATATAGTAGGTACCAATAAGGGGGCTTAAGCCTTCCATGCACCTTTGCACGTATCGATATTCGTTTAAGTAAATATCCTCTTTAATAAACTAGCGTCCTGTTACCCGACTACTTCATGTAGGTAAAACTCTTTGTTAGGAGCGACGAGCTCCATCTTAACAACCTACCTACTAAGATATCTATCTACATACTTCAGTATTCACCTTAAATAGACTGCTCCCGGTCCCCAGACATTACTTGAAATGGAAACCTCTGTAAGTCACACATAAATCTTGTTCATGAAACCCTTTCTCTTGACCTTGTTGGCTTCTTTATTGTGAGTATGACGTCATGCAACAATACCCCATGCGACGTAGAAATCAGTCACAATGCTGCCTGCTGAATCTTGTCAATATCAGGAGCTAATATGGGGACCAACAGAACTCATCACGACACCAGGGATCATACTCATCCTTTAATTTAGAATTCTCTTATGCGTGGGTCATAGGGGACTGATTTCGTCGCGAATCTTTGTGCCAACACATGTCTGAGGCTGTGGATACTGAAAAGTTCGAAGCTCCCTGAAGCAACGGGTGTCTGGTTGAGTACTGGTCCAGATATGAACTTGTCAGAATTCCAGCATCACTCACGTAGTTAAATTAGCCCACTACGAACCAGCTTGATGATTTGTTCATCAGAAGTCATGTTTGTCAAAAGCCTGCAACTTTGTCTTACTGGCTAGGAAGAAACCTCACTCTTTGTGCGACCGCTCCTTGAAAGCAGCCTAGTCGAGCTTTGAAGTTCTGCATGTCTCAATCGCGTAGACTGATGACCCATTTACTACCACGAAAGAAAACCATCTTAGCTATTTACCCCGCTAGGATTTAGCTTTTTGAAAAAGTCTGTGGGTAGGCCTCGAAGCCTTGTCACAAAAGACAAAACATGGCTATCAAAGAATGGCTAGGGGGACCGGTTGTCAGCGTTCTAGTTGGGGAAAGGGGTTAAGACAGGAGATAATATCCAGTGCGTCTCGTTCAACTGATACAGAAAGATTCACACTTACGGTGAATTCACACAGCTCAAGAGTTAGAAACTGAGCTCACCCGTCAGCTGGTTAGTGGCTACTCACCAGTTGGAATGCATATCAAAATCCATGAACTAGGAGATCGGTATCATTTTATGAAAACTGAATCTTGTCTAGGTTCTCACAAGAAC
This sequence comes from Xylaria digitata, assembly GCA_022495195.1. NCBI lineage: Eukaryota > Fungi > Ascomycota > Sordariomycetes > Xylariales > Xylariaceae > Xylaria > Xylaria digitata. Next base: position 44,933 of record MU376981.1, on the reverse strand, counting down.
ATGTCCTCACCTCTATGTGGACCTCTTTGCCTCGAATGCAGGCGCACTTAGGTAATATTTTCAAATAATGTTGTGCTGAACCATTGCTATCTTGTAGTCCCTGATGACTGAACTACCTATCTGATCGAAGGAAGTTATTGGGACGGATCTCTTATTCACAGGCACCTTTACTGGAATTTCACTTGGTTTTCTTGCTAAGTGAGGCACTCCTCTTTCGCCCTGTACTTCAGGTGGTCTCGCTTTCTAGCCTTCAGGCCTCCAGATGATACTCACCCCTGCCGCAACACCCCTCGTTTCGTACCATCACCCCACCCATATCGCCGGCATGGTTGACGATGTTTACTTCTTGATTTGGAAGAGCAACCCTGGTTACTGCGGCGTCAGCAAAGCCCTAACCACAAATTGGAAAATTCTAATGCGTGGAGAATACCCGCAGCCTTGCCAACAACAGCCTCTCTCATTGTTTCCCTTTGAGAGATACACACCTTCTTCTGTCATAACCCCCCCTTGAGCTTTGCCTTCTTCAAACACTTCTACTGTGGAAAGCTGGATTCATCTTCATCCTTGAGCTGAGACCACCTACGCTATTCATCTGAGTATTCTCCTTTTTGCTTCCCTGTACCTGGTGTATACTCCCTCTAGCCTGCGCATCTCCTGCGAAGGCATTGCATCAGTCAATCACCACTTCATCTTCGTATCATACTCTTCTCTCCCATTTGCCATCCTACATCTAGCACACTCCCTATGTCCTTATAAACCGAAACAATTCTTTGACTCATACTGCTCTTTGCGTCTACTTTGCATCATGGCGCCGCAGAAAGGAACCCGGAGGCAGCCACGAGTTGCCAAAGGTACAGAGACAACAGCAGAGCCTAGTCATGTATCTCAAGGTCCTGACGGTACAGCTACTCCTGGGCAGTCGTCGCAACAAGGCTTGAGGCTCGACTTACCGCCCATTACAAACTCGACCCAAGCTTTCAGGGACATGCTATCTAACCGCAAAGTTGAAATCATGGAAATAGCTGACAACGGGGGATATTACCTACGAGTTGCCACGATATGCTCGGGGACCGAGGCACCGATTTTGGCGCTTAGAATCGCCAACGAAGTTTGCCAGCTATTCACCGGTAAACGGACATTCATGGAATACGATCATCTATTTAGCGTCGAGAATGAGGGTTTCAAACAAGCTTACATTGCCCGAAATGCTAGCGATAGCATTTGTTATCGCGACGTAGTGGATTTTGCCGATCGAAAGGCTACTGCAGCGTGAGTCTCGTCCTTTTTCTCTTCTTTCTTCCTTTTAAACAATCTCGTGCCGGTTAATATATATTCGGTTGTTCTATACTGACGAATATACAGTCCTACTGTTCTAGGAGATCATTGCGATATCCCTCGCAACATCGACCTTCTCGTTGCTGGCACGTCCTGTGTTGATTTCTCAACCCTCAATAGTCGCAAGAAGAGCAGCGTGCAGTTGATGAATAGGGGTGCAGCGCTGATGAATGAGTTCAAAAACTCCGATCGCAGTGATGGAAACCAGAAATTCAAAAATCCTCTTCGAGATGACTTCTTTGACGACGTTCGCGACTGGCTAAATGGCATCACCCCGGAACAGATCCAAACAACCGGGCAATTGATGGGAGAGTCAAGCACTACTTTCTTATCTACCGTCTGTTACATAAACAACCACCGCCCCAAGATGGTTATCTTAGAGAATGTACTCAATGCTCCCTGGAGTTCCATGTGTGGTCTGTTTCTCCATGCTGCTAATTACGCGGCAACATACGTCTTTGTGGACACCAAGGATTACTACATTCCCCAAACCAGAAATCGTGGTTATGTGGCTGCTGTTGACCGTCAAGTCTTTGGTACCTCTGCGGAACCAATAATTAACGAGTGGAAAACTCAATTACAAAGTCTGAAACGGGGTGCATCAGCTCCTGTTCAGGATTGGTTGCTCTCATCTAACGATCTGTTGACTATCAGAGCGCGCCAAGATGAATCAGAGAAGGCCGTAACCAACAGCTTGAATCCCGGCAGAGACAGCCAATGGGAGCGGAGCAAGTTGCGACATGCTCGTGTTCGTCGAGAGTTTAAACTGGGCAATAGCCGTCCTCTGACGGCGTGGGGTCTTGGTGGAATTGAAAGCCCATATGACAGGCTCGATAGACTTGTTATCAAGGGTCAGAATGACCGCGCACTAGACTGTGTGGACATATATTACTTGCGATGCCGTCACACCAAACCCGAGGTTGTCGCTGGCAATGACACAGCGCAAATAGAGTCAAGGCGAAGAGAGCAGCTCCAATATGATATTAAGTTTAAGTCTCAAATCTTCGATCTTAGCCAGAACATCGATCGCGGTCAAATAAACCGCAATTTTGGCATCACCGGATGCTTGACGCCACGTGGAATGAACCTCATCACGGATCAAGGCAGACTTTTGTCCGGTTTCGAAGCGCTCAATCTACAGGGCTTACCCTTACGAGATCTAGACCTGACCATGGAGTCTCAGGATGAGCTTCGTGACTTAGCTGGTAATGCTATGTCCACAACGGTTGTTGGAGCTGCGATCTTCTCTTTGCTCTTCGCTGTCCATAAGCACGACAATAACGTCGAATCACCACCGCTCAGTAAAGTTTCTATCAAGCGCCAAGCTGTTTTGCCATACCAACCCTTGTATCGGCCTTTGTCTATGGAATCCACCCCTAAGCAAATCTGGAGCCGTACGCAGGGACCGCTCTGCGATATACAGCCGGTTATTGATTTATCGAAACGTTGCCGTCGCTATTGTTACTGTAATGGTGGCGCTAAGTACAGTACCGATGAGCTGGTATGCTGCAACGTCTGTGATATTACTCGCTGTACAAACTGTGCGGGCAATCCGAAGCACCAGTTTGGACCTCTAATGTCTATCAAGAATCCGATCATGAACGACGTCGCGCCTCAAGAGCTAATGGAGCGTTTCCCGACAGCATTAACAAACATTGTTAGTGATGCGATCGACCATATTCCGTTTCGTCCAGACTTTCGGGAGCCCGAGTTGCAAAGTATCCTCCTGAGCTCTCTACGATCGGCTATTTTCTACTACACCCGAGTCATTATATCCGAAACTGTGACGATATGTTACTCAGCTAAGAATAGCGAGTGCTCTTTTCGTCTGCAAGCTGTTGTTTCGGATAAAGGGGTCACGTGGTATCTCTTCTTAGATCCCTGGTCCAGTTGTGGCCAGCTTTTAAGCAAGAAACTCGGAATACCGGCAGCACAAATGTCACGCCCATTCGGTCGTGTATGCATATATCCAGGGATTAGTGGATTCATACCTCACCAAAAGGCCTGGGAATTTTGGGTTTTCACCGAAATCTCCTTCGATATCGAACTGGCGACTCCCCGTGATGGCTCCATCGAGATTAAAGATATACCTCTTGCAAATCTCCCTGGAGCGGTCCGTAATAATATCCAATCTATTGTAGGCATCTATGAACACCATCCCGAGTGCGATGCAGCTGAAGATAGCCTACATGTCGCCGTCCGAGGTCCCAAGCGTTACCTTTTCAAAGACCCTACAAGGATAGGGCCACCCAAAGATGACTGCTATGTCATCTCAGACGAGTGTAGATTCTTGGAGAATCATGAGTTTCGCGATTTTCGTATAAAGTTTCTGCCTGCTTGGACTCCTTGGTTAGCCGGGCCTCAGGCAACAGTCTCTATGGAAGGATATTGGAAAATGGGCATGGAAAATCCTACGCACAGCCAAGCCACTCTCAAACATTCTCTCGTGAGCTATACTCGGCAAGCCGGTTCTTGGGCTGTCCCTAGCGGTTCGGAGTCGCGACTCAATGAACACCACGGAGTACGAACTTTGGCAAGCGTTTGCGTTGAGTCAAACATGCTTGACGACACATTTATGACCTTGTTAAAGTATGAGCGAGTGGGGCCCGGTCACTGGGCCATTGTTTTACGCTCAGATTACTCTGCTCTTTTTGATCTCTTGGCTCCGGTTAACGTCAACCTTAAGGGTATTGAATCCATGATTCATTCAACCATTACGGAGAGTTGTGAAAGTTACTGCCTAAACCTACCTAAGGTTCACTGGATGGAGAAGACAATCGATGCAACAAAGACAATCGATCGAAGTGCTCGTGAACCTTACTACCTCTCTAACGAAATGCATATATACGAAGAAGAGCTCCGAAAATCAGGCGAGCCTCTTCAGGTTGCTGTAAACATTAAGGAAAGTGAGAATAGGAAAGGTTGGAAGGAAGTGAAAGCTAATTACGAGGTGAATGTTGATTTACTTATGCATCGAGCGGCGAACCACCTGCCAAGACCGAAAGACCCTTCAGGGGTTCTCCCAATCAAAGCTTTTGTCGACATCAAGAGGGGGTCTTTGAATATCCCGAATTTGAAGTTCGAGTCCTTCAGAAATTCCCTACGTCGTTTACGAGGAGAGAGCCCTCAAGAGAATACCTTATATTCCGAGCTATTTATCAATGGGCACACACTCACTAAACAACAACAAATTTCCTTGGGTTGGATGCTGAAAAGGGAACTTGAACCGCCGTCGTTTACAGAACGTGAGATCGAAGAATGCAGGTCCGATCCTCTCAACCTTCGTGTACTCGCCGTCGCAGAGCGTGGCGTATCACGCCCAGGCGGTATTCTGGCCGACGACGTCGGGTATGGAAAAACGGTTGTTACTCTTGCTCTCATCGCGGCCCAACAAGAATATGACCAGAAAAAATGTCAAGAGGAACGAGATGGCATAGAAGGGGACACATCTCTCTTGGCCGCCTCTCTTGTCTTCGCTCCGAAGCATTTGGTTGACCAATGGAGTGAAGAGGCAGCCAAATTCCTCGGTTGGAAGAATCCAGATGTTCTTGTCATAAAGTCATCCCGTGGCCTGCAAAGCATGCTCGTGAAAGCAGAGGTTGGTGACGATGTGTCTCCGCCTCCTACGAAAAGACCCAAAATAGCCAAGGAGTCGACAACCCTACGTGATGAACTCCGGGCAGCCAAGCTTATCATCGTAAGTACGGCAGTATTTGATGACAGCTATTATAAATGGCTTGGTAAATATGCAGGATCTTTGGCTCCCCCTAGAGTCATTCCCAGGACTGATGGCAAGAAGGATACAAGCTTTCCCAATGTCCTTGGCGCTTTTCGGGATTGGTATGAAGACGCCACAGCCGACGCCCGGAAGCATCTTTCGGGGTTTAATCCGGCAGTTTTCAACATCAATCGACTCGAGATAATCGAGCGGCGCCAGCAGAGCCTACAGGATTCCTGGAAAGACGCTGTGGCTGATTACTATGATGCGTCAACACGCCTTGGCTGCGAAGCTATCCGCAAAGATAAAAAAGGAAAACTCGACGATGGCAAGGGGGAAGGTACTATCATGGGTAGGGAGTACAGTGATACGGCCAGAGTGAACTTTCTAACAGAAGATGATTTCACGACCAACAAGTTTCTCTATGTACTCGAGGCCTTCAGCTTTGCTCGAGTAATCTACGATGAGTTCTCATATGAGAATTTCTGTGTCGCGCAGTTCGTCAAGAACACAAGAGCTCGTGCGAAGTGGGTTCTATCAGCCACACCCCCAACGAGCAATGTCAAAGCCGTGTGTGACATTGGACAGTTGCTAAATGTCCACGTCGCTAGACCTGTTAAGTTACGTCCAGGGCTACCCCTCATCACTGAAGGCCCAATTGTCTTGCGCCAAAATTCTACGGAGAAGCAACTATCGTATGGCAAACTATACACAGACAAGAGCGTATATGAGCGTGTAGAACAGGCCCATAAATTCCTTCAACATTTCGCCAGTGCCAACCCATTTGATACGGAAGGGCTAGGGAAGATAAGGGTATACCAGAATGTCATTTGTTCATATATGACTCGTCCTCAGCTCATCAGGTACCTTAATCTGCAAAGAGACCTTCGAAGCTCCAACTTGGAGGTTTCTGATCTATTGCGGCAACACAACATCGACTATAAGACCATTTATGAGTTCCCAGCGGAAGGAAGGATCCGTGCTGGTGTTGCACTCGCGCTTGTTGCATCGGTCAACTACGCGAATGATAACGATGCCGGCGTTAACGGATTACTCGAAAGTCAGCTTCGTGGTCTGAAGGCTGCTCAGGATCAACTCAAGAGAATCACCAATGTAGCAATTTGGCTTGTTCTCCGAAGATACCAGGAAGATAGCGTCAAGAAGAATGAATCTGCGACCAGAATTGTTCAGGATTTGGCTTGTCACTTTGAGTCAATTCTAGTTGGAGACGTGGAAGATCTTGGCGGTGCAGAAGCCCTTGAGGCAATCACCAACGCTGTCTTTGATGAAAATGGGCATGCCCAATGTTCACAATGGTTGAATAAAGTTGAGCCGGGCGAGAGAACTTCGGACTCTTTCTTCGAATCCTTTTTTACATTGCTCCACAAGCAGATGCCAGAGCTGGAGTGGGCGAACTATTTTCAACTGCCAGCAGATCGTATTGCTGCTCTTACAGATGCGGAACTACACGCTCTCATACAGGAGCTTGGTGGGCTTGATTCTAGTCTACTTACTCGTTCTCAAGCGCAACAGCGTCTAGGAGAACTACTCTTAGACAAGAAATTATTGTCTGATTCGCAACCCCGGCAGCCTGAAAACACTAAAAACGAGGTCTCAAGGCGCAAAGTCCGCACGCAGACGGATGATGAGGCGAATGACGACAAAAGACCTAAATATCCGCGGCTTGGATTTCCGAAGCAGATTCGCGGTGGCAACTACACTGAAACGGAATCGGAGATCACTGACATCATGTTGAAATTAATGGAAGCTAAAGAGAATGTTATAGCTCGAATGCAACAAGTCACCACCGTTTCAAATGTTTCCTGCCTCGGCCATATGCGCAAGTGCAGCGTGTGCGGACAGTCTTGCAAGGATCTGCGCTTTCTCCCAGATTGTGGCCATTTAATTTGCTCAAGCCATCTGAACGCTAGGTTTTGTGGCCAGATCAAATCTGACAAGTACCCGAACGGGAATGGTTGTTCTGCTCTTATCCATAAACGATCAATCTCCGTGAAGCAAATTGATTCTTGCGAGATTCCCGATCCGCCACCCGCGGAGGCCTTTGGACACGGGGAATCACCCGACGTCAGTTCCAAGTCATGGAAGATCATCTACACAATCAGAAAAATCCTCCGAAGTGGCAATGACAGAGTCATAGTATTTTACCAGTTCGAAGAGCAACAGAAAGAAATCTGCCAATTGCTAAAGCACGAAGGAATTGCATTCGATGGCCACCAAGATACGAGCGCAGTGGCCCCTGCGGCTGAACAGAATTCGGACAAACAACGAGTTCGCATTTTGAAGCTCAGTAGCGAAGAGGCTGCCGGGTCAAACTTCCAAGATGCGAACCACGTCATGTTTGTTAGCACACCGGTCTTCGGAAAGCAGGAAGAATTCGAGAAGTACGTGAGACAGGCCGAAGGACGGGTGATCCGTCACGGACAACTCAAAGATGTGCGGATCTACTATTTTGTCACGGTGAACACCTTCGAGGTCGACCTCCTCCAGCTGCGAAAGAAGGCCACTATTAGACTTCGGAATCAGGTGGTCGACGATGACCAAGTCGCAGACTTCGTATTTAAAGAGGGTCAAAATACTGATGAAAGTCGTTATGTCGACTCGGATGGAGACGCAAAGATGGTAGGCGGAACACATAAAAGCTGGTAGGGACAGCAACAGCTTACATCTAGTCTCTCTGCTGAGGAGGTTTGGAAGCTCACGGACGAGACAAATTGGCTGGTCCAGCAGAATCGCGAGTTCTAGACTGCATCCCGGCGACGGCATCCACCGTGGAGGACTGAAGGACGAGTGCTACGGCGCGGGAACGGAGGAAAATATGCATGCATATTCGTTTCGCTTTTAAGTTGCTGTGATTGCCTAAAAAAATCGGGGTGGTGAAATTGATGTTTTTCTCTTCAACTGAGACCCTTCACAATGGGTGGAGATAATAGGTATGAGGGGAAGCTGAGCAACAAAAATTAGGGGAGTATGCAACGAGACAAGGGCATGACGGCTCATGAACTAAGATTGAGTGGATGAGACTAGTTAAGTTTCCCGGACTGCTTGCGATTCGACTACAGAATAGTCCTAAAATTGATCGATCGTGAGATATCACACTTTTATCAGGTACTTGCAAGTGAGGTGTATCGCGAGTAAGATAGCAACTAAGAAAGTTGAGCATTATATGCATCTTCAGGATGCGGCTTATAAAAGCGACAGAAACTAATTGCATTTCACGAGGTAGAGTTGATACACAGAAGTCGGACGATGAAAACATGTATTTGTGATGTAAATATAGTAATCTGGGAATAGGATCGAAGGCGAAGCAAATGCCGGGCGAAGGCCGAGGCCGGATACGTAGGTCCAATTGAATTATAGACAAAGTTCACCCGTAGATAGACATTATCCACAACACCAATGCCTATCTTTGGTCGATTATTATATCTCCGACTTATCCACAGGGCTCGCCAAGCCTCCGACAACAACAGCAACACTCCCCTCCGACAATTTGTGGTTACATCGCTCAGTTGCCTATAGACGTTCACCAAGGAAGCCATATCTACCTAAGCCGGCCTACCTAGCTCACCATGCTCGTGCGGACAATACCCCTCACGGTGCCCCTTGCAATCCCAGCGGTGCCGCTTACGAGGGACGCCTTCACGCCGTTCGGCGATGTGATCGCGAACCCGCGGCCCGCGTCCAGGCCCTCTAACACGGCGCCCGAAGTCATCGCGCGCGGCGAACTGCCCTGCGGCGCCATCTCGGCCAACCAGGGCACAGCCATCCAGTACAAGGGGATTGCGTCGATGCGGGATCTCTACAGCTCCGCGCCGAGTCAGAAGGCGGGGAGTGCGAGGATGACGATGTTTGTGTGTGGTGCGCGGACGCTCGTGCCGGCGGACGGAGGCGAGGCGAATAGTATCCAAGTCAAGGTTCTCGAGCGTCATCCTTTCACGTCGCAGACGTTTATCCCCCTCACGGCCGACGGGACGAAACGGTATCTCGTCATCGTCGCGCCGACGCTGGATCCGACGGGAGAAGACGAAGAACTCCCTGCGCCGGGTGAAACTGGGCTGCCGGGTCGCGGTCTCCCCGATGTGCAGAGACTGAGCGCGTTTATAGCGTCGGGCGAGCAGGCCGTCACTTATAGTGCGGGGACTTGGCATGCGCCTATGGTTGCTCTTGGGCCCCCGGATTCGACGATTGATTTCGTGGTCGTCCAGTTTGCGAACGATGTCCCTGTGGAAGATTGTCAGGAAGTTGCTCTAGAAGATGGGGTTCAAGGGGAGGGGGCGGAAGAGAGGCCAGTGAGGATTTGGGTACAGGTTCCAGAGAAAGACAGGAAAGAGTTTGCGAGGTTGTGAAGAAAAGGCAGATGGGGGTCGATAGAGACAATAAGTGAACATAAGGAATTCGAGTTTCTGGAATACGGGGAGTGAGTGCTGTCGCTCTAGGTAGGTTGGTTTACATTTTGTGGTGTTGGTAACTGGAGAATGGCGTTCTATCTAATACTAATGAGACCTCAAGGCAGCTTAATAAATGAAAAAAAAAAAAAAAAATTTTTTTACAACAAAAAAGTCGAGTTATTATCTGGGCTACTTATTTTTGTTGGCATTCGATTTTATCTCTCAATACATACTTATGACTTAAGATACTGGCCAATTTCCAGGTTGCATCAAGGAAGACATGGAAATATATAGTGGTACCTCCTACAGGTATGTTAGGCTCTGTACAGCCCCTACAAGCCAGCGCAAAAGCCACTAACCTTGCTTCTTAAGTATACCTACTAACCCACTACCCATTAACCTAAGGCACCTATTCCCAAGGTATGCTTTAGGCTCACCTACTTAAATTCACCAACATTCTCAAATCGCCGTCTCTCACGCACCGTGATGATAGCCTCTACCACACTCTCGCTTTCAATCCTACCTCATCCACACCCAAAGCCACCTACCGAAAATCTTTGCGTTTTGCCAGATAAAAAGGTTATCGGTGTCTACGAGCGCGAGTTGTCCCCGTCTTAGGACTGAAGTTGCTATTTCCGGCCTCGGTATCTGCAGTTCGTTCGTCGCCCCCCGTTGCCAGTTGCGAGGGTTCTAACCCCAAAACTTAATTTGGTAGAGTATTGTCAGAGCGATGAGCAGGATGATCTAACATCTCGTCAGCACGATGTCTTCTGCGATAAGGACTGTAATGGCCTGGCTCCTACCCCTATATAGCAGGCCACGAAATCTCCCCCACTAAATGGAGGCGAGAATGTTCGCCAGCCGTTGAAGAGAACGAGCACACTACATCCGAATAACGCATAAACCGCTCTCAGCCATTGACCGTGAGACCTATACGGGTATTGTGGGTTCTGCCGATCACGCAACCGACGAACCCCTGGGTCGTCCTTGTTGTCAATATTTTTGTCCAAGCCTTCTACAGCCGCTTGCTTTGAGGCTACCTAGATCTCAGCGGGATCATGTCAACAGCGCAACCGGATTCTCTTACCTTCTAAAGAAAGGCAAGAAAGAGGCAGCCATCAGGCCATATGTGATTGTTAATAGAGTCACCGGCAGCCGAACAAGTCTGCCGAGAATCTGACCATCTTAGTTAGCTCCAGTCGATATACTGCATAGGACGTACGAATTTACCAATTGAGAATTATCGTTAACAGCCAGGAATCCAAGCATGCCGAACGCAGCACTAAATAGGACAGCTGCGTGCGGAACCCCATAGCTTATACGCTGTAGCCTTCGACGAACCGTCTGGACAGGTCTAAGTTCTGGCCATACTTCTGGTATGGAAGCTAATGCATGCAGCGTGCGCGATGCATTATATATCCCATTTGCGCCCAGCTGTAGTGGCAGAGAAGATGATTAAGTCGTTGATGAAGTACGACCACCCGCGCAAGCGGCTTAGTACCGGCGAAATGACGAAGACGCAGTTCTGTCCGTACCCAAAGGAGATGATCTTATTCTCCACAATCTGGGAGTACGCGTATGGCACATTGAAACCAACGGTGAACGTAGCTAACGAATATAGTAGTATGATACGCAGCGCGATCTTTCGCGTTCCAATATTCACTGTCTCCTCGGTACGCAAGTCACGATTCTCGGCTGCCGTAATAGCAATCGTCTCAAACCCAATGAGACCGAACAGGCAAGAATTCAATGAATCTCACTAAGTGATCATTACATCAGTCCATATTGTCTCGTTCTCCATTCCATCAGGATATTACACTTACAGATGCCCCAAGCTGAGCCGGCCCACCTGTAGCAACGAAGCCACTCGGGAGCGTTAAGTTATTGGACTTGAAATAGTAGGGGTCGTTGTACGTCCACAACGCCTCTTTTCCTGCTGGCCGTCGTATTTGTGGAGCCACGTTCAAGACGATCATCAAGATGATGAAAAGCATTTTGATCAAACCAAAGATATATTCTATAAGACCGAGCTGTTGAACGGGTAGCATGTTGATTAACAATATGATTACAAGAAAGCTGAAGACAAGCACAGCCGGTGAAACCTATTCGATACCGAGGGTCAGCAGGCTAGTCCAACGTATATATCGAGATACTAGATGGCCGCTAAGCACCGCGCGGCCTCTCAGCTCGGAGTCGAATTTCAGGAAAAGGCAGGAACTAACCCGCGGGTGGAACTCAAGAGTCGGATCCGGGTAATTGGCTTCCGCCAACAGTTCTGGGGGATACTCGAATTGGAAGATGTGAGTTATAGCGACGAGCTTCGCCGAAATGAGGATAACCCAAGAAAACTTATCATTATCAGCTATCGGAACAGGTACTTGTATAAGAAAATACATACCAGGCAAGCCATCCGGCGCCATACCCCAAAGACTCGTCCAGAAATCGACGGGGGAATTCAATGATAGGCCCTTTCACAGGAAATAGCGCTGCCATTTCGCCTAAACAAGCAGCACGGGACCACAACACCGTGCCAGCGAGAATTTAGGCAATCGTTGCTAGGCCAGGCCCTTACAGGTATATGATTCTTCCCGTCTGAAGGAAGAGCCTATACATTGAGAGAAAGACACCATGTTTACATGGTGTTCAGAAAGCATCAGCCTATTCGAAGTCAGTTACATTAATCTCGCCCTTAGAAACTCTGAGGAATATCAAGTCCCACCGAAACTGGGTTGATGGAGTCTTAGGATACTCCGTTAACTCGCGTTCCACTAATGCCGCGGGCGTTGCTCACGACGAGTCCGGTTTTTCTAGATCAATATCTTGCGAAGCCATCCCTATCACGCGAAAATGGTTGGTGTCCGTCTCGTAAGTTCCTCTGTAACACGGTTTTTGGGATACTCAAGTAGCGCTCGTGCTCGTTCCGACAGCTTACCGTTCACGAGCATGAGGAGATTATCAGAGGCCAGAAATTATAAAGCAATCGTCTTGCCTAACGAACGTATCTGGCCGCTGTATTTTCTGGAAGTTATAAGATACGAGATTGGATACATACATGTGTTACACTACGACATTCTTAACCGTGGTTCCTGGGAAATACTCGGCTCATTCTAACATACGAAAGTCAACACTAGTGTATCGTTGCCAGATTAGGAGGGTTAGAAAAGTAGGATATCCTTCGCCATTAGCGCCCGCCGGCAGATCTCAGGCGCAGCGCGCAAGATTCTACCCTAAATTGGGCTTCCGAGCTGGATCATGAAGCCCACGTCCCGGTCAACATCCTAGCCACCGCCGTCATCATGAAAGAGGAGGTCGAGGTTAGACAGCAGGCTATCACTCCAAACACCACTTATCATATTTTTCTAGCGATAGAAAAGGGTGCGTAAGATCCCATTTCGGTAAGCCCTTATAATTTCAACCTGTAACTCAACGCCAAATTTCCCCAATCCTTGCTCAACCTACCAGCGTCGCAGCTGCTGTCTGCACCTCGATCATCCAAAAAGCAATTACTCCCGCTCATCAAGCGGGGATACGGTCAACTATACACAAGCTCTTCGGCTACCTTCCTAGTGGCATATGCTAGCCCGATGACCTGATTATATGGTTTATCGGCGGGCAGAAAATGATTATACTAGAATGAGAGAGGCCCAGACTCACGGCTGCACGTCATGAAGTTGGAATTGGGATTGCCGATTAATTTTCCCGGGTAGAAATCATTAGTTCTGTCTAGGGCATATTGAACGAAGTACACAAAGGATTTTCGAACGTTTCGAAAGGGATCGCAGCCAGTGGAGTGGAGAAATTATGCGCATCACCGCTCGGATGACAACACCTGGAGAGGTTGTTGCATGCGCTTTGACCAATAGCCTAGGTGTTTTGCCATTCACGTGCGTTTCCGCTATCGAATTTCGTACTTGCTACAGTTTGATCCTCCTGTCAGATTACATTAGCTTATCGCCATCAAGGCTAGCCTGCATGTGGCCAGGCTGATTGCTCGACTCTCATCGCTATAGCCACGATGAGACCTACTTTCAATTTCTGTAATTGGAGTCCTCATGCTGAATTCGATATTCGTCTATTAGGCATATATCACGCGCTTCCAGCCAACAATGCCATCTTTGTAACATTATGTATTACTCGCCATGAAAGCCTCTGAAGAGAAAATCCCTGTTTATAACCAGGCTCTCGAAGTGTACTTTGTAGTGAACTGTCCAAGTCTTCATATTGTCCAACTAGGCCGTCTCGGTCCAAGGAAAGAATCAGCTTCATCTGTAAGCCTTCTCCCATATGCTATTCACACTTGCTATGACTAACAATCCTAGACGGGACTTTCTGACTTTGAACGCTATCCCTCGTTATACCCGGCATGCGGTCTAATTACAACAAAAGCAAGGCAAATACCATCATTCTGCTTTGCGCCCACTGGCTCGCCCATAATATCTGATATCACATTGACACCTCCGCTTCCTCTAGACAAAGTAGCGTCGAGCCATACCCTCCTCACTATATCCAAGCATCACCGGAAAGTGTGTCTCAATACTCCTCGTCATCATTTACCACATCTTCACGGATACGGAACCCACCCAGTCCGACTCTACCAGAACCCATTGCGTCGCTTGGCATCATAGATAGCCACCTTGAAGAATTCCGACCTGCCGCCCCATCGCGACCTCTAACGGCGCCACCAGAACAGAAGCGCAATGGGCTTTTCAACATAAAATGGTCAGGTTCGAAAACGAAACCTGAACGCAAGAATAATCAGGCTAGGTCAACGTACTCGCAAGAGAGCAATGAGTCGGGACTGCCGAAGTTTATGTCATTTGCCTTTGCCCTCACTGGCAGAGCCTTGCTCGTATGGAAAAAGGACGGCGAGACCCTAGTAAGATTAGGGCTGGACGCGCCAGTCCATCAATCTATAGCCTAGGCGAGCTGTTGCCCGGTGGTGAAAACATAGATCGGTCAGCAAAACAACCAGTCACTTTTCTATTTCGTACACCGAAATTAACATCGCGACCTAGCGACTCTCTCTCTTCGTTGTCCATTGCAGCGGCATATTAGAACGCTCTAGTGTGTACCCCCTAGACGACCATTCCGAGCCGCGATGTCTCGCAATCTCCGCTAACACACACGTGCGCAGGACGGCCAAGGCCTCACGACGATTCATTTCCACCCCGTCCTCGCCACAAGGCTGATCAGAGGCCTCACCACGACTCCCTATCCTCTCTTCTTCGCGCCTAGAGATCGCCCTCTCCCTCCGACCCCGTCAAGCAGCATCCCCGACTTCCGCATCCGCTGCAGCACCGCCCGCCCGCTGCCCCACAACCACCAGGTCTACTTGCTGGGCCAGCGCAACCGCGTCCTCTGCGCTGATCTGCAAGCGCAGAATATCCGCGTCATCACGGATCTAAACGCACTCCGCGGCGCGCTGAGGCCACAGGAGGAACCGGCCGTCATGGGTATCTCGGACTCTGGCCGGCTGAGGGTGTTCTGGAGACAGGGGGCAGGACTATACGTTGTAGAAATCGAGACAGGAGAGAGAATGGGGGTTGAGAGGTACCTGGATAAAGAGGATGTTAGTTGGCGTTGGTTTGATGCTATATGTGCTTCCTAAGGGCCGCTACTTTCAATGTCGAACTTGTGTGCTTTCAATGGGAATTACCAAGGCGCTCTTAACAAAATGCCACTACTTAGCAGTTTAGGTTCACAGTTCTAAGGGCTATTGAAAAAAAGCATTGTGATATTATATGAATTTGTATGAAGCGAGATAGAGTCATCCAGAATAATGCTAAAGTAAAAGTAAAGATGATGATGTATGGTGGAAGCCAGTCCTAGATAGCGTACAACATCCAAACTCGATGTAGAACTATATGCAAATCCATCCCAGCCTCGAGAACATGGCAACGTAACAACACACATCGAAATCAAACAGGGCAGCGTGTGATAATATCAATCTCCGAACACACTTCACCTCCTCGTCTGCTTTCTATGTTTCATCGTCTTCATGTCAAGCTCCAGTAGGTCAGTACCACGGCCACGTTTCCGTTGCAGTTGGGTCCTCACTGCCTGTCTATCAACGGGCTCTTCGCGATTCGCAGCATCGACGGCCGCCATATTAGCGGCATACCAGTCCCATCCTTGCCACTCGTTAGGCCAAATAGGTTTAGGCCGTCTAGGATACTCCTCCAAAGTCTCGCCTGGACGTCTGTAAGGTGTTGTTACGACCCCGGCTCTGTACTGGGCTATAAGTTCCTTAGATCCGAGTGGTGCCCGGTCGTATTTCAGGTCCAGAATATCGTTGTAGGTACTGCCTTTTTTATAGTGTTTGATTTTGTATGCTGCTGGGGGTGGTTTGTGATTTGCACGTTTCGGCAAACGAAGTACCATAGGCGTAGCAGCAGAATCAATACCAGGCTCCGAATCGTCCACATTACCAGTCGTGGGCACGTTAGGCAAGGCGTTTTTCGTTTCTTCGGGAATACCGGCCGTAATTATCTTCATGTAAGGACGCTTTTTGATCCCTCTTGGTGGCGTGTGAGGTTCGAATTTCACGGAAGCTTCCTTTTTCTCTGGCCCATTGTGGTTACCATCGTCTACGCCCAGTCCTAATTCAGAAATCGGAGCAGCCTCTTTAGTAGGCTCCTCGACTTGAATCCCGACATACTTCTCCGCAGGCCTAACAACACGGTCAAGATGTTTTTGAGTCGCGACAACGTCTCCGTGTCTGAGCTTTCTTAAATAAGCAGGCGTACGGAACAGCAGTACAATGTGATACAGGCATAGAAAACCACTACTATAGGAATCGTTTCGAGTGAAGGAAGGTAGTTCAATCATCTGTTCCGGCACTGGAATCTGAGGTAGCCAAATGGCCCATTCCTTTTTAAGAAAGGTAAAGGCTTCAATGTGCTTGAATCTGGTGTCTTGTTCTGTCCTTGAGTCGAAGCAATAGGCCGTTCTGGCATCGATATCGACGACGATGACATACCAACGGTAGGCGACTCCGTTTTGCCCCTTTCCGAGAATCAAGAACCGCGGTCTGCTCTGCATGACCAAGCTATTCCATTCATTATCTCGTGGTACACCCTCTAGGAAGTCTCCGAACGATTTCTCCATGGCGACCTTGGGGGTCCGTTGGCCGCCAATGAGAAATTCACCTAGCACCATGTATAAGTATGCACTAATATCGAGTGCGCCTGGTCGAATACGCTTTGCCATGCATAGGAGTATATTCGTTATGCGGGGCGCAATAGTGTTATGCCAAAGGCTCGGCTCAGTTCGATCAGGGGGTGAATTGAGAAACATCAAATCTTTGGCTCGAATAGAATGGGTTTGGTAAGGAGTACGATTGGCTGATATCTTTCTTGGAGAACCAGGTTGAGATGGTATAGGGAAGTTCTCGGATTTCAGGGGTAGCCTGCCGTACATCGACTGTATAAGCTTGGTGAGGTTGTCCCAATTGCCCCTCTGAACACTAAGGGCCAGGTCAAGCAATGAGTCGTCAAGTTCGACATACGGAAATGGCGCTAGGTAATAATCTTCGTCCGGATTACTTGAGGGATGTTGCTGTTTATTATTTGTTGAGATTGCCGCCATTGTTGTGATATACCTAAGACAGGGCTCAAAGTAAGATCTTCAGTTTTACATCGAGACGGTCTAGATTATAGTCGTGTGGTTGGATGCAAAATAACGGTGCGGCGCGTGTAGTGAGATAGTTATGAGAATGGATGGGTGAGAGGAAACAAAGCCTGGAAGTGTGAGGAAGCAGGCATCTCTAGATATTCAAGGGTCAGGAATACAATTTCAGGACAATTGGAAAGGGCGTCTTCTGATACAAGTGACTGCCTATATGTGCCTACTTCCTCCCCGTGCCTCCTTCCCCCATGTACATATGTCGGTAGGTGCAGGCAAGTATGTACATTAGATACATGGAAGTACACACGTATACCTCAACCTCAGCTTGAGATACTAGAAGCTCCCGTGCCCTCCCCAACAGACTATCTATTTGAGGAGCCTCTGTATTATGCCACATTAAAAATTCAGAATCTGGTTACTTTTCTCAAACGAAATTTTTGGACGCTCTGTTATATGCACTTGCCTTGACTTAATGTTACGACAAGAAGCTGGCTATTTATTATACCAAGCTAAAGCTATCTGCTGTTTGTACATACATACAATCCAGGTAGTTTCTAGAGAACCTGGCGTAACATGAGCCTCTTTTTTATATTGCACTATCCGTATAATACAATACACATAGGCATTCTGTAAACTCTTTCTCAACAACGCATATAATGATAGTAGTAAACTGTTAGGGAACGACAGAACGTATCCCATTTATGTGAGTTCATCCCTGGTCACCTAGAAACCATGTTGGTCTACTTAGCCTTCTAGAATCGGTTCTCGTTTTATCCATATATCTAAACAAATTTATTTCCATTATTGTCGCAATATCTCTAGAGTTAATCAAAGGCCAAGCCAAGCTACCTAACAGCTTGATCTCGTGTAATCATGAAATATGTAAAGTTGGGGCTAGCGTGTCTAGAACCGCAGCGGGAAAGCTACTTGTGCCTCTGCTCTTACGTGAAGAAACTTCATCGCTACCAGGTCCACACAGCGGATGGAAATATGTCTAGCATTTACAACGACGGCTAGAACGAAGGCCTGGAGACTTATAATAGAACTAGAATCGATATTTTCGGACACCATATATCTCTTGACTATTCTTAAGGCCTCAGAACCAATGAATAATAGGTCGATATTTACACCGAATTATCAGGCTATGGCATGAAAGCCGACTTACCTCGCCCATTGCAGTCTATGATTCATTACGAAACAATGGCTGAATATCTGAATCGCGAAGCTCGAGACATCGAATGTTTTCTATATTGAAAGCCAAGACTTGGTGTATCTGAAGACCTAAGCCTAGTCGCACTGCGTATACTGCGTATGAGAGACGACCTTTCACTCAGACAAACTCACTATGGCCTACTCACAACTCTGGACTCAGCAGAATTGGCTTAACTGGCATTAGGACATTGATGAAGTCTCGTAATAGCGTAGCCAAGTTTCGGTAACTAGACATTAGTTACCGAGGCCCAAGAGCATACTAAATCGTCACGTCACGGCAAAAAAACAAGAATGAGGTATGACAAAAAATACGAAAATGTAGGTTAAGCAACGTTGCAATTCCCGACTGGTTAGTTGTTCAAGTAACCGCCATCTTTCCGGTTCGGGGTGTTACTCAGCCGGTCGTTTATTCGCGATCCGCAAGGCAGCAAATACCGCAACCCTCTTTTGAGGTTAAGCGAGGATTTCACAACTTCCTTACTAGTTAGCAGCCCACTTGCAGACAGTGTGCATGAGTTAGCGTAAATGCATCATCACCATCACCATATGTTGGGTCAAGACCAAAAGTGGTCCAGCAGGAGGGAACCGGATCAGGTGAGGTGTAAATACGGCTCGATCTTAAAATCATCGCAAATACAAATGTAGTTTAAATTCTAGTGACCACCTGCGGCCGCGGCGATATCGCGGCGATAAAGGGTACCCTCGGGTCTCTCGACCTACCCGGCCTTAGTGTAGAGGCAGGTACCTTAGTGTGTAAAGAGGCAGCCAATGGGGGAATTGTAGGATTTCAGAAGGTGTAATTGGGTGGACGCATTAGTGGGTGTGAGTCCCTGGGTAGGTTAGGCAGGTACCTACACCAGAGTGGAATGTCCATAAAGGACCTAGAACGAGACACATCCCAGAATGGAAACCAAGCTGGCTCAGGTGGCTGCTATCTTGACCCCTGAAACCGCGTGTGGCGTGATTTAAGATGATTTCCATTTGCCCTCGAGAGCAAATCTGCGTGAATCTGCGTGAATGCAATGCGAGGGTCCTGAGTATCTGCTGGGCAAGATTGGAAAAGATGCATGCAAGCCGATGCGGTAGCGTACTAGATCCGAAAAAGCCTCAAACGCCAGGGATCTGTTTCAGAGCCCTTTTCGACATCAGTGTTTAGTGTAATGGAAGCTGAGGCTAATTTGCCTTTTAGTGTAGTAACTCGTTTGACAATGCTTTACTGTAGTGGAATTCGGCAAGCCACCTGGCGTCATTCTGATTCTTTCATCCTCGTCTTCAACTGCATTTACTGCATTTACGGCGGACCGCCCGCATGGACTCTGCATCGATGTCCCGTATGTATAGTACCTACAGGAAGGGTAGGGGTTCAATGCGTCGGCTTCCCGGGTCCTGTGCCCCGTCTGCCAACTCGCAGCAGATATACTCTTCTTGATTGGCGCTATGGAGCGGACTGGACCGCAAAATGGGTGGCCCTAGGTGAGGAAATACCCGTCCAATATCATAACGACATGGCCTATTACCCCACGGAGCAACACGGCAAGTCTCAGAACCCGAGAGGCTTGTATTCTGGCTTCATGTGGCTTCGTGACGAGAGCCTTCTTACTGTAGCTGCTAGGAGAGAGCCTGGAGCACAGAGTCCTAGATAGTGGGCCGCCTTGACTTATGCTCTTCTCCTTCGATTCCGGGATATGAGATATCCCGCAGTGAGCCCGTCGCCCTGCATCTTCATGGATGATTTGCGGCCTTTCAACTCACCGGCGGCATGTGAATTGGGTCCCCCGGTGCAACAGAACGCGTCGACGCAACCGATATCAAAGATCTTGAGGCGCTCAACACAACCGAGGGCCATAATGAGCAAGGCGCGCTACATCCCTACCCTGTTGTAGCCACGGAACAGACATGTTGGTGTCGTTGATCTCGCATCATCCTGTCCAGGACAGCGATGTATGCCCTCAGATACTCGATGCTCTCCGGTTTTCCCCGGACCTTTTGATCGGTCGGCGAGGGAACAGCCACAGCGGACGCACATTTCGAGAGGGCGAGTGAATTCGTTCCCGCGTGCTCGAATATGTAGCTTAAGCCCAACTAAAAGGCGACTGTGTCTGTTCCTTCTAGCACCAGTACCTTTATCAAAACGAATGTCCTATTTGTTTTCGTCTTGTTTTTTTCCCCTAAAAAGGATATTCGATCACGTCATAGCTGTCCCTGCTGCAACATCGCCGCGAATATCGCGAGATCATACCTGCGCGGCTGGTACACCGGAGATATAGCATACAAGGCTGTGTTCTGATAAGAAGGTGAACATCAGTTTTAGTGTCGGCTGTGACACGACCCGTTTGCCGCAGATCCAGGCGATGTGGTCGTCGAAGCCAGAACCTCGGAATGCGGCACACTAGTCTCGAGAATTAAGATCTGCAAATAAAGTCTTAGAGACGCGGTGTACAAGGTCTGTTGCCCAAAGGCCTATCAATGTTGACGTGAGTCACTGCGACTCGTAGTATAGATGCCGTGCTTAGCTCATGGAGCCCGTCTTCCTCATAGCTAGGTAGGTAGGTAGTTAGTTAGGCCAGGATCGCATGATGACATATCTGGTAGTCAGCATATGGGTCGAAGAAAGCTGAAGCGCAAAGGGATCCTCACGACCCATGTGATACCATTAGGTGGAGAAGATGAGGGTGAGCCGGGAGAGCCTCTCGGATAGATCTTGGAATGCCGCGCCACATCCCTCGGCAATTGGATGCCAGGTCAAGATCCCCCTCATATCAAACGCTTCAATAGTCTTTTCCTAAGATGCCTACTGTGCAGATTATGGTGCGACGTCAATGAAAGATAGGCTTTGCTTTTGGCTGTTCGGCGACCGTTTAAGCCATTAACGGTAGATGGCGTCCATATTCATTTGCTGAAGAGTTCGATGTGCTACGTAAGCTTCAAGACTATCTGGTAGCCGAAGACCATAAACGCCGATTTCTATCCTCCGTTTCTTTGTCCCATAGACTTCCTATCATGATGCTCGGGAAACTCGGGATCTTCCCAGTACTTATCAGCTTACCCCACTAATGATGAAATGTACTTCCGTGATACAACTGTACGCCATTATGTACTTACACTACCTAGACATAGTGTAGAATTCTGAGGGAGCCAAACGGATCTTGGTCTAGTGTAGATATCATGTAAGTAGTAAATAGTAGGACGGGTAGTCTTTGCAGCGATGTAACCTGAGACGACAAAGTCCGCTATGCGCAGAATACCAGGTTTAGACAAGGCTCCTCATTAATTCACGTATTAAATGTATAAGGTGCAGTGCGCGCCGTCCCTGAATCCCGCACGGTCGTTTTCAAACCCGAAGGCCTGGATGAGCGCGGGCGGGTTTTCGTCATTTCCCCATCCGTTCACACGCGGGAAGACATCAGGGATGTACTATATGTGATGTGCTCCCCTGCAGCGTGGAATCACGTACATGATGTACTAGCTGGACCAGTCAGATCTCGGGCAAAAATGTAAAAATGTAAAAGAAAAATGACAGGTAACAATTGATAGGCTGATTGATTGGGTAAACGATTCCGTCTCGGATAATACACCCACCTGATAGGATGAGCCACGGCAGCTCCTCTCACCAATACCGACCCTTCTGTACACCATGCTACTCGTATGTAGTGTATGGAGGTATCTACCCAGTCGCATCGGTCCAGTATTAGGAATTGGTGAATGCAATTGGTGGCCGCTTGGACAAATAAGGAGCCAATGATCACGCGCGATATATCCCATCCCTACATGTGTAATACAAGTGTAAACAGACTTGCCCAGAAGCGAACCCTGCATCTGCAACCATCAAATGGTGTGTGCAGTAGTGCGGACTTGGCACTCCAGAATCCAGAAAAGTCCTGCGCCCAGTGTTACGCCCAGTACTACGACGTTCCGTTCACGAGTTTAAATGTCTATACTACACGCTTACATACTAATATGTGGCGATTCAATCTTGGGAGCCATGCGATAATTGTCTTACCTACAGTAGTGCAGGATGCAGAATAAATTCTTCAGTTTACACTAGTATGATACACGTGGACTGTCGGTATCTAGTGCATTTATGTCTTACTTACAAGATACACTAGATACACTACACTATATTAGAAGCGTACTATAAGACGATGCCATGCCGCCATGTATACTAGTAGTAGTAAACACTGACAAAGCCCTGGGTATGGGGTAGGATCCTTCGTTTAGTATAACTAACATGGCTTCAAGTTCAAACACTTAGTGTTTGTCTCGGCAGCGTAGACGTAGGCTTCGTAGTGTACTACTACTACCGTCTACACTACACACCTACAACTACAACACTAGTAGCGTGCGCTGCATGTATGTAGAGTAAGTGTGTACACGTGTACCCAGCAGCGTCAGACCTGCGTCGCAGATCCTTAAGTCCGTCCGAGTCATCGCAGGGATTCATGGAGAAAAGTGTAATGTACAACGACAGATTTGATTACATGATATTACATTGCATCTCTAATAACTGGTGACACCTACTACATATGGCTATGGAAATATCTTTTTCCTTCTATCACGGAGACATGATGAAGGGTTATTATATATAAGAAACACGTGTTAGGCGCCTCTAGGTAGTATGCTGCCCATAAATAGTAATTATCTCGAAGATGGGGTAGCTGGTTAGTCTGTCTGTCTAGTGTACTATATAGAGTACCATATAGTACTGGCATGATACTTACTATATTTGCCTTTGACCAGGCCTTGGTATGTAAGTATCGTGTCGTGTTGAGGTTATCCCGCAGATCTAGGGGGAAAGGGGAAGGCTAAGCTGACTACAGATTAGCTCTTCTAGGATTTGTACTTCATACCCATACTAGTACCTATACTAGTATACAGTAACCGCGAACCAACACCAGCACTTGAATCAACACTCCACACTTCCCGCTATGGAAAACTCCCAGTATAGTTAGCGCACAGCTAGACGCCAGCTAGATACGAAAAGACTACCTAGATAGGCTATAGTTTATTCTAGTGTAGGTACTTACTATGTAGTTGGATAGTAGAGGTAAAACAACTAAGCACCGATCGTAGCAAAGACGGAATAGACTGAGATGGAAAGAAGTACACTACAGTAGTGCACATCACGATATCTTAATTAGGTAACTCGTAGTGTAGCCATTACACTAATCGACCGCTATTTTACTGCGGTCGAGCCCGTAGGTATTAGTGGTAGTGCATGGTTTCGATGACGATGGACGATTGACGATCGATCGATCCACTCAGGAGGGTAGTGTGCTAATGCCGTACTGTAGGTAGACAAGGTTTTGACAAACAAGCAGCCGCAAGCAGCAGCTTGAAGTAAATCATTTTTGGGGGGGTCTGCATCTCCTATTCGTCATCATGTGGGCAGCATGCCACACAGAGTGTAGTACATCATGCCATGCTCGTCATGGGCTCCGTGGTGGTGCTCCATCAGTGGTGTGTATCCAGGATGTCGGCAAGCAAGGCTTGAAGGTGGCTGCGCCACATCGGCATTCAAGTCTCGCAAGATCAATCTTGCAACTACGCCCCAGGGGTACCGGAGAGGTATGTGCAAAGAGGTATGTGGTGGTGTAGTGTATCCAGCCATCCAACCCACTACTGTAGGTACGATGTGCATGTTGGAAGTATGGCGTATGGCGTGCTGCGTGCTGCGTGCCGCGTGCCTGAGAGGAAGAAAAAGACCTGAGCAGAGCTCTGGCTAGGTTGGTGGTGAGGGGGGACTGAGGGGGACCCAACTGAGGGGCCGATGAAGAGGGGCCGCCAAAACTCTTGAAAGGCCTCTTAAAAGGACATCTCCGACAAAACCGATTGGGTACCTTTGCTGTTTCGATAAGAAGAATGCGCCGGAAGATACCCCACTGGGATGGGTTATCCTGTATCAATAATTGCTTCCACCTTGATTTGGAAGCTCCATGCATTCATGCTCCAGGCTCCGGGTCGACCCTGAGGGAACATTGAAAGGGATCACGATGTGCCAAGTGCTGTCATGCCGAGGTGTCGTGCAGCTGCAGAGCTTACTTACATACGACGTGCAATTACATATGTATGTGCAATAGTGTAAACAATATCCAGGGGGTGGGGTATTCAAATATTTGGGGGGAATAATGTTGGTAATTCTGGAACTGCACTACAGACTGCACCACGATATTACATGCAAATATTCAAGATATGTCTAATTAATTGTATGCTACTAATGCATAAGAGCATAGTGTAGTGTACATATCTCTTGATTACGGACCAATTGTCCTTGTCCCTGTGTAGTGTAGCCGATTTGATAAGTCGAGTACTTTTAACTTATACTACACACGTACATACACTACAAATGCTAGAACGAAGCGAGCCGGCCCCCTGGCAAGCCTACTATTATCTCCCCTCTCCCTCTTCCTGCTCCTGCCCCTCTGATCTCTGAAAGAGACAGAGCGAGTGAAAGAGAGAGGGAGAGAGAGGCTACAGTGGCTAGTGTATACACTACATAGTAGATAAATGTAGGTTCACTACCTGCTATTAGTTAGCACATGGAAGTATAGTACTATACTAAGTACACTAGTTATCAGGTATACATATAATAGGTAAGGCTAGTCGTCTTTTTAGTGAAGTACTATACTATGTAGAGACAATACTAGGTTAGTGTGCTCCACCTTGTTTCCAAGAAAGAGATCCAAGAGAGAGATCCAAGAAAGAGGACCGGTCCCGATGACGAGAAGGAACTTTTTAGTTCCTGTGAAAAGAACAAAACCCACACACACAAGCGCATCCATGTTTTTGATATTCATGTCTCCACGTCCAAGTCCCCACATCTTCCAAGTCAGTTAGCGTGCTGTGTTAGCGTGCCACAGTTATTATTCTGCAACGTTTTATTATATTAGTGGGCCCACCTTGTTTGGCATGTCTCTGATCCTAGACAGAACATGAAGCTAGTCCAAGACAGGCCGCGTCTCTCACCCTCTCTCACTGTCTCTCATTCTCCCATATTAGTGCAGTTGTCGTGTACAGTACGGAGTATCTAGAGTACCTACCTAGACTACACTACAGTCGTCGAATTAATTCGAATCAAGATACCTACCTAGCGCACCTGAAGTTAAGTTGGCAAAACAGGACGAAACAGGGAAGACGTACATTGCCCTGCCCAGGATTATGCCCAACACTCCCACGGAAATAAATAACTACCTACGCTAGTGTAGCGCACACTACATGGCACTAACACACGACACTACATAGTAGTGTAGTGTACTGATACACAATTGTCGAACGAGCAGTGTACTAAGTAGTGTAGCCCGACGAGCTGAGAACACTCAAAGTACTGTACTTATCATAGGGAAATATTGACAGCAAGTGGTCTAGTAAGTGTATCACTAGACCGTGACTAGAAGAGGAACACGGCTATTGCGGAGGCGGAGGTCGGCTGTTGCCCCGAACAGGAAATCAACCTATTGCCCTGCCGAAAGCATCAGAGAATCAAGCCACATATAGATCGTCAGCCAAAATACCGCAAAAGAGATACTAGATACATACACTATATACATAATAGTAGTAGAAACTCATTAGCTCATCACAGCTTCCAGCTGCAATCACTCATACGACCCGCTATCATCGGATCCCCAAAAAAGAAAGATGAGCAATCGACAACATTGCACTACCCTACACTACGCTAACAGACAGATAGCTAGGTTCGGTGAGTCTTGTGTAATTATGCACAGTAGTATCTAAAAGGATACCAGCAGGAAATGGTCACATTTTGCCCGGATTAGCCGAAGAGCAAGTAATAAATCACCTACATTAGAAGGAAGTCGAAGACAGGTCAAGGATTGACTAGGATTAACAGGGACAGCAAGGGGTCGCTGGCCATTGGTGGACCCCAGCGGTGAGATGATTAAACCCCCAACGCTTCTGGATGGTGGTCTCTGTTCCTGGGAACCTGGTAGGGCGCAGTGTACCTACAGCATAGCGCATGGCGTATAGATTATACCAAGTACCACTACCACACTTTGTCATAGCCGACCAGGGCTAACCGCGGACGAGGAGCGGGAGAGGGGAGCAAGAAGATGGAGTCGATAGGGGGGTAAGCAAGATTGGGGCAAAAAAAAAAAACACAAAAACCCATCGAGCAAGTGAACCCGAACCCGCCGCCCTCGCACTCACCACTCACGTCTTCTATATCGGTACTAATTTCAAAAATGGCGATGCAACGGTTGAATAGTACGACCTACACACGTGTTCGTACACTACTAACTTCATACATTGTAGACTAGTACGCTAACCATTGACCCTGTCAACATGGACATGGTTGTTGATCACTATACTAACCCAGGTACATACAGATGTACTCTGCGTATCATTCCCGTGGCTGTCGACTGAGGTACCGGCTTGTACTGCATACGTTGGGTCTCCTCCTTCGCTTGCTCCTAATTATGACAGAGTGACAAAGCCGAATCGCGCTCAGTGAGGTTTGGAGAGTAACCATACTTGCCAAGGGAACCACATATATACTAGAAGAAGCCGCTCCAGATTCTGTCAATGGCTCCAGCGACCTCAACCCTTGATGTCATACTACTCTAGAGACGACGCTGACACTTCTAAGCCGTGGAGATCTCTCCCGTCTTCTTAATTGACCTATTATCAATCCCACCGAGGACAGTCAACGACGCCACGACTGCTCGTTCGCGGGCCGGGCTCCTAAGCATTTTTCCAACGTCATCATACAACGGGTTATCGGCTTTGCTCGGCTAGCTACCATGGCGGTCATACATATCGGCAGCGTAGAGCGAGACTCGCAGACACCACTGCTCGAGAAATGCACTCAGCCTTATTTTAAAGAAAACGAGTTGAGCGAGTTCGGCTCCAAGAGCCTCGCCGGAAAGATTGCTTACATTCCTAAACTAATATGGGTGTTTACCGAAAGCAATTTCGATACCTTCGTCATACCCAACACTGCCTTTGGCGTCCTAGGAGCGTTCGCCGCTTCTGTGCTTGTCGAGGGATACCAGCAAACACCGACCGCGCTCGAGATACTTTGGCGCTTTCCCCTCGTCTTAGCCTTCAACTGGTACAGCGTCTTCATCTTTGATCTCGCAAACCAGCGATCTCCAGAGTCCATCGAAGAAGACCGGATTAACAAGCCATGGCGTCCGATCCCCACGGGGAAGGTCACTTCAACGGAAGCTCGCCGTGTCCTGCTTGCAGCAATTCCATTGGTCTTGTTATTCAACTATCTGCTAGGCGTCTGGAGACAGGGGTTCTTCATCCTGATCCTTACTTGGATGTATAACGATATCCGGGGCGGCGACGAGGTTGTCCGTGACCTCATTATCTCAGTCGCCTATGGCATGTTTAACAGCGCTTCGCTAGAGATTGCTGTTGGGGGTGGCGAGTACACAGCCATCGATATCAGCCGTGGAGGCTTGATCTGGACGACCATGATAAGTGCCGTTATCTTAACGACGATGCAAGTCCAAGACCTGAAGGACCAAGCGGGAGATCGGACGCGTGGGCGCCAGACAATTGCGCTTTGGATAGGTGATCGGTTCTCACGCATCTCGATCGCCTTCTTCGTTTGCTTCTGGTCGGCCGCCTGCCTCTTCTTCTGGGACCTAAGGCCGTATGGTTATATCATCCCGGCAGCGACGGGGGCCGTGACGGCGTATCGGGTGCTCTACAAGAAGACGCCCAAGGACGACGCCACTACCTGGCGGTGGTGGTGCCTCTGGACCATCACGCTCTATCTTTTACCCATCATCAGTCTCATATGACACTGAAGTGGCTTCGGGGCGGAAGTTTGCGTTAGACGTTGTTTTCTATACCACTAGAAGGAGTTGTAATCGGGGACGGAAATGACATGCATAGCGGCGAAAGGGAAGGGGGGTTTGAAGTAGCACAAGTCACATGCATGCAGAGTTTTTGGCAGCGTGGCGCATGGCGCAGGAGGCATTCCTTTTCAGCGCTGATTGATGCCTGACTCTGATATTTTTTTCCTCGGGTTACTTGCATTAACGACACGGTTACGAACATGGCGCTTTCTGGTGTTAGATACCAACTCGATCATTTTTTTTTAACAGACATGAGTTTTAATAATCGAAATACCCTTGTTTCTCTCATCAATAAAGAACACAAGAGCTACAATAACACGATCCCGCTGTGAAGATAGATCAGTTTCCGCGCGAACGCCCAATTGTCTTGGCTGTGTAACAGAAACTGAACCTGGAGTTTCCCGGGCCTACTTGCACCTAACACCTAACGGCCTCTACCGTCCACCCGCACACACAAACTTCATCCGTAGCACTGGCAGAGGATAGCGTAGTATAGACAATTTCGCGTTCCATCGGGACTTTCAGGGGAATGCTGGAAGAACCCTGTTAGGAGTCCTGCGGGTGTGTTACATTGAAAGTATGGTCCGCGTCAACTCGCGTCTCAACAATAAGCGCTGGCCATCCCATTCGTTACCATCGGCCATCGGATCGTGCCGTGCCATCCATCATAACAGTCGCGGACTTCATGGGTATGCTCAATGCAATTTGCGCCGCGACTTACGATTCATTTCCCGCGTCCCGAATTAATAACAATTAACATTCGTTTCCCCTAATCGTGCTCTACACTACTACACTTAGACACAATTTTCATTTCACCGCCGTATTACGTACATACATGACGCTTGCGAGTGTGGTGGTGCCAGGGGGCCGGACCAGGTTACCCACTTCACCCTCTACGTCCTTCATCGTCAGTGGAGGAAGTACCGCGCAGGTCAATATGCGGTCTTATCTTAGATAATGTTAATCAAAATTAAGCAGCTAGATGGCGGAGACGAAACTCAAAACCTGTCTCCCCAGACTCTTGCACTCTCTCTCCCCTTACCCTTCGGCACCGCGGCGTCTTGCTTTACGGGCCCTGCAGGCCGAATACGACCTATTACAAATACCGTAGAAAATGACGAACGGTATTCTCTCTCCCGCGACCTCGTCTTGTTTAAGGTATTTAAGCCTCTAAACCCCTACCTGCGATCATCAGAGACGCTAGACTTCTTACTTGCTAATTAATCCCCATCGGACTTTGCCACGCGCAAACTACGATATCATGTCATCATCAAATGTTGGTTTGTCTTGGCAACCGAGTTTAAATGATACGTTTGGCTCTTGTGTAGCCAACATATGTCTAGACTAGGTAGACTACTGCAGTGAAAATGTCGAGCATAAATCCTGCGCCCGCTCGAGAACTGCGAACTACCGAAATCGTCAAGGGGGGGTCCCTAGATTACAGGTCCCCTCAGGTCTATTAAGTCCATTCTATATGTGCATTCTATATGGTAGTGTCGTAAATCCGTACCGCTTAGGGCCGTCCCCTGCTCGGCTCTCATCCATTCCAGTTGACGCCGTCCGAATCGAGAAAGAAGATCCGTTGTCCACCCACCGAATGCAGACAGCACAGAAACCTCCAACCGGGTCTCAGCGTTGCAGTGCAGACGGTCTAGATGTGTGACTTCCAACCACTCTTCGCTAAATAAACGTCATGCAGGTTCGATCGAATGCGGTTCCTCGGCTACACCGGTCCCTCGAGGTGTGATAACCAATAATACCAGGAGATAAACCCGGAAACTTCGACACCTCGACACTACAGTTCGGGACACGGCTTTCTGGGGAGACCCTGCAGATCAGCTCGCCACTGTCTTAAGCGCCGACAGATGCTGGGACAAACACGGTATCATAGCCCAGTTGGGAGGTGATTGACATGCGTCTGTTGGTATGAGCGACAAAACCTACTTGCACCACCATAATTCCCACTTCGCTTCGATGTTGGCGTGGCTACAAACCAAACTACACTACTTCCTTCTCAAGAGATAGCCACGACGATCAGTCCCGACTGCATGGCTACACCGCCAGTTCTCCATGGTCGAGTATAAAGAAGTATCTGTACATCTTGACCAGTAAAGCGGATTTTCAGCTCCCCCGACCTATCAAAAATAAACTACGGTGGGCCAAGCATAACCGCTAGATACTGGTGTGTTGCGTCACACATGCAAGTCTATCATGGTTCGGGATGGAAGAGCTACAGAGAGCTACACTAGAAAATCTTCTTATGCACGTGATCCGCTACTGGATCCCCAAATTCATTATAGTCTATTATTTTTGCCCGCTACGTGGCGCCAGCAAATATTTAGGTCGTCGATAGACCGTGGCCCCCCACAGCTCAGGATGATACTATTTCGACCGAAGGACTAGAAGGAGTTTTAGCCTATAATTAACATTCAGCTGGATCACGCTGGATCACGCAAGTAATTGGTACTAATAAGTTAACCCGGCAGTTATTAGCAGGGGAATTAATCGATCCATATGATAAACTTGTGTTTGTCCATCGGCGAACACCTAGGTTCATGGAGTATACATCCATAGTAGAAGCACCATAAGGAGATCACACATTAATGAAAGTAGTATTAGGCTAAGCGCTTAATAATGTTAACGCCTAGGATTCCCTCTAATCGCATAAGAAATATGAGACGATTTATACATCAAAGTCAAACATAATGATCTACCCTAAAGGGTTGTGCACCTTCTAGGCTGGAACGAAGAAGGTGTCGTGTGTATAAGCGTTCATATCAGTTGGGGATAGATTAGACCCCTTGCGTAACAACAAATTCTATTCACCCCCTATGCTTGGATTATGACAGGTTGGATCAACTTACTATGCTTAACATAGATAACTACCTACAACAATAAAATATAATGCCATGTTTTCAAATTGTAGTGTTAAGGGTATTACTTACTCTAATCGCTTTTAAAATAGACTTCCCCCTAGAGGGTAGATGTTTAAGGGATTTTCGGGGAGAGAAAGACAGAAAGGGGAGTTCCCTTGATAGATAAATCAAAAGAAAGATGCTTTATGCTCCAATGCAAAAGATGTTCACTGAGACATCACTCATAAGTATTATGATGGTAGCAGTAATGGTTCCCTATCATTGGCCACCGAATTCACTTTAATATAAGTACGAGGCCAATCCAGTTCGCATGACCATGAAAGATTTGTTACATGTCTTCACGCCAGGCGACCTCATTGAGCACTGCGCAATTCTTACTAGCAGACTAGAGGCTGAACATCTATTGCATATATTTGGGTTTAGGTTTAAGCAAATCAAGAATCCTGAACATCTCGATGCTATGGATTCCTATCTCACCATATTTTATGCAACTTTCATTCGGTGAGCTGGGTTTGTAAGTGAGTAATCCTCTAAACCCTGATATAAGAGATCGGTAAGTAAAAGAACATAAAGCTAATCAGTAAAACTGAGATGGCAGAATTCAAATAGCATTATTACTTCTTAAGAGTGAATCGGATTTCTATGCTTAAATATTTCAACACCGGACCAAATCAAGAAGCTAACAGCGTGATTAGGTAGTTTGTTGTTTCAAAGGAGGCTATTTGCTAAATCTACTTTAGGATTGAAAAACATTAATTCAATGAATACAGTATGAAAATATAGAAGTTGTATGCTAGAATCTAGATACCAATTTCAATATTGCATTCTATTTTCTCAACAGCTTTTTCGTTGTATGGTTGGTCTGATCTTAACATGTATTTTGCAGGTTCGACTACTTGGGTTGACTTTCTCTCTAACTGTCAGCATCAATATGATGCAGTGATACACTCTAGTATTTCTACAAGTCACTCATATTTAGTACTAATATCGTCGTGAGTGAATTTTTCTAGACTGCTAGAATAGGACAAATGAGATGAGTGAGGCGAAGTGCCCAACCTTCTCCGGGTTGGTGATTTGGATTTTGAGCTAACAAACGGCGCTCACTCTGTTTGGTTATTATCGTTGAGCACGGTGGTATTTAACTTTGATCAAGAGAGTGCCTCTAATAATCATTTAACTATGTAGAATAATAGGATTTGACCTCTCTCGATATACAAGGGTAGAGGCGAATACCTATCTTTCATCTATTCATATCACATACTACACTACTCACATCATTCCTTCCTCTACGGATACGCAGAGAAACACCTTCAGACTGAAGAGATTCAACAGCCAACTGAGAACACCGTCAAGCCTTATCTACTAATAAGTCGGGGTGGAAATTTACTTCGTTTTGTAGCCATTCCACCTATTACCATTCCGAACTCTTCACTCATTCATCACTCACTCTTGTCACACGTCTACCCAGACCGTCACGGTTCACATAACGAAGAGAGGCACGTTACATATTGTAGAAAATATTATTTTAGTTAGTGCTAGGCTCTTTACGTAACAGTAAATATTCATCATCCTCACTACCTAGGTTCCGATAACTCCCTTTTGGATTTCGCATCGATTTATGCTTCATGGGAGCCTTGGCTAGGTCTCCGTCTACTGAGTAGGATACCAGGTCGCCTTTAAAAAGTCACCACAATTTATTGGGCACTGTTTGCTGCATTCGTATTAGAAAGTTAGTTTAAGTTTACTCTTAATATACGTCGTTTCGCGACGAGATTAGGATCGTACCTATGACGTTCTCCCAATGCTATATGAAACGCTTCCTTCGTCCTAGGAAGTGCTGAAATAGTAAATTACGAGGAAAATATGGTCCTCAATGAACGAAATATGTTCTGAATTATAGTCAAGGTCGTCAGAAGTTTCACTGAAAAAAAGGGACGGGCGACTATCACAATAGACCAGCATAGATAGAATTGGAATACCACATCCTAAGCCTCTTAGCGTAATATGAGCCTCGGGAACTGACTCATGACCAAAATCTACACTCGTGGTTAGGGCCGTACTTGGTTAAGGGGGGTCTATGTGTGCTCGTCAAATTGGAAACCTACACGGCAGGTTTCCTGGGGTATGTAGGTGTATATACAGGCTTTGTGAAAAGAATTAATGATATAGCAGCTGGGAGTTGATGACAAGGTAGTTAATGCGGGTGATGGTCGAGGTTCGCCTAATTGAGAGTATCTGTTAGGCCCCAAGACTTAAGATATGGACATGTTGTGAACAATGATGATCACGCGATATTTCAGGAGACTCAGATGGATAGCCCAGGATGACAACCTATCAAATGCTTTATTTGTTCTAGAGAGGAGCTGCCATGACAGTACCAATCATTACGTCGATAATTTCTACGGAAGGGGTATCATTATGTAATCCAAATATGCCGCCCAATGCTTAATACCATTATTGATAAGGCCTCTCCTTGAGGCTTTGTGTCGAGGTGGAACTTGACTCTGCTGCCCTCCTGTCGTCTTCCACGACTACAGTCGTGATGACTTCCATCTGAATAGCATTACGTTCCGTGGGCAGCGTCAGGGAGGTCTGGCTCAGAGTCTTTCCCATCCGTGAGTGGCCCCGCGCCTGAGCCTCTGGATCGCCTAATATTCTCCACCAGCCACCGGTAGGCGGCTTTCGGGGTTGCTCGCCACGCCCTCCCCGTACCCAAATTGTATTCCCAAACGTGTTCGGCGTCATAAACGTAAACGTGTCGACACCTGTGTCTTCGCTTCCTAACTCATCACCGTGCGCAAAAACGATCGATCGACGCGTTGTGGTAAAGACAATGACGTCTAACCAGCCGTTACTGGCTATTAGTGCCCCGGAAGCGCAGAAATATCCGAGCGAGGGCTCTCTCCCTGCCATTGTCATGACACGACCAATGGCCAGTGGCGATATGCATATTAAATAAATAATGGGATAAATCAGGAAGACTGGGTGGTGGAATCCCCTGTTCTTCGCATTGGTAAACTCGCCTCGCCTATACTGTCGACGTAGAGAGATGAATATAGCTGTGTAGAGCACCCATGATACGAAGATGGCGATAAATATGAATATGTAGTGTGTGAGTAGGCGGATATCGCCGTACTGCTTATTAATCCAGCACTGTTATATACAGAGTAAGCGTTATGGTTCGAGTTTATTGCTTGATTGGATTGTGACTTACCCAGGGACCAGCGCGAACAAAGAAGCCTCCGACCTTGGCGCCGTTCATAGTGCCAGCTACTGGTAAAAGTGATATAAGATATACAAATGCCCATATGAGGACTATATAAAAATAGAGATTTTTATGAGGAGGGCGATATTTCCAAACGATCGAGTAAAAAGTATGGACGGAGATTGCCACCATAAAGCAGCTTGATGCAAGATCACCCACCGAGACGAAGAGGCCCTGTACAAAGCAAGTCCCAGTCCCGACGGTGACGCTATTTCGAGCAAGCCACGTTGTACTTAAACCGAAAGCCGTCGCCTGGTGCACGTCGGCGATGAGGAGATTTAAGAAGAGCACGATGAACTGATTTGGATAACGGCGGGCTTCGGTCCTGTCCGACGGCGCAAGCGACATGGCATCTATCGTAGGCTGTTTACCTGCGAGCTTTGCAGCATCATGGGCAGGCCCGAATTCGATCGGTCCGTTCGCAAACATGTGCCCGGGCACCTTTCTCTTTTGATCTCCAGGTTGCCATCTTCCCAACCGCCATCTCACGATATTGTACGTCAGGTAGAGGAATAGTATTAACGCCGAGAAGAAGGAGGTGAGAGCGAAGATGACGATGGCAATGGAGCCTGAGCGAACTACTGGCGGTAAAGGTGTGAGGGTGCTGCTCTCGCCGCTCATCTCCATGGCAAGTCGGACTGGACGTCCAGATTCGACGTCGTTGTCGTCCCTTGTATCGTCGCACACGACTAGAGAGAGAAGTGCCGAAGAGAGGAATCTTGGGCCTCTGAGGCCTTGGCGCCTTGTTATATAAATGAAAAGGAAAACGATCCAAGGGAGAGGCAACTAGAAGTGGGTTCCAAGCACATAGTTCAACGCCAGGCTTTGCGAGTCCCGGAGTGGATGACCGAAGTGGCTTTCTAGGCACCGGTTACCTTTTTCCAAGCAATCCGGGGTCTCCTTGGCTGTCTATATGTCTATATACGACCGGCATCCGATGCTATGCGCTACCATGGTTTCAACATATTTAACCACGTGGGTCGAGGTCATCTTGGCGAATTTCAGCTATGCTAGTGTGCAGGATGACGAAATACGTGCTTGACTCTGGTCAGAGAGCATCCATGATTTGTCGACGCCACCTCCCTTCGAGTCATGAATCGCACTTTGGGGTTGGGATCGGGCAGTGATCGGGTATGGTACCTGCAGGATGGAAGTTCTGAAGGCGACTAGCCTCTTAGAGCTTAACCACATCTGCTCTGGTACGGATTACAGGGAGGGTCCTAATTATTGGGTATGATGAACATCTTCCTTCACCTTACCCTTCTCGTGCAGACAGTTGTCCATCCTTCGGTGAACTCGGTGAGCCGATATAACACGTTGGATGTGTACTTGTAGTGCACACCCATGCATGCGACAATGTTAAGCTTGGCTCACTCACTACAACACAAAATTCAGCTTAGAGATAAATCAATTGTTTATTTAATTGTCAATTTGCCTTCTCTAATAATAAAAAAAGTTGAGTGGACTTTTGTGTAGAAAGGTGAGCTAAGCTCTGACAGGCTGACCCGCAAACGTTGACGTCGATAAAAATAATGCAGCTGAAGCTGAGTGGCAGCGGCCAAGCCACGGGTCATCATTATCAGCACTATTATGAGTATCTACACCAGCGGACCGTGCTCGTTATCTCGTAAGTGATTCATAGTGTAAGCATGATGTAATTGTTTCTAGTACAAGTGTCAACTAGTGTACGGTAGTCGGCCATTTCATGTCCGATACTATAATAAATAACAGGCCGGACCGGCCGCCAAAATCTCATTATTCTTACATGGACCGCGTCCAAGGTTTACATGAATCTCCTAAAGAAAAAAAGGGAGGGTCTCGTTGGCGCACGGATCACGCTGCGGTAATGAGGTCTGGATACACATTGTAAATTTGTAAGCTCGAATCTAGACTAGCACGCTTGGTGTCTTGTTGGTTTGATCTTTAGCCTTCGAGACAATGCACTAATGCCAGACTGGGTAGCAAAAGCGAAGAAAAAAAGTTGGAGTTACCTAAGCTTTATCTTGGGTTCAATTAGTGGAAACGGTTTTGTAACCATGATCCCTGGAGAGCTTAAAGCATTGTCCCAGAACCAACCAGCAGGGCCAAGCAAGAAGGCAAACTGCCACAATGTCAAATGAGTAATTGTAGATACGAAGCTATTATTATGATGTGTACACTACATTATTGTGATACGATCTCCTTACTGCCGCTGAAGCGAGACGAAGACATCAACCAAAACGACAACGTCTGTGAAATCTGCGAACCCGTTACTAGTGTGAGCCCAACGATCTGGTAGCATCCTAGTCTAGTGAGTCTCACTAGAGAGCCAAGAGCGTCACGAGGGTCACGAGGGTCACGAGGTCATTAGCAGCTGCAAATCGTTATACTACTGTACTGTATGTACACTACACTAACTCCGAATTGGAGATGACCCACCTGTTGGTTCGTTACCTACAGTAGTCTGTCCAATGAGCTAATGAACCAAGGATCGCGCATTACCAAGAGCACGTCGCTTGCCCAGTCAAGGATCCTGCCTGCGCACAGGAGCCGTTTGATCCGTTTTAGCCGTTTTGGATAATTGATTATTGAATTCATTGGTTCTCAATTCACGATAGTAGTGTGGAGAAAAAGAGAAAAAGGGAGGGAAACGAGCATACATCGTTCTGGAAGCTTACACTAGAGCCCCCCACCTCCCAATGAAATTAGCCCCCTAATAAAATTAGCGGTGAACCACTACCAAGAACACCAACAGATCAGAAATACAGCTATTTCTTTACACAAAACAGATCTATTAACTATTTTTTAAATGCTACTTATTTAATATGCTTTCGTACGTAGCTTGTGAAATTTTTTGGTGTTTTAGTTCGAATTTAGTGGCGTGAGACGCCTGCTATTTTCGCGCTTGTTTTTTTGCCGCGATTCGAGCTTTATAAATAGCCGGAATAGAATAGAAGGTTTTTTGGTTATTTTTTTTAACCTGTTTACGCTTTATAGGTTGTAGCCCTTTGTTTTCTGCTTTTAATTCGTCGATTTTACGGTTTGCGGCCGCAAGTTTTACACTTAAGTAGTCGATAGATTTGTCTGCCTTTCGTATGAAAGCTTTTGCCAAGGCTGTAAGTCTTTTAGAAGCTGTTTTTAGTGATTTAAACTGTTTACGAAAGTGTTTAAACCTTTTCGGAGTGATCCAAGTAGCTTTGCTAGTCTAGTCGTTTATTTGCTACAGTTTATTTTTTGGTGTAGTAAGTCGGTGGCTAACGTAAACCATTTTTTCGTTTTTAAGTAGTTTACGCTAGTTAACTAGCTATATACTTGATTTTTTAAACGCAGCTGTAATTATTTTAGGCTGTAAAGTCTTTTGCTTAGCTTTTACGTATGCTAATAAAAATCTGCGTTTGTAAACAGGTAATAAAGCTAGCAAATAAGCGAACGGAACTATTTTTGTACGAAAGTAGTGTTTTAGGACCGAAAAAATATTTACATCGGCCGGTTAAGCTATGTGTAAGCTATGTAAAAGTAAATAAATTAATTTTACCTTATTAGCTTACGTTTTGTATATGAAATTGCTGTTTGCGTGAGTTGTGTAGCTATCTAAGAATAAAAGCTTTTACTAGTTAGAGTTTTCCAGCTTCGTTTCAGGTAAATAAACTTGTTTAAGCTAAAAAAATGCGATCTGGTTAGCGGTTCAGCCGTTTGTAGTTACTACGTATTTTTAGTTTGAGCAGTTTTTTTTAAACTACTGCTTTTAAAGGCTTTTGCTTGCAAAAACGACTGCGGGCGTAAAATAACAGCTATTAGCCAATATAGTTTTTAAAATAGTTACCTAAGTAGTAGCATCGGAGTGTTAACGGGTGCTTTGCTTTGTAAACAATAAGCCTACTACTTTTCCGTAAAAAGACTTGCTTTCGCGAAGCTTGTGTTCGTTTATATTTGCAATATAATAGGCTGTAAAATAATGTTTTTTCCGGACGGCTTCGTAATGCTTAAAAACGCGTTTTATTTTATTTGGAAGGTTTGTAGCAGCTTTAGCAGCTTCAAAAGAGATTTGTAGCTTCGTTTTTATATTTGGATGCTTTGCAATAAAGCGATTAACTTAGTAGCTACTAAACGCGTAGCTACAGCCTTAAGCTTTTAGAATACATTTAGCGAATTAGGCAATTTTTTAGCGATAAAGGCTACGGCTAGCGCTTTTAGAGTAATAAATCCAGTCAACTATTTCTAATTCAACTTTAGGGCTTAATAAACGGTCGATTTCGTGGGCTTGTTTGCAAGATAGATCCTTTTGAAGTTGTCTACAAAGGGTAAAAAGGCTAACTCCGTACGTTTTGCACGCAACCTTTTGTAATTAGCCATTTTTAACCGCTGCAAGTGCAGCGGTAATACGCTGTTTATAATTTATAGGCATTGCGAATCTGGTTAAAAAAAACGCGGTTTTGGTGATTATATTGCTATATTACTAGTGGTGGTGGTGCTTTTGGTGGTGGTTTACTGCTAATTTCATTAGGGGGCTAATTTCATTGGGAGGTGGGGGGCTCTAGTACACAGAAGCACCAAAGCAAAACTCGTCCAATCACCCATACCAACCAACCCACCATAGATATTCTAGCAGATAAGGCCAGACTTGATTAGACTTACCTGGTATTGTGTAGTGTCTAGTATATATAAGATCTAGATATACGGAGTATATCCATCCTACACTAACTCATAATACTCCTATGCACTACGATACCATGCTAATACTAGTGTAACAAAAGACCATTGCACTGCGCTACACTTCCTTCGCCGCCCCGCCCCTGAAAATGCTACCCCATGATCTGCCCATGATCTGCCCATGATCTTCAGGGCGCTACCGAACAGTTGGGTCGGTCTTTGGAAATATCCAACCATTCATGTCGCCTTCTGAGCTTCCCCGACTCATGTCGTCAGCTTCATTGTCGCATCCGCTGCACGAAGGGATTGGCCGATCAGTGTGTAGCATCTCTATTACATATTATGTAGCAGTATTGTATAGCGCGCATTAGAAACACCATGCCATGCACACACTGCATTTGACGTGCTGCACCGCGCTCTTCTCCACGTGTAGAACACGGTGACAGCTCCTCCAACACCAAATAGGAAAGTGATTATATTCAGTTAGCACTGGTTCTTGGCAGAGAGACACGCTGACCTGGAGAGCCATCCTTCGTATATCATCTCCACAACATGTTGTTATTTGTTTGCTACGTAGTATAATAATAGTATCAACATTGTGTAAATTAAATAGATGTACGATATCTGCTAAGGTCCGAATACACTACGTTTTCCTTGCTTAATTCCCTCGAATGTAGTGTTGCGCAACGGATATGGGATATAATAGTGATGCTGAGCTTACATGATAATGTTGACGATGTGTAATAATATACACTACCTCACTGAGTAGATAGGTTGGTTACGTGATAGGCTATGGAGTACACTAGGATTTCAATTAGACATGTGTACACTGCCAAAAACAACAACCGTATGGTACAGTAAGCAGAATGGCGGCAACAAGCCTGTCGAAGATCACCCTCACTAGTCTAGACCATCGACTACTGCTATGTAGGTTAGTAGATTGTACATAGTACTGCAGATATCCAGAGAAGCAAAGACGTGCCGGCCGGCAACAATCAACAATTCTACCAGTCGGACTCGGCGGGCGGATTCGGCAAATATATGCAATCCGTTACGTTCCCTACCACCCTACTATATACACTACACTCACTACGGTACACACAGTTGTCAATCATAATCAGTCTTGATGATTACTATAATCAATCCGACATGCCAAGACGGCCAGGCCAGCGTCTTTCTATTCCAAAGCATCCTTTTTAATCCTTTTGTGAGTTACCCCTCATCGGTATTCCGCCTGTCAACGCGTACACTACTCCGCACACCGATCGACCCGTTGTGGTTGTCTCTAGCGTAGGGTGGCGCAATGTAGTGAACCATTTACGCCTTGCTAGTAGACGTTTCACGTGGGAGTGTTCGGTAGTGGTGTTGAGACAATCTAGATCTTGAAGAATCGCTTCACCTCACACCCACCATCACAGCCTCGGCGCCACAAATGCTACCTACCCTACAAGTATGCATTGACCGCCCCGATGAAACACGCACTAGGTATTGCAAATCCGCGACAACACTAATAGTAGTACTAACTACGCCTTTCTTATGTCATCACCGCCTATACGTACTGCTGTATCAGGATTCCCAGCCGGACTCCGAAGACCTTCTATTTTCCTTATACCCATCTGCGTAGCCTTTCAAACCTTCAGCAAGCCAATAAGCACTCATCCATCCGTCCCGGGAATCTGGCAAGTGGCTTGGTAAATGTTTCTATATTTGCAGACAACCGAAGCCACCGATGATAAGGACTCCGAACTCTCTGTGTACGCTAATAAGAAGACCTAGCTCATTATAATCATAATTATAGGTGGACCAATCCCAACTTGGTCTTGCCGAGTTACACTAGATCTCGACTCGAGCTGAATCCCCTGTGCCGCAGCCGTCTCGTGCGGTGTGGCGTATAATGTGACTTTGTTAGTGGTTGCTAGTCAATATCTGCTACAGGCTACCTGCAGCTACGCCGCTGATATGCTTCTAACATGTGATCCTTTAGGCAAGCTACGTCTGCTCTGGGAACTAACCCAGATTCACCAACAGGTAGACAAAGAGAAGAGAGAGAAAAATTGAAATGGGTCATGGGGTAGTGTTTACCGAATTTCGTCTCAGTCGGCAGCCTACTTGATTCCTTGGGCAATTCGGATGCCAGGGACTTTATCCTAGCGACTACTCCAAGCGTTTACTTGAGTATCCTGTACCCAGCCCACTTGTTTAATAGTTATTATATAATTGTAGTACGTTAACTAATGGTGTAGTGCACGCGTGCATGGATATAGATACGTACCTATCCTCCCAGGGAGCACTGTCGCGCTCAGATGATATGTGGCAACTGCGAGCAAACAACGCGTCCTGCTCGTTTATACTTGATTGTAGGGTTGCATCCGACGATGTCGTGGAGGGTTTGACCAAAGACCGAAACTACCTATTAACCCCCCTTCCCCTCCCTCTGTACAGAGGGGAATCAATACTATAAAGAATATATGTGAAGAAATTATATATTATGGCCCGCTTCGTTATCTTAAACACGAGATAATAATTAAGGTAATTGCCAGGCCCAATAAACTTTGACCAATGCATGCCAACACAGCCGCAGATGAGTTCGAGAAGCTAGGGTTTCATGTGACGAGCGGTTTCTATTGGCGAGGATGCAAATGGGCCGGCTATAGCAGCACTGAGAAGGGTGTGTGGTCTCCTCACAGACGAGGCTCTGTTGAGGCTCTCGTGCTACCCTAGTTGATTGTCCGTACTGTAAATAGGTCGAGATCTCCTTGATAAGAACGCATGTAATGCTAGGGGGGAATAAAGTCCTTCACGGAGCCTCCTCGGGGGTATGCAGGCGTGCTAGCCCTAGGACTTATCACATCAACACCCTTCACTGTACATCTCAAGCCCTCCTATGCAGTTCTGTGAAGCTTGTCGTCCCTCCACGGCGCTTGTAAGCACAAGAAAATCTGAGCCCTTTTTGTTTGGTCTAGGTTTGTCATTGCCAACGACAACGAAAAAAGTTCGCTGCTTCCCTGTTAACCTAGTCGCCGTGTACCGGTGTTGAGGGACAATGCAGTTTCAGGTAAGGGATTAGTGACATGAAGCCCTTGCATATTCTGATTACAGGAACTGCATAGCCACGATAGAGCGAAAACGTTGCAAGTGGCGAGAATGCAGCCTCATTTTCTCTGGCGGAAAATAATTGTACTCTACTAATAGATATACCAGGCTGTTTGAACCGAGTGCCCAGTCCTTGGATGGTTGTCAGGGATAGCAGAAGGTTAAGAATAACTTTGTTAGCTCGGTTGCCTCTGTCCTAGACACTCTACAAATTTCTCTTATTCTTCACAAGGCTAGCTATAGTGGGCCTCATGATAACCCCATTGGACCACGTAGGTAAGCATTTAGTTGCTCTAGCAGAGGGCATTCCTAGTACTACAACATTGGTTATATCGTATCAGGGTCGTATCACCTCATATAGCAGGACTAAGGATCACGCAGAAGGTATTGTTACAAAAGGAGAAGTATTAGCCTAACTTGAATAGACTATCAATTGCCAGTGTTCGAATACTATAAAATCTGATGTGCC
The DNA here is from genome assembly GCA_022495195.1 of Xylaria digitata. Classification (NCBI taxonomy): domain Eukaryota; kingdom Fungi; phylum Ascomycota; class Sordariomycetes; order Xylariales; family Xylariaceae; genus Xylaria; species Xylaria digitata. The sequence continues at coordinate 2,480 of MU376981.1, read as the reverse complement.
AGATTGACTGCCTTTTTTCGTTCATCTCAAAGCCCTGCGATCTTTTCTCTCCAGTTGTCTCATCACACATATATGGACATTGATCGTCTGATTTTCATTCCCTCTCCCTTTTTTTTTTTTTTTTTCCCTCCCCCCTTTTTTAACGATGTGCTATGCCCATAGACAGACAAGTCTGCATTGATTTCTCAACGGACAGATTTTTGTTGGTAGGGCAGGGGCAACTGAACCCAAAGCAAATGCATCATGGGACTCCACTGCATCATACGAGAGACAGACGGATGACTCGCGGTAGGTAGATACGAACTCGAGAAGTTCATACCTCCCATTCCCAGGTCGTTGAAATCCTCCCCAGGCCTTCGACTAACGGAAGACTGGTGCTCACCCACCAAGACAAGGAAGAGGATGCTCATTCTCTGCCTAGTAAAAGTAGTAGATGGGTGCACCTGCGCCGTAATAGAAGGGACCAGAAGCTGGCGATGGCGCTGCTGCTTGGTAGTATGATCCCTGCGGCATGATGTACGCTGGTTCAACGGTGTACACCTGAGGAGCCTGAGGAGGTGGGCTGGTGAGGTAGTGGGCTGTGCCACTCCAGAAGGGTGACTTAGGAGTGCAGGTCACTACAGAAAGAAGGACCGGTTAGTGGGTTGCTTCGTGGATATATAGCGTATGGGAGGCACATGAAATGGGTTACAGGTGATGTGGGCTTTACCCCAGTGTAGGGAAGAGATGGGAAATGCGAGGCTCAAGGAGGCAAGGTGGATAGTCTGTACAACGTTGCAAACTTACTAGGGAGGCCTGTACCCGGAGTGGTACCGGGATAGTAGTACCAAATCTGCTGCTGCTGGGTCTGTTGCTGCATGTGCGGCGGCGGGTAGCAGAATGGCCTGTCCAATTACAATATGGTCAGTGGTCGGAATAAGATTTGGGAAATGCATGCTTTGTGATATAGCTGTATGAGGACATCTCTTCCCCATACATCCCCAATGCTGCCGTGCATTTGGGACACCGGGGTACCAACAATAGGGAGGGTAACTTACTGCGGGCATCCATTCAGAGTTGCCATGTTGAAGGGCCCTCCTCGGCTAGGATTCGGAAATTGGTATGGAGGATATCCCCACGGTACTGTGGGAGGTCGCGCGGGGTGCTGTGGCGGAAATGCAGCCGTAGGGTGTGTCTGATGTGGTGGAAGTGCAGCCGGGTTGATTCCTGGAGGTGCAGAGGAAGCAGGTTGCTGTGGTGAAATTGGTACAGACGAAGTTCCCGAAGGGGCAGTTGCAGGTCCAGGTCCAGGTGCCGCAGCTGTGTTATTTGAGCCGGGTGTTTGAGTTCCTGGATTTGTTGTGGCAGAAGCTTGGGATTGAGGTGAGGCCATGGATGACTGAGGACTTGGCAGGATGCGAGGCGAATGAAGTTGGGGTCCTTGGTCTACTTGGATGACAGGTGGTGATGCGTTGGGCGGGAGGTTTGAACCCGAAGAGCTCTGGTTGTCTTCTTGGCTCCGGTGCTCGTCCATTGCGGTGTTGGTCCTTGCTGCTTGAAGGTAAGCTTGAATTTGTTAGCAGCCGTACTAGTAGTTTGTTTGCCATTCAAGAAAGCACGTGTACATGTAGCAGTAAACCATTGTGTTGCGTGACGCTTGGGCTACATGATAGCATGTGCACGAGGATGGTGACTGGGTGTTGTTGTCACGTGTCTATGTAACATACCTATGAAAGCAATGCCACCTGTAGGATTTTCTGGGCAAGTTGGAATCTATGATATCCGGCTGGGAGAGAAAATGGGTTGGGAAGGTCGGGGGATCATGTATGCTGTTGCAGATGTGTCGATTTTTTTTTTCTAAGAAAGATAAAACACAAGGAATTAAGGTACCGCAGCCTGCCTCTACGTGTGTGTCTGTTTATGCGTCTCCTAGACAATGGATGCCCCAGTTACATCTGGTGAAAATTACTAGTTTCTGAGACATATGTATGAATGTAGCAGCCTTCAATATGCACACACGCCGGCACCTATACCTCGTAGGGGCCGCCTGTTGTACAAGCGTCTCGATAAAACACTACGCAGGTCTATCAGTGTTGCCTGTGAAGTACTAGAGACTACTCCTGCCATGTGCACTTTGTCCTCCCGTTTCCTTGAGATCGAACAATAGGTTCTCCATGCAATCAATGAATCATGACATGCTTCATTCAATAAATTAGAATTTCTACTGCAGTGGGCCTTTTATATCCAATGGTTTCTCCTTATCACACACCCTTTCCTAGCCTCTACTAAACACATTGTGATGAATTACAACTAAGAAGTGGTCATATATGTTCACCCTTTCCAACCTGAGTCTTTGTCAATCAACAGTTTAAACGCGGGAGAGCAATTTCAAAGTGATTATAAATGATATAACGCATCCCCCAATTGACTTGGCCACCCAATTGAATGGGCCACCCTTTAAACCCATACAAAAATCGTCTATGCTTTATCACGTGACTATT